>CM031616.1:7804240-7811740 GCA_018398815.1 Conus ventricosus
GGGGGAACGGGGGGGGGTTGGCCCAGGGGGGTTTTCTTCCCAGTGCCAGGGACGAGCACGGGGTCTTGGTCCCAGGGATGGGCAAGAACAAACTGTCAGGTCTTTGACAGGTTACAGGCGTGACTTCTTCCCGGAACTGGGAGAATGTCAGACAGTCCAAAGAACGCCCGAGAGCTACCTCCAGGCTCCCCGGGAGTGAAGGGGCGGGGAGGAACTAACAAAAAAACGGTGTCTTCGCCAGGGGGGTGAATTTAACCTCCTTTCCCTCCTCTGTCCTTTACCGGGGCCTTTAATCAAGAAAAAAACTTACTCCTTTTATTAATAAAAGGGTGTGGTTTAATCAGTTTTCAACTTTTGTTTCCTTTCCAGTGGGAGAACGCGTTCGTCTGATTTGAGTGACAGAGAGTACAGATAGCAGGCACACATTCAAGCATGAACACATAATCTTTATTCTGTCTATCTGGGACTTTCTTTACACCGTGGTAGTCAGAAATGTAGGAGCCACGGGGCGGACCTCAGGTGGGGGGCCAATGGACCACAGAGTAACGGGAAACCAGCAGCTGGGTTGGGACCAGGGAGGCAGTAATAATGCATGGCAAGAAGGTCAAGGAGACCAGCAAATCGTTAGGAAATGCCAAGAATATCAGCTCACAGGAGCAACGAGCCAGTGTGGGAAAAAGGGAACGAAAATAAGGCCATCAAGTAGGGGGCATAGGCCATGAGTGGGATTCGAACCAAGGAATTTCCACAGAGAAAAGGGAAAAATTTCGGTTCGGATAAGATGAAACAAGGGATCATCTCTTAACATTTTGAAAAGGGGGGATGATCGTCGTCGCAGTGAATGGGTGCGACAGCCCAGTTCACGTGATCTTCGAAAAAACAGACCCTGAGGCAATGAATGCAAAGGGGACTGAATGTCACGGAGATTTTGCCGAACAGGCTGGAAGAGGGTCGCGCAGATTTTCACGCGCTCCTTTAAGGACTAAAATGTGTGAAAGGTGCGCTGACTCTCTTGTAAAGCCTGGAATGCGCAAACTATCTGCCCAGGTACTATTGGCCAGCCACAAACGGCGGTCAAGATTGAGTGGGGCAGGAGTAGGTCAAGGGTTGGAGTAATGCCTCCTGGGTGTTGCTGTTGTAGTGTGAACAACAGAAGTAGAACAATGGTAGGAGCAATGCCTACGGGCTGCTGTTGTGGTGGTGGTGTGAGCAGTCATCTGTTACGGTCAGCTACCGTGTAAATAATGTAGCTGGCTGGTTGTGTTATTTTGATTGGCGTGCCTATCGTGGGGTGGGTTGAGCCTATGTTCATGTTTATTTCTCATTTTTGATTGATGGTTATCAGTGGATGTTGCTTGTGTTCATTGCCATTATGATTGAGTGCATGCTCACGTGTTATGAGTTTTCATTTTTCTGGTTTATATCTATTTGCTAATGTTGTTTTGTCACAGCTCGGTAAAGTGTGAAAATGTCCTTATGTTGTGAAATCAGGATAAATGTTTGATTTGCATATTGTGTGTGAGACCGTGGAGCAGATTGGGGCCACACGCCTGAATTTGATTTTTGATGTTACGTAAGCTGGGCCACACGCCTGAATTTGAATGTTGTCTTGTGGATTGTGGGTACACGCCTGAATTTGATTTTGATGTTAAGTAGGCTGGGCCACACACCTGAATTTGAATCTTGGGTTAATCATGGCTGTGCTATTATTTGAAGTGGATGGAATGATTAATTAATATGTATGGACATGCTGATAGCTAATGCTATAGAGAGAGTTTGGATTATATGTGAGCCAGTTTAGAGTTAAATGTTGTGCACAGTCGCTTATGACTGACCAGAGAGTGATTCAAGGGATTATCTGATTGATTTATTGGTTTTAATTAGGTACATTATCCATGTTAGAGATGTTGATGGAAGTGATGTCTTGAAGCATGGGGGTAGTACTGTTATATCAACCCATGCAACTGAGTTGTTTTATCCAATCTGAGAACATTCGTCCTGGAGGAAATGTTGATTGGAACAACATTCTTAGGTACGGGGGTGTCATGAGTCGGGTAAAGGTTCTCGAGCATTTAGGCAAATTAAGGTAGTTTTGCTGTTGTTGAGAGCAAGTTCCTTGGGTTGTTCAAGTGTGCGAACTCAGGCATCACCAGAGGGGAATACCCCGGGTCGTGTACTGAGGGAGGGGAGTTGCTGGGAAGTGTTTTGCATGTCCGAGGGATAGTGACAAGGAGTTGCCGACCTGCCGGTCCTGGGTAGAGGAGTGTCCAGTCCGACCACTGGCTGACTATTCACTGGGTTCTCCAGTGGGCCTGAAGGGGAAGGCGATCGTGTCAGGTGACCGTCACGGGTAGGTGACCGTCAGCCTGCAGGCAGAGTGCAGCGACCATTCAGTCGTCCTTGTTCTGAGGAATGAATGGAAGGCTGCGGCCAATTGAGTGGTTTGCGCCTTGTTGTCTATAGAGGTAGTAAATACTTGAAACATCAGTCATGGCTGGTAGAGAAGTCCAGGCTGTTAGTACAGTGGGTAGCTTCGGGGAATCGAACATGAGTTTGAATAGGAGGTTATGCATTAACACTGGGTGCCCAAGTCTTTGTTGGCGCTAGCAGCTGTTGTGTGTGTGTATGTGTAGGTGACTAGGGATTCCATTGGTGGAATAAAAATAACTTGGGAATTTATTGGTACAAATTGTGTGATGTGTGTGTGCCCGTGATTCCATTGGTTGAGCCAGTTAAACTCGGGTTCTCTCTTTCTTTGAGAACGAATATAAGGTGCTTGGAAAACGAGGAAGTGTGACTCACTTAAGGGGAAAATGAACTCGCCCGTCTTGCTGAGGGCTCAAGAAAAATACAGCGTGAAGCAGAGGTTAGCTGTCACCTTGTTGTCTCCTGGGTGGGGACGTAAGACAGTGGAGGTTGCTGTAGCCTCGGAGCCGACGACGAGAAGAATTGTCTCCCGTGTGGGGACGGTCGACAGCAAGACGTGTCAGCCTGTTGGAGCCTAGACAGGAGCTGCCAGACAACGGTGGGGTGTTTGCAGCCAGAGAAGACCTGTGGGAGAGGCCGACAGGAGCCCTTTCCGTGGAGAGGGCGAAGTGCAGTGGAGTCCAGGAGACTCGGTGTGAGGTGCGACTCAAGCTACGTTGCCAGTGTCCCCCAACTGGGATTTGGCCAATCGGGAGGACACAACGGTGTGGCAGCTTCAGCTCGTGGTCGTACAGTGGATGAGAGAAACTGACGATCAACCAAGGAATGCTGGCAAGTTATGGACGTTTATTTGCTCTTAAGGTTATAAGTGTGCAAACAGAATAGTGGAATATTGTCTTTCCTGGCTAAGTAAGAATAACTGAAGAACAGGGGATGCGATTTATGAAATTGTCTGTATGCTGTTTACATTGTTGTATGATACAGATAGTTGTGTTGTGTAGTGATGGGTGGGGGCTCGGAGTCAAGTTGAATAAAATTGATTATTTTCTATGAAATGTTATTGGTTTCCCGTCACCTTTGTGCGGGCCCGATGTGAGTGACAGAGTGCGTGTGCCTATGCGAGAGCGCATTTGGTTGTGAAAGCATAAATACTTCTGTCTATAACCCCTGCATCCCTGAATATGAAAATCATATTTTAATAACGAAGGGGAGCGTCGGAGACCCGTCACAATGACCTTTTTTTTTTAAGAAGACAGCACATCCCCATGCCCCTGCAAACGACTGCTCACTGGTGCTTAATTGTTATAGAATATTAACTCTGCTGGGTTTGGAACTATTTTGACTAGGCCGTGAACTCTCTTTCAGCAGTCTCTTCGTCTAAGATTCCTGAAACTCTGTAAACTTAAATAGTACGGATGCATTGAGTCAAAAGCTGACTGATGAATCGTACATTTGAATACTACCACAATTTTGAAGAAAGGGTCGACTTACGAATCGAATGTGCAAGTTCATGTCACCCAACACAAAATTTGATTTCCATGAGAGGAGAGCGTCTACATGGTTACTTCCCTTTGCCTTAATCTGAACTGTTTCCACAGCATGTCGCTCGATCCTTTTTAATCCGCCAACGTGGAACTGTCAGGCCATGCGTAATTCAACCATCTTGAATCGTGAACCACAAGATGGCTCATCCAAGAACAAATGAAATAACGATCGTCCAGGTAACAAGATTTTGTAACCTATGCAATGTAGATCGACAAACTTTTTTTTCTCTCTAGTTTATACAGACAGGCACAACCTGAGAATTCTACGTTCTAAGCATTTTAACACAGTTTTTGTTTTTCTTCTCCTCTGAGAAGATTCTTTTCTTTCAAACAAACACAGAGTTTACAATTTCAAAGATACCACGTCACAAAATCATGAAAGAAAACACCCATTGAAGCCTCACCCATCCCTTCACCCTTCCCCTAACCCAAATGTTTAAAAAAGGAAAAAAAAAACAAAACAAAAAACACGACGTTAAAAAATCTCAGTAGATCAAATTCAAACGAATGCATATGTTAAATAAACACTTCGTATTGTGAATTCTTTCTCGAGTACCTCGCGCATCTTCCCAAGACACGGTCAAGGTGCAGAGAGGGAAAGGACATCTTAAATAAATACCTAGATACAGTCTTTCAGTGATATACGCATGAAAGAATGGGTTAGTACAAGAACACCCCTCCATGACAACAGCCATGAAAATATGGATCATAAACCCATTGGCAAAAAGTGACCAGAAAAGGTATTGTCTTCTTATCCTTCATTCACTCTTCGAGCCAGATTATGTATGGAAACTGTATCTTTAAAAAAAAAATCAATGTATTAAAGGCCCAAATTATGCATGTACTTTTGCTATCTGGAGTCTTAATCTTATTTCGTTTAAGAATATTTGTACCGAGGATTGTACTTTGTCAGTTCTACACTTGTACATATAATATGAATTCCTATGTGGAATGATGAGATAGAGACCTTCATCTGTGTTTGGCTTGTCTTCAAAGCCAAAAAGAATCCATTCGATGCCAAGCGATAGTCTGTGATACTTAAGGCATTTCCCTGGGGCGGCAAACTAATAGCAAATGAAACAAACTGCGGCGTTACTGAAACACGACAAAAACGCAGAAGAGCACACAAAACAAAGTGTGAAGTAACGACGATTTAATGCACGACACAAAACAGGACAAGAAATTTTCGGCAAAATGCCTTCCTCAGCGACAAAAAAAATACAGACATAAACATGCACAATACTCCCGTCCGTTTAAGATCAATCTCAAGGTAACAGTAGATCAGGTGGGAGACCGGCAGATACATTCAATGACCCTACTGACCTCGAACGACCCTATTACGAACCAGTATTCTAAGAGCAGAATAGGTGAACAAAATTTCTGAAATCACGCGCACATTCTTCGTTTTTTCTTTCTTCCACTTAAAAAAAGGTTCCACGGATATATGCATTCATTTTGTTTTGTTTTGTTTCGTTTATCTTTATATGTTCTTCATGTGTGTTTGTTTAAATTGTGTGAAGACATAAGGGACCTAAGCATGAAAAAATGGTTTTGATTTTTTTTTAACAAAACAGTCTATCCATACATCCACCCACCCTCTGCTTATCCATCCTTCCTCTATTTAGTTACCAACCGTCCCAACCCCTCCCCCCCCAACTCTCCATCTACAACCCATCCAGCCAGCCAGCCGTCTACCCACCCACTCAACCGTCAACCCTCCATTCCTCCCCTCCTCCGCCTTACCCCTCCCCCCCCCCCCCTACCCCCATGCTTCTTCCCCGAGTCAGACTCACATTTGATGCCTTGCAGGTCCACCATCAATTCGGCCAGAACGCATGCGCATTCGATGACGACGAAAGTGCAGATGGCGACGAGAACTGGACGTGTGTTGATGACTTTCAGTGTGCGGCGACGACATCTGCAATGACATCATCATCATCATCATCATCATCATCATCATCATCATCATCACCATCATCATCATCGTTATTATCATCGTCATTATGTCGACGTCGTCAACAGTAAAATTTACTGTGTGGGCTGCTTTTGTTTTTGTTTTCATTCATTTCTGTTTGTTTGTTGTTTGTTTGTTTGTTTGTTTGTTGTTTGTTTGTTTGTTGTTTGTTGTTTGTTTGTTTGTTGTTTGTTTGTTTGTTGTTTGTTGTTTGTTTGTTTGTTTGTTTGTTTGTTGTTTGTTGTTGTTTGTTTGTTGTTTGTTTGTTTGTTTGTTTGTTGTTTGTTTGTTTGTTGTTCTTTTGTTTGTTTGTTTTTTCGAGGGGTGAGGGTGAGTGCGGTGTGGGAGTATGGGTGGTCGGGGGATAAGATAGAGAGGTATCCGATAAGAAAGTTACCGTGACTTTAAGACAGCTCATGATAAACACACGCTAGACAGACTGACGGACAGACAGACTAACAGAGAGAGAGAGAGAGAGAGAGAGAGAGAGAGAGAGAGAGAGAGAGAGAGAGAGAGAGAGAGAGAAGAGAGAGAGAGACGGGGTGGGGGGGAGGCAGACATACAGAGAGAGAGAGAAGAGAGAGAGAGAGAGAGAGAGAGAGAGAGAGAGAGAGAGAGAGAGAGAGAGAGAGAGAGAGAGACTCAAGACTCAAGACTCAAAAACTTTATTACTCAAGGATAGAGATTTTAGGCAGTGCCTATTCTTCCAATCTGTCCTTGCTATTCTACAACATTCAACTAAACACACTGCACATATTAATAATGGTAGAAACAATGAAGAATATAGCAACATTATAATAATAACAATAACAATAGTAATAAGAATAATAATGATTTAAAAAAAAATTCCATTACAAAATTACACGAGAGAGAGAGAGAGAGAGAGAGAGAGAGAGAGAGGAGAGAGAAGAGAGAGAGAGAGAGAGAGAGAGAGAGAGAGAGAATAGAGCAAAATCAGCTGGTATGAATGAGAATTTCATTTTATTGATCTATTTGTTTGTTCCTTTATTATTTATTTACTTCTCTCTCTCCCTCCCTCCCTCTCTCTCTCTCTCTCCCCTCCCTCCCTCTCTCTCTCTCTCTCTCTCTCTCTCTCTCTCTCTCCTCCTCTCTCTCTCTCTCTCTCTCGGGAATGACATTTGTTCAAGTAGCTTGAGATTATGCTCATTTAGCATTTAGCATTTGTTACACGAAGACGTTCACTGATCCAGCCAAATATTTTTGTGACAGAGGCAGGGATTGTCCCAGTGCCTTTCTCATTGGAGTGTCATTTCGCTTCAACGCAAAGAATCGGTCAACACAGTGTAATGCAGTACAATGCCATGCAATATAGTGCAAACGTATCACACAGTGTAATGCAATACAACGAAATGCAATGCAATATAGTGCAAAAGTACCACAACAGTGTAATGCAATGCAATGCAATGCAATATAGTGCAAAGGTACCACAACAGTGTAATGCCATACAATGCAATTCAATATGGTGCAAAAGCACCACACAGTGTAATGCAATACAATGCAATGCAATGCAGTATAGTGCAAAAGCACCACACAGTGTAATGCAATACAACGCAA
>CM031616.1:7821740-7829240 GCA_018398815.1 Conus ventricosus
GTCAATGAACTGGGTGTGTCCGTGGTGAAGTTAGCAGAGCCAAACGCAACAAAAACGAATAACATCTGTGAGACTCTCCCAGCCATCCCCTGCACCCTGATGTCACCAGACAGAAGAACGTAGAGATCTGTACGCACGTGATTTTAACGGTATTTCAACAAAACACACTTATTCTTTCGAAAGCTGTGACAAATTAGATTTCTTGTACTATGCACAGGTAACAAACATGTCAAACTATATATCATCCAGATGTATTCAGTTCTATCCTATTTCGATAATCTATTGCAATTTTTGCAATCTAAAGAACCGTTACAGTCAAATACCACACTGAACACAGCTAAGTTACAATACTTAATATACGTGTTACAGTCACGATCATTCTTTAAGAAAATACAGTCGCCAAAAGCAACAAATCAAACAGCTGAGTTTGTCTCAACAATAACAGATCTTTTCAAAAAAAATTCACGACTATGTAAACAAACACAAATGTCATACGGTGGCCAAAACATCGTACGTGTCATGATAATCGACCCCAAACTGGAACGTTTTGCATTGGTTCAACGACAATTGTGATGAACAACTAGAGGAAGTCTGGCCATTGCACACAGAAAACGCCACTCCGTCGAATCTCTGTCGCCATCAATCTTCTGGAAATGGGGTGATTTGAGTGTCATCACCCCCTCCCCTCTACTTCTTCCTCTCACCAAGCGTCCCAGCTCGCCTTTCACCCACTCTCCCCGCTTCAAATCTTGGTTCTTCTTCTTCTCGATCGCCTATCACACCTGTAGACAGGATTCTGTAATGAATCTGGTGGTCCTCTGCAGGGCCTCCACAGACCCGTACAGCTTGTCATTGATGGGCACCGGCTGCGGCCATGTCCTATCTCTTAGACACTGCAGGTCCCCACAGTCCTGTGGAATGTGTTTTGTGGTTTGTTCTGCCTGCCCACATGTGCACACTGGGGATGGTTTCAGGTGCAGCTTGCGGTGTAGATGGGATGCTAGCCTGTTGCGCCCGGCGCTGAGTCGGAAGATGACCACCTGTTCTGCTCTGGTTAGCTGATGATAGCCATCTTGCTGCTGTGGTTTGTTGGTGAGGGGTTGGGGCTCCGGCTTGAAAGTCCTCACACATGCCCTGTAAACTTCCAGAGCAAAGTGGGTTCTCAGCAAGCACAGGAGACTACCATAAATGCATCGCCTCTAATCTTTTTTGTCTCCGCTTTAGTGACGTTACTCGGGTGTTGAAGAGATTTTAACGAGAGATTTGAGACAGTAAGAAACCGCTGCAAGTGGTGTATGCAGATACTGGAATACACTAGTCGCCTACTACATAGTATCTAGACAATTAACGTTTTTCATTTATGATTCTAACAGATTTTACCAAGCATAAAGTTTATCTTGTCCAAATATAAGACATGAGTATAAACAAAACATAGTCTCAAGATCTGGATACTGGTCACCACTTACTGTTCTGCCGGGTCAATCAGAAATGAATCAGGATCACAGAGATATTGGGGAGATAAAACATTCTCTTCTCTGGCATACACTGGCTCTAAGTTTTGACCTACTGCAATGGTCCGTGTCCAAGCTGACCGCCAGTCTGAATGGTGTTGGACCAGTGTTACCCTTTTAGAGGCTCAGTCTACACATCAGGTTTCTGGTGTCTGTCTGAGTGATTGGAAATGGGTCTTCTCAGCATACTCAGGGTGATTAGATCAACTCTGGCAAGCTTTCCAGGAGCCTACTTCGCGGGTAGAAACTTTCAACGTGTTCCAACCATGTGTGGAGTTTTGGGGCCAATGACGGGAGTCGCACGTGCAGACTTACGCTGCAACGAAAAACCTGACCATTTCACAGGATGCTGGTCACAAACAGGTAGGATTAGGGAGGGGCGGGGGGGGGGGGGGTAGAACTGTTGCAGAAACGGTATCCAGGAGGCAAGATTAGGTAAGGAAGGAAGAGGGGGTGGGGGAGGAGTGGGGGGTGGGGGGTGGGGGTGGGGGTGTCGGCTTGTGTGTCAAACCGTCTTTCAGTTACGTCATGTTTTCTACAGCATTGCTGGCCTGGGCACATGCAGGTGACCCTTGACAAAGAACTGAAAGTATCAGTATGTCAGCCTCTAACGAAGTAGGGTGAGGGATGAAAGGAAAGAGGGAAGGGGGTGTGTGTGAAAACTGACACTGGAAGATAATATAAAAACAGAGAGAGAGAGAGAGAGAGAGAGAGAGAGAGAGAGAAGTAAGCGGGTTGTTGATGATGCATTGCAACTGGTCCCAGACTACCAAGGTCAAAGGGTTCTGGATCTGGCCCATAATCCGGTTATCTTCAAAACTGTTTTCTTCAAATCATGTTGCACTTGGTGCATAAACTCACTAAACGGATCCTGGACAAACCCTTTGATCTGGATCCACACGCACTTTGCTTTGCTCTTCTCTATCTACGCTCATTCAGACGGTAACCCCAGACGCACTGACAAAGGCTGCTGTATGTTGGATGCCTTCCAGAGATCCACAGAACTTCTTCTTCGTCGATGTGTCGGCAGGCCAGGTCTCTGCTCTTAGCTTTGTATGTGTGGGACAGTGCTGCAGGAACTGTTCCAGTCATTGGGGCTGTACCGCATGGGACACCCTGAAGACTAGTCAATGTGGAATTTTGTGACCATGTGGAGGGCAACCATCCACCAGCCATACGGGTCCCTGGTTGGCGGATAGGGAGATGCCCCCAGATATGAGGGTTGGCTGCGATGTAAGTCAGGCTTGCCTGGTCGAATAAGCAGCCCCGGACCAAATGGCGATGTTCCTAGCAGGATGGTGCGGGATAACAGGTGGCACGGTTATCTCCACTGAAATACCCCATATGTCCAATGACAGGAGCATCATGCGATCAAGAGCCGCGCTACATGCTCTTAGGGAAAGACACCCCAGTGAACAAACCATCTCCAGCTAAGGACAAATAGCCGGGAGACTAGACTCGTCAGCCCAGTAAAGCAACCAGTATAGCAGAGCGTTCACTATGATCTAAAAACAAGCCGAAGTCGGATGTGCTGGTCCTGACTCGTAAGGGGCATAACGGCGGCACAACGCATCTCCACTCATATGACAGTTTTGATTCATCTCGCTGAACAGACTGCCACACAGATTTGTACTGCAATGTCATGGTTCCTTTGTTGGCCTACATTAGCATTTGAAACCAAATTTTGTTATATTCGCTTGAGTGGTTTTTCCCCGTAATGCTTCTGACAAATTTGAGCCAAACCATCGCCCGTTTGGCGAAGGCAGTTAGTGGCAATTTTGGGAACACCTGGAATAGATAGGCCTACAAGGGTGACTCCAGATACAAACAGACAATGACATCGTCTGACAATGATCGAAGTCAAATAAACTGAAACGTCACATCTGTGACGACAACGGCACTCTGTGGTAAACACATGGTAAAAGTCTGGCACCGAGACTATTCCATTTCTTGCAGACAGTGACTGAGCGAGTGTCATCCACCCTATGTCCCATCCTCCATCCTTGTTCCCCGCCCCCTTTCCTTCCTCCCTCTCCTCCCACCATACGCCCATCCCTGAGTCCTAGCACGATTCCACCTTCCCCATAATTCTTGCAGTGTGTGTTCATTCCCGAGTGAGTGGGAAAATGTCAGTTACCGGTCCTGTTACATGTTTTAAACCTGTAGAGTAACCATCATGCTTTCATACTTTGTTATTGTTGTTACTGCTGTGAGAATTGCGTATCTGGTATCAAGCCAACCGAGACAGCGCTACGTTTTTTCTGCTGTCCTTTCTTACTTGTAATGTTCAAAGCATTTCAGAAAGAACTGCATTTTCACGATATTTACGACAGGTATTGTTCAAACCGGTTCAGAAAGAACTGCATTTCACGATATTTACGACAGGTATTGTCCAAACCAGTTCAGAAAGAACTGCATTTTCACGATATTTACGACATGTATTGTTCAAAGCAGTTCAGAAAGAACGGCATTTTCACGATATTTACGACAGGCATTGTTCAAACAAGTTTAACCAGGACTTCGTTTTCTTACTTAATGCCACATGTTTTGCTCAAACCAGTTTAAACAGCTCTTCAGGTTGTAGGTTCGTGGTACTTATTGCATTATTCATCTTCTTAATGGTTTCATTTATGTTTTCTTTAATCTTTTCTGTATTTGTAAGCGCTTAGGGCTTATCTAAGATGAAGCGCCATAACTAATCATTCATTTATTCATTCATGTTCAGGTAGTACTAAGCTTTTTGTCTTGCCATACGTATTGTTCAAAAGACAGTAGAAAGCACAATGTTTTCTTACATTTTACTACATGTATCATTCAAATCAATTCAGGCGAAACTGTGTTTTCTTGATTTCCGCAACATGTATAGTTACACTAAAAAAGTTCATTCATCGCTAGGTTTTACTGATTTCTGGTACATGCATCATTCACATCAGTTCAGACACCTCTATGTCTTCTTAATCCTGGCTAAATGTATGCTTGAACTAGCTCAGGCAGCACTATGCTTTCGTTCCTTTTCTTTTTCTTTTTTTCTCCCCCCCCCCCCCCCCCCCCTTCTCCTTTTGTTGTTGTTGTTGTTACAGGCTTCGTTCAAACCAGCTCAGGCGACATCAACTTTTCTACATTTTTGCTACATATATATTGTTCCAACAAATTCAGGCAACGTTGTGTTTTTCTACTGCTTGCTGCATTATGTATTTCAAGCTAATGAAGCAGCACTGTTTTCCTTACTTTAGTATCTGTCGTTCTAACTAGTTCAGACAACATTTTGTTCTACAATTCTCACAGGAAGTATTGTAACAAATCATTTAACAAGCATTTGCGTGTTCATACACTTTCATTGCATGCATTATTTGAAATTGTATTCAGTTAGCAAGTTTCTCCTGCTTTTTTTTTCTTTGCGTATCGTTTAAACCCGCTCAAGTTCTATTGGGGTTTAAAGAAGAAGAAGAAGAAGAAGAAGAAGAAGAAGAAGACGAAAAAGAAGACGAAAAAGAAGACGATGATGAAGAAGAAGAAAATGAAGAAGAAGCAGAAGAAGAAGAAGAAGAAGAAGAAGAAGAAGAAAAAGAAGAAGAAGAAGAAGAAAAAGAAGAAGAAGAAGAAGAAAAAGAAGAAGAAGAAGAACAACAACAACAACAACAAAAGCAACATCGACAACAACAACAACAAAACCCTGTTTTGGTGTTGTATGCAGCGTAGAACGCAACCATACAAAATGGCGGACAGGGTCACCTGGAAGGGCAGTAACTGGCCACTGTAGTTCCTATCTTTTTTTTCTTTTTTTTACCAGTGAGGCCTTTTGTCACTCACTAACGTTTCCAGGAGAAAACACGCATTCGCAAGAAGCGTGCAAGAAGTCGAAAGCAATGACGTCTCCGAACCTGTTTTATTCATGGCATGTCACACAATGAAACACGCCCAGCGCTGCAGCTCGGCTGAGTAAGCGTTTCCTCTGAACTAGGGTGGGGGTTAAGGGTAGTGCAGCGAGGTGAACAGAGAAGAGGGGAGAGACGTGGAGGGGAAGAGAGAGGGGAAAGGAAAGAGATGAGGTACTTACGATGTTAACAGAGTAATTTGAAAGTCTCGAGCTGTTTGTGTAAGTGCGTAATCCGCCTACACAAAAGACACGCGCCCTCTGGGCATCTCTCTCTCTCTCTCTCCTCTCTCTCTCTCTCTCTCGACTCGATTAATAGAAATCTTCTCTGGCCAGTATTGCTTAAAAAGAGTATTAAAGGTAAACTTTATAAGTGTATTAGAAGTATGTATGATGGAGTAAGAACCAGGGTCCGTTGTGGAGCGAAACTTGCAGACTATATTAACTGTTCAAAAGGAGTAAAACAGGGCGACGCATGCAGCCCCATTTTGTTTTCTTTGTTTATTAACGAGTTAGCTACTGAGGTCATTAATAATGGTAGACATGGTGCTATATTTTACTTGATGCTTTTGAATAGTTTACCCTTTTGTTGGCTGATGATGTTATGTTGATGTCAGAAACTGTTATAGGTTTACAAACACAACTGAACAGTTTACACCGTGCTAGTAGATCTCTAGAGTTAACAATCAACATGGATAAATCATTACAGTATTCCGCAAAGGTGGATATCTTTTAAATGCTCGAGAAAGATGGTTGCATAATGGTAACCTTATGTCAGTTGTCAATGCCTTTAGATATTTGGGCATTTTGTTCTCAACTCGTTTGAGTTTTGTTGGTACATGTAAAGACCTGTCAAGTAAGGCTAAAATATTTTGATCTGTATCATGAAAAAGTTACTTGTTCTAAATAATTATCCTTTTACGTTATTTATCAAACTTTTTGATACCCAGGTTCAGCCAATTGTACAACATTGTTCTAAAATATATAGGGAATAGATAAAGCGGCTACCTACTGTGAACTGGTCCATGTTTTCGCTTTGAAGAAGTTTCTAGGTGGTGATAGACGCACTCCAAATGACCTTATTTATGGCGAAACTGATCGATTCCTTATGTCCATTGTCTCTGCTGTTAAATGTATCCGATACTGGCTGAAATTAATTCACATGGAAGATTCCAGAATATCTCGTTAAGCGTAGAATACGTTGTATGACTTAGATACTAAAGGCAAAAGCAACTGGTGACAAAAGTGCGACTCTTTGAATATGAACCAAGGAATCGAGAATATAAAAGGCTTTTTACAGCCTGTTCAAAGGCTTTTTACAGCCTGTTCAAAGGCTTTTTACAGCCTGTTCAAAGGCTTTTTACAGCCTGTTCAAAGGCTTTTTACAGCCTGTTCACATAGGCGACTCGTGGACTGCAGATGGCAGAAATGGTCTGACCATATTCATAATAGTGATATTCCCGAAGATGGAGTATGGCTGCCTTAATGGCGGGATAAAAAACGGCTATACAAACAAAACTCCACTCCCTTTGTTGGGTAGATGGGACTAATCCTTGACTGTCTATACAGGAGTGTCCGCAAGAGTATCAGCCTACGTACGCAAAAATAATAATAATGATGATAATAATAATAATAAAATAATAATAATAATTATTATAGTGATAGGTTTGATATCTATAGGAATTTCTCAAATACTCATGACTTGAAAACTTACTTGAACATAGATATAGACAGGCACTTAAAGAATGTAACAGCTAAATTTAGAATAGGAATATCTGAATTAGCTTGCCATTATCTTATATATCGAACGCGTAATATTTGGGGTTTGATTTGTTCTCTATGTAGAGAATCACAGGAAACAGAAATACATTTTGTTCTTTGCGGTCCAGCTCTCAGAAGCATCAGAGAAAAGTTAATTAAGCCCAAATGTTGTAAACAGCCATCTTTTTAAAAAAAACTAAATCTACTTCTGTCTTCCACTTCTGCTGAATTTACTCAAACAATTTTCATTGTTTATATACAAAGCTTTTAAAATGACAAATGATTTCTCATTGAGCATGTGACAACGATTTGCTGTTTGGCTCATTACGTATCGTAATTTTTCACAATTATTCT
>CM031616.1:7834240-7841740 GCA_018398815.1 Conus ventricosus
CCTACTCCCTCAACTCTCCTTCTCACCCCTCACTCCCCTACTCCCTCAACCATCCTATCTCTCACTCTCCCCCCTCACCCCCAAATTCCCTCAACTATCCTATCTCTCACTCTCACCCTCCACCCCCTATTCCCTCAACTCTCCTATCTCTCACTCCCCCCCCCCCCCCCCCCCCTCATATCACTGTATTCTGTCAACCTAGTCAGTCCTCTCTCTTACTCTCTCTGTCTCTTTGTCTCTCTCTGCCTCTATCTGTCTGTCTCTCTGCCTCTGTCTGTCTGTCTCTCTGCCTCTGTCTGTCTGTCTCCCTCTCTTTTTCTCTCGCTGCCTCTGCTTCTCTCTCTCTCTCTTTCTCTCTTTCTCTCTGCCTCTCTCTCTTCTCTCTGCCTCTCTCTTTCTCTCTCTGCCTCTGCTTCTCTCTGTCTTTCTCTCTGCCTCTCTCTCTCTCTCTCACACCCTCTCTCTCTCTCTCTCTCTCTCTCTCTCCTCTCTCTCTCTCTCCTCTCTCTCTCTCTCTCTCTTTCTGTTACATCAATGCATTTTGTACCTAAAAAAACGTCGCTGCCAATGAGAATCACTGCAATAAAACGGATTTATAAAGAGAAAACCCAGATTTAAACATCCTAAAAACAAAGCAGCTACTCCCAAATTTAGGCAGTCAGTGTTTGCAGGGTGTTCATCAGCTGAGTGTTTGGGGAGGAGAGCCACATGCACCCCCCTCCCCCTCCATCCCTCAACACCCATTTATACCCCCGCCTCTTCCTCCTCCTCTTCCCCTCCAGTTGTCAGGTGACTTTTCATTTTACCGACCCCCCTCCCCCTCCCCCAACTCTTCCTCTCTCTCTCTCTCTCATCTCTCTCTCTCCCTCTCTCTCTCTCTCTCTCCTCCTCTCTCTCTCTTCTCTGAGTCGTGGGGACAGACATCTTTGCTAGTCGTCTTTGTTGGTGAGTCACCCCACCCTTTATTCTTTCTGATCTTGTGTACCCTTGGGAATGTTGTGGACAGACACAGACAGAACGATGTGGGGGTGGGGTGGGGGTGGGGTGTGGGGGGGGTATTTAGCGGTGATTCACCCCAACCCTTTCTATTCTTTCTGATCTTCAGTGTAGCCCTTGGCAGTGTTGTGGACAGACAAAAGACAGAACGATGGTGGGGGTGGGGGTGGGGGGTATTTAGCGGAGAGTCACCCCAACCCTTTCTATTCTTTCTGATCTTCAGTGTAGCCCTTGGGAGTGTTGTGGACAGACACAGACAGAACGATGGTGGGGGTGGGGGTAGGGGGTGGGGGGGGGGGGATTTAGCGGTGAGTCACCCCAACCCTTTCTCTTCTTTCTGATCTTCAGTATAGCCCTTGGCAGTGTTATGGATAGACACAGACAGAACGATGGTGGAGGGGCTTTAGGAGGAGCTCATGAAATGGGCGAAACTGAGATAAAATGTTCGCACAGAGAGAGAGAGAGAGAGAGAGAGAGAGAGACAGACAGACAGACACACACACACACGCACGCACGCACGCACGCATGCACGCACACACACACACACACACACACACACACACACACACACACACACACACACACACACACACACACAGACGCATAATTAGATATACAAAAGCCAGGCAGACGGACATATATATATGTGTGCAAAAAACTAGAGAAAACAAGATTACGACAGAACTTGGATCCAATTGATCACTCTCCCTCACCCTCCCCTCCCCCCCCCCCCCCCGCTCCACCCCCCACCCACCCACCTCCACCTCTGACAACCCCCACCTCCACCCCCATCTCTCCCCCCCCACACACACACCCCATCCCACACCCACCCCACACACCCCCACACATACCCCATCCCACCCACACACCTGACATCGCCCCCCCCCCTACCTCCAACCCCATCCCCCGCCCCCTTTCCCCCCACCCACCCCCACTTCCACACCCCAAACTAAACAGGCAGACTGTCCATCGCTGTCTCAGTAGTTGACGTCCTCGATGGTGTTGAGTCCTTGTGGGGTCAGGGTTTTTAATTTCCTGATCCAGAATGTCTCTCTTGTCAGTCTTAACCTGAGGGTGTGGCCATAGACCTTTTCCAACACAACGACCTTCATGTGTTTGAGTGTGTGGTTGGGTTGGTTGAAATGTTTTGTGACCAGTGAACTATTAGGATGGATGTTGATGTCTATATCTGCCGAAACGTAAGAGAGAGAAATACATACAACTTGTTGTTGTGTCTGTCATTGCTATGATCGATATATATATATAGATATATATATATATATATAATATATATATATATATATATATATATATATATATATACACTCTTTCAAATGACTAGACCAAACAAGCAAGTTTTCATCTCTCAACATTTCGGCACTTGGCCTTCCTCAGGGCACGCTTTATTACTGCACTGACTCACAAACAATGCCTTTTCCCCCACCACTCCCCAAGAACAAAGCTCACGTGACGGTCAAGATTCAAAGTGTTTAGAACAATGTTCACAAAATTTTCTCTAGTTCAATCTCCATATTCTCTCTCACATATATATATATATATATATATATATATATATATATATATATATATATATATATATATAATATAATACTACTCAAAAGAATTTAAGGGCCGCATTCATTGTTGATATGGTTTACATAATACAGCGTAGCATAAAACATGAAATGTTTATGGCCAATTTATTCACTCAAAGTGTGACAAGTGCTTCACAGAAAACTGGTTTGGGCAATTATTCAGTCGAATCTGTGTCAAAGGTGTTACGCTGGTCCGCAAAAGAAGCTCAAAAACCACGAGAAAAAAGGTCGCAATTTGAGTGCGCCTAGCTGGCGCAGCAGTGTTCGGCAGTCTGAAAACTGCATTGCACATGCAAGCCGGACCTTTAATGAACACTTGTCAACCTGATTCGCTGACCAGTGGCTTTATTAAGGGCCGCTTCTGGGGGGGGGGGGGGGGGGGGGGGGGGGGGTGTTCAAACATGCCACCAAGACGCAAACTTAGTGACGCTGAGAGAGGGATGGCTGTGGCCCGCCTACAAGAAGGCGTGGCGGTCCGAGAAGTTCGCAGCGACTTAGAGTAACACATTCTGTCATTCAAAGACTGAGAGACCGGTACAACAACTATGGGAGAGTTCAAGAAACACGCAGACCTGGACGCCCCAGAGCGACCAACAGACGACAGGATCGCTTCATCACCCTGGCGGCACTACGCAATAGAACCGCCATCGCCAACGTGCTCAGGGGCAGCTGAGAGCAGCCAGCAACGTCCTCGTCAGCGACCAGACGGTTCGCAACTGCCTGCGTGAGGCCAACATGCGGTCAAGGCGTCGAGCATTGCGACCTCCACTGACCAGAGCTCACCGTGCTGCTCGTCTGGCTTGGGCTCAACGACACTTGGCCTGGACAAGGCAGCAGTGGTCCAGGGAGCTCTTTTCTGATGAATCCCGCTACACACCCTGTCCTTCAACGACGGCAGGATTCGCGCCTGGAGGCGTGTTGGAGAGCGCTTCATTGACGCCACTGTTGCGGAGCACGACTGCTATGATGGTGGGTCCCTGATGGTGTGGGGTGGCTTCAGTCTTCATCATAGAACACCCCTGCACAGTGTCCAAGGCTACCTGACCGGCGTAGCCTACAGGGACGACATTCTGGAGCCAACCGCTGTACCAGCTTTGCAGGCCATGGGACCAGGAGCCATACTACAGGACGATAACGCCAGGCCGCACAGAGCTGGGGTTATACAGAACTTTCTCCAGCAGCAGCAAGTCACCAGGATGGACTGGCATGCCCGCTCACCCGATCTGAACCCCATCGAACATCTTTGGGATGTTCTGGGCCGTCGTATACGCAACAGCCACCCTCTTGCACACAATCTCAACGTCCTGTTCAGGAATCTGGAGCAGGAGTGGCAGGCGATCCCCCAGAACACCCTCCAGACTTTGGCCAAATCCATGAGACAGCGCTGCCTTGACTGCATCAACGCCATTGGCGGTCACACACGATATTGACTCTTGACATTCTGACAGTCGGTTGTTCTGAATTTGCTAAATGGGGGTGTGTCCATGTCAATGACATTTTCGCGATGACTGATTTGCACTTCTTGATGAAATTGTGTCCAATCGATGATCAAATGATTGAATTACATGTTTATCAATGTGATTAAAATACCCAAACCGATTTTTAGAGTGCTCAACCCCTTGGGGAGCAACATTTGTTAAAATAAGGTTTTAAAAGGAGTAATCTACAAATTTGTTTCGAGCGTATCGCTGTCGTCAGGATGATTTTGGTTTGCCCACCGCCGTGTTATATGGCGTGTGGGCTCCCGTTTGCGGTTGTTTGCACGTGCGGGTTGGCTGCACGTGTTTTTTGAGGTTTTTGTTTTGGGTGTATTCACTAACAACGATTTCCATTTATGCCTGCAGTTGTTTACTATTTCTGTTTTGGTGTTTAGAGTTGCTAAGTTTGGTTTGCACAGTATTAACCATTTTTCAGTTAAACATAGGTTGCACCTTTTTGAAATATTGCTGTATGGTGATGCTCTTTTTATGATTTTCCATGATATATTGTAGTTTATTTTTGCGTCTTTAAGTTTCCAGATATATTTACTCAGTTCTGTTTGATTTTTGTATTTTTCTTTATTAAATGACTGTTTGTGGTTTGCATATCTGGTTTTGAAGTGGTTTTCAGTAATTCCTATGTATGTTTCTTTTTCATTTTCTGATGTCACAGTGGCTTGGTATACAATATTGTTGTAAAGGCATTTATTGCTCAGGGGGCACTGCTCTTTTTTGATGCAATTGCAAGATTTCCTTTCTTCACCCTTCTTTGTTGTGTTGGTTTTCATTTTGTTAGATGCGTCGATTAAATTTTTGAGGTTGGGCATGCATGAATACGATAGTTTGACAGTGTTTTTGTTGAATATTTTGTACAGTTTGTGTTCTTTTGGGAACGAAGTTGTTAGAATTTTAAAGAATTCTTTCCCTATGTTTGTTTTGAGTTTCCCTTCGTATGGTGGGTTATACCATATGATTTTCCTTTTCCTGTTTTTTCTTATTTCTATTTGTGTTGTTGTCTGGGTTGTATTGTAGTTTGTAATTGTACCGCTTTTTTGCAGTGCTTCTTGATATTCTACTGCTGCATTGTTGAATACTCTTTCATTGCATGACAGGTTTGATAGTCTCTTGTTTATGCCATTGGGTATGGCTTTTAATACAGATGGTGGGTGGTTGCTTTTGATGTTTACATAGGTAGGTGTGTCATTGGGCTTTATGTATGGTTTTATATATGTGGTTGTTGAGATCAAGTGTTATGTCTAAGTAGTTTACTACCTTTTTGTTTGCTTCAATGGTGATTTTTAAGTTGTGGTTTTGGAAGATTTTACATAGTTCTTTTTTCTTGTTTTCAATGGTTCTTGGGTTGTTGGTTAGTGCAGCAAGGCCGTCATCTCTGTATAATCCAATTTGTTTTCCAAGTTGTTTCTTGATGTTGGATAGCATGAATAGTCCAACCAGTTCGCATGTTTCTGCACCGTCATATGATCCCATGGTTACGTCAAATGTTGAGTTTTTATTCGTTTTCTTGATCCAGGTTTCATTTTTGCTGTACAGTAACGTTTTCTTGGTGTGGAATATGATTTCCATTTCTGACCCTGTTATGTCTGTTTGGTTACTAGCAAATTTCAGAGCTTTGGTGAGTAGTTCCTCATCTATGGATGGGTAGAAATCTACTATGTCGAAGGTGATGAATACTGTATTGCTTTGTTTATTAAGTTTTTTGAACCATTGAATAACTTCATTTGTGTTCTTCCAGAGGTTGTATTCAGAGTTTGATTTTACATTCTTTATTGTTTTTTCTAAGATTTTCTTACTTATTTTGCCTAGTTCAGATTTAGATGGATTTATTAGTCTACATGTTGGGTTGTTGTGGAAGTTAGGCTTGTGGTCCTTGAGTGTTATGAACGCTTCTTTTGTTGCTGTCGTTTCTACCCTGTCACTTAGGTCCATGCGATGTGCAAGTTCTTTTTCTTTAGTGCGGATATTGTCATGTGTATTTTTGTCAGCTTTTTTGTAGTTTTTCTGAATATTTTTGTCAAGGAGTTGGGAGTATTCTTTTGGTTCCAATTAGTAGTAGTTACTGGTTTTATCAGCCTTCACAAATATTTTTTTGTCGTTTTGTATTTGTTTTATTTGGGTTTTTTTTAACGTTGTTTGGAAATCGTTGTTAGATTTTTTGAATTGAATGTTGGCTATCATTCTTTTCATTTTATCCTCAAACGGTTTCATTTCGTCTATTGCTGGTGGTGATCGCCATGATTTGAAGTCATAGGTGTTTTTGTCCTCTTTTTTTGCGTTTGGGTTCAGAAAAAGAATGCTTTCCATCTCATGTTGTGTATAAACTTTTCAGTTTGTTCTATTAATTTTTTAGGTAGGATTGCGGATTGGAAAATGGTATGTTTTTTGTTGACTGTCTAAAATTGATTTCTTCCATTTTAAAATCTTTTAGGTCACAGTGCTCAACGTGAGGAGCGATTAAGATCAATGTGATTAAAATACCCAAACCGATTTTTAGAGTGCTCAACCCCTTGGGGAGCAACATTTGTTAAAATAAGGTTTTAAAAGGAGTAATCTACAAATTTGTTTCGAGCGTATCGCTGTCGTCAGGATGATTTTGGTTTGCGCACCGCCGGTGTTATATGGCGTGTGGGCTCCCCTTTGCGGTTGTTTGCACGTGCGGGTTGGCTGCACGTGTATTTTGAGGTTTTCAGGTTTTTGTTTTGGGTGTATTCACTAACAACGATTTCCATTTATGCCTGCAGTTGTTTACTATTTCTGTTTTGGTGTTTAGAGTTGCAAAGTTTGGTTTGCACATATTACATTTTTCGTTAACATAGGTTGCACTTTAAAATTGCTTTGGTGATCCTTTTATGTTTTCAGGGAAACACCAGTGCTGGGAGACCGAGAGATCCAACTGTTTAGAATCCTAACCGATTTTTGAGATGTTCAACCCGGACACATTAGTTAAATAACGTCTGAACAGAGGTAATTCTACAGATGCAGCTCATCAGCTCAGGTGATCATTGGTTTGCGACCGCCGTATTTATGCGTGCGGCCCCCGCGATATAATCCCACCTGCAGGTGGAGCACCGTGCCCAATTGCAGGTTTCAGGTTTGTTTGGGTGTATTCACTCAAAAACGATTTCCATTATCGCAGTGTTACTATTTCTGTTTTGGTGTGTAGAGATGCCAAAGTTGGTTTTGCAACAGTATTACCATTTGTTCAGTTCTTTCCACCGTAATATTCTGTATGGTCGAGCCTATTTATGTCAATGAAGAAAAAGAAACACCCGAAGGTGCTGGGGAGGACCCAGAGAAGCACCGTCTTCACCTGCCTTTAGAGCAGTCCTGTACCACCTTGGAGGCCTGCGCTGTGTTGACGATGGTTACAGGCACGCGCAGGACACTCCATTAAGATATCAAGGGACATAACT
>CM031616.1:7846740-7857094 GCA_018398815.1 Conus ventricosus
GAGGGAGGTGTAGGTCATCATATATCTGGACTGCCTCATTGACAGGCATGCTGGAACCGATGTAAGAGCTAGGACTGGCAAGGCAAGAGGCGCATTCCATCAACTGAGGAACACATGGAGGTCCTGAAGCCTAAATCATCGAAGGAGAATTCAAGATGTTCAACTCTATGTCCAGGTCAGTACTGTTGTGTTGAACTCCGGAAATCCGGAAGGTCACCAGAGTCACCTCCGGAAAGATACAGGTCTGTATCAAGAACTGTCCAAGTCTGGTCCTCAACGTCCACTGGTCAGACACCGTCAGTGATATCGAGGTGTTGGGGAGAACTGATGGACGATCTACAGAGGAAGACATCAAGGGATGGGGATGAATTAGTCCTACACTGCACAAATCATGCGCAGCGTCATGAGATAGTCCCTCACTTGGAATCCCCCAAGCAAAAAACGTGAACGAAGAACACCTATCCCTACACGCGCGCGCGCGCGCGCGCACACACACACACACACCACACACACACACACACACACACACGCACACGCACGCACGCACGCACGCACGCACGCACGCACACACACACACACACACACACACACACACACACACACACACACAAGAAAGACCCTCACTTGAAACCTCCAAGTCCCTAGAGAGAGGCTAGCTGAGGAACACCTGGCGCCACACAACTCATCAAGCAGCATCACAAGACAGTCCCTCACCTGAAACGCCCAAGACAGAGAGACTGACCACAGAATACCTGGCGCCGGGATTTCTAGGCGGGCATCCTGCAGACGGGCTACACCTGGAACCATCTGAAATGGGTAGCGAGGACTTTGGCCACCTTTTGATGGTGGGCTTATGTCCCAGGAGGAGCTCTGACAAAGACATCAGGAAGCTCACAGAAGGTAATGATGAGGAGAAGGATGAAAGTGAGGTGGACGAGGAGAAGGAGATCTTCAATACTTGAACGTCACAAAGAATCAACCATCCCAACTTTCCAGACTAAGCGTACATCCGCACATCTCTGACCGTATTCTGCCATTTACACAGCTCCGCCTGGCTGACTACTAATAAGACTTTGTATGGCTTACACGTGATCCATGTTCCTGCACTATTCACGCACAGAGCAAAACTTTACGTAATATGTTATTATTATTGTATTATTATTGTCAACATTATTATTATTATTATCATCTTCATCATCATCATCATCATCATTATCATTATTATGATGAATACTTAGATAGCACCTATCCTCGGCTAGAGACCAAGCTCTAAGCGCTTTACAATCCACGCTCGTTTACCCAACGGGCTGCCTACCTTAGTAGTGCAGACTGAAGAGCTGCCAGCTGGCGCTTCATTCAGTCGTTTCCCGTGTCATCCAGTCAATATCGTTCATTCAATTTCCTTACTTCCTTCATTCTTTCCATTTCTCACGCAGGGTGTATGCTATGTGTAACTGCCATCCATACCAACGGCTAAATTGGCCTTCTCTTCCGAAAGTTGGTGGTGGGATTTTACGTGTGTGCAAAATGTTATGCGTGTGTTCACACACGGAACCTCGGTTTATTGTCCCATTCAAAGGATTTTATGGGAAATGGAGCAGAACCAATGTTAGCTCCGAGGGGAAAATATCCCTGTACTGAAACGGCCCGGCGGAGATTCGAACCTTCAACCCCAGGATCATCAAGATTACGAGCCCGGCGCTCTACCTCTGAGCTGTTCCGGCCCCGTGTGAACTGGACTGACACAAACTTGAAACGACACAGTCTCAGATTCAGACGCGACACAGTCTCAGATTCAGACGCGACACAGTCTCAGATTCAGACGCGACACAGTCTCAGATTCAGACGCGACACAGTCTCAGATTCAGACGCGACACAGTCTCAGATTCAGACGCGACACAGTCTCAGATTCAGACGCGACACAGTCTCAGATTGAGACGCGACACAGTCTCAGATTCAGACGCTTTCCGTCTTAAATCCACGCCATAACATTGACCTGGTGTATGTTGAAGAAGAAGTGGATTTTAAACGAAAAGAAACTTACTCAGAAATGATGTTCTTCAACTTCGTCTTTCTTACGTTCACGAATTAGGCAAAACTTCACACAGCACGTGAACTGTGCACGACCGTGGGTTAGGCGTAACATACACTCTTCCAGTTACAGACATTCCTTCCCCGTGTAGGTTTTTAAGCAGACATACGATTTACGCATTCATTCTAAATTAAGACCTACGCAAATATTCCGACTCGCAGAGCTACCAGCTTCCTAACTTTCGGGAGCAAGGCTGTGTTTTCCAATCTTAAGCAGAGAATTCTACGTCACATATTCGCAGAGCTTTTTCTTCTTCTTCTTCTTCTTTTTTCTTTCTTTCTTTTTTTTTTATTATTAATTAATCCGCCTGACGCATTCACCAAATTCAGGCTGGAACTGAGAACAGGACAGAAATCAGAATGGCTGGACAATCTCAGCCTCCACCCCGCTCTGTCCTTGTCCGTCACTTTGCTTTTCCGTCCTCTCGCCTCCTCGTAACCCACCACCACGCCTCCGAACTCCTCCCCCGCCCCCTCCCCCCCCCCCCCCCCCCCCCCCGTCCTCCTATCGCCCTGACTCCTCTTTCTTCTCCTTCTCCTCCTCCTCCTCCTCCTCCTCCTCTCCTCCTCCTCCTTCGCCTGCCCACATCTTGTCATCGACCCAAGGCCCAGCCAGTTCCGTTTCTCCCTCAGCCCCGTGGAGTCTTGCTCCCGCAGACATGGCCGCCCTAGGAAGCATCATGCATCTATTTTCAGACTGCGGGGAGGGAGCGGGAGGGAGGGAGATGGAAGTGTGTTGTGGGGGCGAGGAAGGGAGGGGAGGAGGGGAGGGGGGGGGGGGTAGGCCGGAACTGTACCTTCCCTCAATCGCAAACTCTCCCCCTATCTGGTACTCGCGGGTGCGTCCAAAAAGCGCGAGCGTGCGTGATTTTTTTTTTTTTCAGATTGAGATTATGTCGAATAGCGCGAATCCAAATCTGTGAATTTTTTCGTAAGAAGAGAAAACGCTCGTAGATAATTTTTTTGTTCCCCAAACTCCCAGAATGTGTGTGTGTGTGTGTGTGTGTGTGTGTATGTGTATGTGTGTGTGTGTGTGTGTGTGTGTTGATCTGTGTTGAGTACAGAGTGTATGTGTGTGGCATGTTGTGTGCTGCATCGGAGAAAAGATATCCATTTCATCCGGACCCTCTCCAATCGATACGGCTTCGATCGTCAAATATCAAGGACAGGTCCGTCCTCGTACAATGCTTTAGCATGACCAAGAAACATATAAATATAGTACAATGAGAATAAAACATTGAGCTGGGGTATTTTAATGGAAAGAATACTCTTGTACAGATGTGGCCACGAAAAGAAATGTTGCCTAGTCAGATTTTTTCTTAAACAATGTACAGATGATGTTCGTGAAAGCGGCTAAGCTGTACTATAAAATCCCCATGAAAGCGGCTAAGCTGTACTATAAAATCCCCCATGAAAGGGGCTAAGCTGTACTATAAAATCCCCATGAAAGCGGCTAAGCTGTACTATAAAATTCCCATGAAAGCGGCTAAGCTGTGCTATAAAATCCCATGAAAGCGGCTAAGCTGTACTATAAAATCCATGTGTGCGCTTCTTCCAACTCTGACAGTTCGCGCGTTTTGACATTTACAGTTGGCAGCTTTTCGATAGTGAAACTCAAGGTTTTGTCTCGTGGTTTTCTTTTTTTCAGCTAACCACCTTCTGGCGCATCTCCAAGATTCCTTCCCCACCCACCCCACTTCCGCCCGGACCGGAGGACACTGGACAATAACCTGTAACCTAGTTAGAGTTTCTGTCGCACATGCCTCGGTGTATAGCTCCCGAGACACATAGTCACCCTTCTGGCTTCACTCACAGTTTTCCTTTTATTTCATCACAGTAATTCCGTGTTTTGTAAGTTCATAACGATGACGTGATGATGACAGCCCTGATACGCACCCCCTTCTCCCCCCTCCCCCCTCCCCCCCCCCTTCCTGTGGTCGGTTAGCTGATCAGCAACATGACATGACGTTCACATTTTTTTTGTACACCCAGTTCTTATAGAACAGGGAGTACTTTAGAATGGGAACGAAGAAATGCTGTCTGTGTGTCTGTCTGTCTGTCCGTCCGTGGTCAAAATGTGTTCCACCCGCTCCAGACAAAACTACTGGGCCGATCTTTCTGAAAATTTGTAGGTATGTTCATTGTGGGCCACGGATGATGCCCGGTGCTTATTTTATCGTTATATCCGTTACTAACGTCTATAACGGCCCATAACGGTTTTTCTTTTTTATGGAATATTTCAGAAAGTACTTGGCTGATCTTTCTGAAAATTTGTAGGTCTATTCATCATGGGTCACGGATGATGCCCGATGTTATATTTTACCGTTATATCCGTTACTAATGGCTATAACGGCCCATAACGGTTTTTCCTCTTTATGGAATATCTCAGAACGTACTTGGCCGATCTTTCTGAAAATTTGTAGGTATATTCATTATGGGTCACAGATGATGGCCGATGTTTACCAGAATAGCCGTTACGAATATAATGGCTATAACGGCCCAAAACGGTTTTTCCTCTTTATGGAATAGCTCACGCGTATTCAAAATAAACTGGGAGTACTTTTATATGCTTTGCATCTTGTTTTCTTTTCTTCCACGTCTCACTACTGAATTTCAGTCATCTACCAAGGCTGTGAAAGGGTGTAGATATCTGGTGCAGTGACTGACATGTCGAATTATGCACAACGCCGTTTCTTTTCACTGTCAGTTTACGAAGCAGCTGACTTCTGCATTATGCCCTCGTACGCAGACAGATCTTTTTGCTGTGTTTTCTTTCTCTTCTTTCGTGTCCTCTCAGTAACATATTCCAAGACCTGTTGTCACGATCCTCAGGCCGTTAGTTTCGGATTCCATGTCGTACGTTTGGATTCTCTGGGGATAGGTTTCGTCTTCCGGGCTAGTGGTTAACTCCCAGGCCGGTCGTTCCGACTCTAAGGCCAATATTCTTACTCTTAGGCCGGTCGTTTCGACTCTTAGGCCAATATTCTTACTCTTAGGCCGGTTGTTTCGACTCTAAGGCCAATATTCTTACTCTTAGGCCGGTCATTCCGACTCTAAGGCCAATATTCTTACTGCTAGGCTAATAGTTCCGACTCTAAGGCCAATATTCTTGCTGCTAGGCCGGTCGTTCCGACTCTTAGGCCAATATTCTTACTCCTAGGCCGGTCGTTCCGACTCTAAGGCCAATATTCTTACTCTTAGGCCGGTCGTTTCGACTCTAAGGCCAATATTCTTACTCTTAGGCCGGTTGTTTTCGACTCTAAGGCCAATAATCTTGCTGCTAGGCCGGTCATTCCGACTCTAAGGCCAATATTCTTACTCCTAGGCTGATAGTTCCGACTCTAAGGCCAATATCATTACTCCTAGGCCGGTCGCTCCAACTCTGAGGCCAATATCATTACTCCTAGGCCGGCCTTTCCAACTCTCAGGACCAGTGGGTCTGCTTCCCGCCCGATAGCTCGGACTCTTAGGTGGGTGGCTTCAATTCCCAGGCCGGTAGTTCCCTCTTCCAGGACAGTGATTCTCCAGGTAATGTCGACTCTCAGGCGAGTAGTTCTATCTTCCAGGACAGTAGTTCTCCATGCCGTCAGTTCTGTTTCCCAGGCTGCCAGTTCCAAATCCCAGGCCGGTAGTTCCAAATCCCAGACCGGTAGTTCCAAATCCCAGGCTGGTGGTTCCAAATCCCAGGCTGGTAGTTCCAAATCCCAGACCGGTAGTTCCAAATCCCAGACCGGTAGTTCCAAATCCCAGGCTGGTGGTTCCAAATCCCAGACCAGTAGTTCCAAATCCCAGACCGGTAGTTCCAAATCCCAGGCTGGTAGTTCCAAATCCCAGACCGGTAGTTCCAAATCCAGACCAGTAGTTCCAAATCTCAGGCTGGTGGTTCCAAATCCCAGGCTGGTGGTTCCAAATCCCAGACCGGTAGTTCCAAATCCAGGCTGGTGGTTCCAAATCCCAGACCGGTAGTTCAAAATCCCAGGCTGGTAGTTCCAAATCCCAGGCTGGTGGTTCCAAATCCCAGACCGGTAGTTCCAAATCCCAGACCGGTAGTTCCAAATCCCAGACCGGTAGTTCCAAATCCCAGGCTGGTGGTTCCAAATCCCAGACCGGTAGTTCCAAATCCCAGGCTGGTGGTTCCAACTCCCAGACCGGTAGTTCCAAATCCCAGACCGGTAGTTCCAAATCCCAGGCTGGTGGTTCCAAATCCCAGACCGGTAGTTCCAAATCCCAGGCTGGTGGTTCCAAATCCCAGGCTGGTGGTTCCAAATCCCAGGCTGGTGGTTCCAAATCCCAGGCTGGTGGTTCCAAATCCCAGGCCGGTAGTTCTCTTTCCAAAGCCAATAGGCCCAAATCCGGGAATGGTAGTTGCAAATTTCAAACCAATGGTTCTGTTTCCTGGGCCTTCTTGGACGATTTCAAATCCCAGGTCGGTAGTTCCAAACCAAAGCGGAAAGTTCTATTTCCCAGACTGGTAGTACCGACTCTCACAAGCCCGTTCCAGCTCCTACGCTGCTGGGTCGACGATCGGGCTTTTACGTTGCCAGTTCCGAGTTCCACGCCCATCATTCTGGCTCCTCCCTAGACACAGCAACACCCTGCTTCATTCTGTCCTTCAGCCTCAACACCGCAGGGTGTCTGTCATACCAGGGTGTCATGGGGCGACCCGCCGAAGGAGACACAATACTGCTGCCGAGTGTCGTTAGTGGTGTTTAGTGGAACATGTTCTGATCCAGCATACGCAGGACACACCTCCTGATAACTGTATCCACCCCCTCCCCTCCCCCTCATTTCCTCTCCCATAATCCCCTCTGTCGTTTCCGTCTGGCGGCCATTTTATTTGAATACATGGAAAGATAAGTGGCTCTTCGTTCTTTGTTCGTACCGTCCTAAATGTTGATTATGATCTGTTTTTGCCTGCAGAAGACCCAAGAGGTCGAAATGCATTGTGTCTTGTCCTGCGCTTTGTTTGTCAATGTCACCCCCTCTCTTTCTAAATTTTGTATCTGGATAGTCGTGGAACCCACGCCAGTAAGGTCCCCCCCCCCCCCCCCCCTGGAGGCGCAACAACGTCCATCCAAATTTGTAAACTCCACGAAGGGAGCGAACGAAGGGCCATACAATTGGAAAATTTTATCAACATCAGTAATAAGACGGGACGAGGATAGTGAAGAGATGAAGACAATGGTATGGAATTCCACTCTGAGTCTGAGACTAGAAGATAGGGATGTATTCTACGTTTCATTTCATGACCTATTCCAAGGTCACAACCAGGCCCGAGAGAAGTAGACACCTGCAGTGTTGTTCAGAAAAGTTGAGCTAATCTTATCATTTTCGCCCCCAGCACACACAACGATCCTGGCTATGAACCAGGCCGGTGTCGTATATAATACTGTCGCCGTGTAATTGTATCGCAGCGATAGCATTTCACGTGAAATATTGTTGCAGCGACAATAATTGCTGGAAAAAAATGTCGCGCGACAACTTTTCACGAAAAATGTCCCATAGAATATTGTAGCTGTCCATAAAATGCAGTATTTCCCGGGAAATACTGTCGCTGCGACACGATTTTATGAGCGACAGTATTGTATACGACACCGAATTTAAAATAAAAAACACAAACAAAAAACAAAGAAACAAACAAGCAAATAGAGCAAACGCTTGGGACGGGAATCGAACACACCACACCCCAGCATGAAACCCACCATCTGACCACCGCATATTCGCGACTCCACCATTTTAAACAGAACTTCCCAAACAGACAGAAAAAACACACAATCAGAATTAAAACACGAGAAAGCAAAAAAACAAACAAACAAAGAAAACAAAAAAAAAGAAAGAAAGAAAAAAAAGAGAAAAAGAAAAAGAAAACAGGAAACATGCAGCACAATTCCTAAGACATACCGGGGCAAGAAAGTGCTAAAGATTATTCATCATCTTCAGACTTGCTTTTAGTTTATACCATCATGAAGCTGATTTTATTTCTAGCTTCAGTTTCATGTCATTACAGTCTAGCTTCAGATTCATGTCATTACGGTCTAGCTTCAGATTCATGTCATTACAGTCTAGCTTCAGATTCATGTCATTACAGTCTAGCTTCAGATTCATGTCATTACGGTCTAGCTTCAGATTCATGTCATTACGGTCTAGCTTCAGATTCATGTCATTACAGTCCTAGCTTCAGATTCATGTCATTACAGTCTAGCTTCAGATTCATGTCATTACGGTCTAGCTTCAGATCATGTCATTACGGTGTAGCTTCAGATTCATGTCATTACAGTCTAGCTTCAGATTCATGTCATTACAGTCTAGCTTCAGATTCATGTCATTACAGTCCAGCTTCAGAATTCATGTCATTACAGGCCAGCTTCAGATTCATGTCATTACAGGCCAGCTGACCACGCTGTGCTCTTTCAGCGCTGTCACAAAGGTAAATAACACAATTAGAAAAGAACGACAACAAAGAGAGAGAGAGAAAGAGAGAGAGAAAGAGAGAGAGAGAGAGAGAGAGAGAGAGAGAGAGAGAGAGAGAGAGAGAGAGAGAGAGAGAGAGACAGACAGACAGACAGACAGACAGACAGACAGAATGATACAGACAGACAGGCAGCAGGCAGGCAGACAGACAGACAGACAGAATGATACAGACAGACAGGCAGGCAGGCAGGCAGCAGGCAGACAGACAGACAGACATACGCACAGACAGCCAAGAAGGCAGACACACAGCTGGGCAGAGAGAGAGAGAGAGAGAGAGAAGAGAGAGAGAGAGAGAGAGAGAGAGAGAGAGAGAGAGAGAGTTTGAACCAGCAAGAAAGAGAGAGATAGACAACAGACAGACAGACAGACAGACAGACAGCAATATATAAAATAACCCACGGGAGACAGAAAACGAGGAAAATGACCAGCACAGACTTTTCATAAAGTGAGTAGACCATTCCTACAGACAGACACCTCCCTCACCCACCTCACTCCCCTACTCCTCTCACTTCCTCCTTCCCTCCCCCCCCCCCTCCACCTCAGACACTCCCCTCCTCTCCCCTTCCCCCTCATCCCAGCTCCGTCAATCTAGAAACAACAACAACAACAGCAACAATAAAGAGAAATACGAAGAGCCCTGACGGCAAATAAGAGTGGAGAGTGGACAGCGAGTGATGGTCAGTTCCAGTTCTTCCAATCCTGCCTCTCCACCTTGTCCAGCTGAAGCAGCGCTGCTACGAATCGCCCCCACTCCAGCCAGTCCTACAGAACACTGCATGACAACAGACAGGAAATTGGACTTAGGGAAGCAGAGAGAGAGAGAGAGAGAGAGAGAGAGAGAGAGAGAGAGAGAGAGAGAGAGAGAGAGAGAGAGAGAGAGAGAACAGAGTGAGAGAGAGATAGTGAGTGAGAGAGAGAGAGTGACAGAGAGTCAGAGGCAGACAGACAGAGACAGAGAGAAAGACAGGAAGAAAAGAGAGATAGACAGACAGACATACAGACAGAGAGGGGAAAAGGGGGAAGATGGAGAGCGAAAAACAAGGGAGAGAGAGAAGAGAGAGAGAGAGAGAGAGAGAGAGAGAGAGAGAGAGAGAGAGTGAGACAGACAAACAAATAGACAGACAGAAGAAGAAGGAAGAGGGGAGAAGAAGAAGAGGGGATGGAGAAGGAAGCGAAGGAGGTGGGAGAGAAAGAGAGAGACTCAAGACTCAAGACTCAAAAACTTTATTACTCAAGGAAAGAGATTTTAGGCAGTGCCTATTCTTCCAATCTGTCCTTGCTATTCTAACAACATTCAACTAAACAGACTGCACATATTAATAGTGACAGAAACAATGAAGAATATAGCAACATTATAATATTAACAATAACAATAGTAATAAGAATAATAAATTATTTAAAAAAAAAAAAAAAAAAATCCATTACAAAATTACACAAACACAGTCAGACACGTACGCGCGCGCGTTCACATGCATGCACAGGCCCACACATACACGCAGCATGCGCATACCCACATCCACACCACACACACACACCACACACACACACACACACACCACACACACACACACACACACACACACACATGTTCATTACTAATAAAGAGGCAAGCATAAAAGTAGGGCGTTGAGACTATGATCAAAAGGTTAATTTATTGTTCAAGAAATGTTTAAGTACTGCTGATTTGAGGACGGCGCGTGACTGTTTTGGCAACGGAGGGAAAAGAGTTCCACCAGATGGACCAAAAAAAAAAATTTTCAAAACCCTTTTTTTTTTTTTGAAAATTTTATGG
>CM031616.1:7866874-7869374 GCA_018398815.1 Conus ventricosus
CGACACCTCCATCAGGGACGGCACGACAATCATGTGACGCCTTCTTCACGCACGCAGCAGGCTGCAGCAGCCACGGTGGGCCTAAGTCAATGACTTAGCGCCCTTTGCATACCGGCAGTTGTTCTGTCACGACTGGCTTGCTGATCTTATCGTCAAGAACTACTTCAGATGTATCTCCCTGGAAATATCATCTTTCTCACTCACTCTTTCTGCATCTCTCTCCGTTCCAAGGACGCTAGGAAGCGTCAGTGAAAAAATCAATGATCTTGAAACAGCTGTTGCGCTTTTTTTTTCTCCTTCTGTCTCTTTCTCTCTCTCTCTCGTTGTCTCTCTCCATCAACCTGCAAGATTGAAGTGTCTGGCGTTTTGTTAGCTTGATAAATTTGCTTGTGCTAAGTTGCATGTGATGAAGAGGGTGTAGACCAGAACGATTACCTCATATTGTGTTTGCTGTTCCGTTTAAAAAGAGGAAAGGTTTTTTTTTTCTTCTTCTTTTTTAAATCTGTCGCTGAAAAACATTCGGCACGTGGGATATAGCGTCTTTAATTGAACAGACTTTTACCATCTGTCTGTGTGATCTTTCGCGCATCATCGCATGACCTGAAAAGTGACAACATTGTGGACTTGTATGTCCAACATTTGCACAGTAAAGGAGGAGGGAGAAAAGAAAAGAAAAAGGACTGCTGTGAAAAGCGTACGAGACAATATTTCTCAGCAAAAAACGGAGGAATAAGCCCAGGTCTTCTGAAACAATCCCCGCGTGACCGCTTTGAACTGTGCTGTTACAAGAACGGCTTCGGGTCAGATGTTGATGATAAAACTCGTGGCATATGTGTGTGTTGATCTTCATGTATAGTATAATCCCAACACAGCGTGTGTGAAGCCATTTTCGACAAACGATGCAGATATTGATGCAGGTTTGAGATCGTGTAACGGCGCCGCCTCAGTGTTGGGCGGACAGACTGCGTATACAGAGCATCTTCCCCTGAGCAGCAAAGAAAGAGAGCATTGGGTGCAACTGGTGGAGTGGATCTTCTATCCATAGAAACGGTAAGGAGTTCTCTGCTTGTGTTACTTCTCGTCACTCAGTTTGACATCTGGATGCAGAATGAGCAAGGAGATGTTACTGATTGGGCAGGGATGCTTGAGGTCTCATAAGTGAAATTGTCTCCCCGTCTTCTAGAAACTGTGTGTCAGAAATTCCCCCGTTTCTGTGACTGCTTTACTCCACCCTTTTTTTTTCCTTTTCGATCATCCGTTCCTATCGTCTGCTAATCTTTTTTTTTTCTTCCTTTGATGACTGAATCATTTGTTTTGCTGAAGAAAGCCATTCATTTTTTTTTCTTCTAAAGTTGCGATTTAAAACAAGCCAGTATTTCTTCTGCGATTTGGTTACTATCTAGTGAGCATGTATACACTGCCCAGAAACGACAATAGCTTTCCAAAATACCGTGTGCCATATGTCTGTATGTCTGTCTCTTTCTCATATATATATATATATATATATATATATATATATATATATATCAGTATCTTTAAAATGCCTAAAACAATTTTTTAAGTGCTCAACCCCTTGGGGAGCAACAATAGTTTTAAGATTCCTCTTTTAACTTGTTTTAAAACTATATATATATATATATATATATATATCCCTTCGAGAGGGATTGCGATGGTTCCCTCAGGCAGCTAGTGAAGGGTCTTCATTTTTATAATATGTATTTTCCCATTGTCTTCATCTTCAATCTTTTTTTTTTTAATTCAGTTTCAAATCTTTGCCAAGTCATTATTATAATGATGGAAGAATTGTTAACCTTCACTTGTTTTCCTCCAATACTTAATTGTTCAGCATTCTATTGTTTGGTCAATCAGTGGGAGATTGCATCTCTTAGGAGATCCAAGTAAAGGTTGTTCTGCACATTTCGTAGCTGCTGACAATGCTTTGGTTATTGAACAGCAAAGCTGACCACTCAGACTGCTCCATATCTTTTGATCTCCCTTGCATCCTTAACTGGGTCCTCAAGCGTAGGCTCAAAAATTGTCCCCTACATTTTATACTGTTTGCATCATGTTTTTATTTTTTCAGCGACTTTTTTCCTCTCCACACTTTCGTTTTGTTTTATTTACTACCTTTCGCTGGCTGCTTTGAGGTGCTGTTGGGTTCTTTTTTTTAACCCTTGGTTGGTGAGCACACCACAGAATTACGGACTGTGGTGTGTCTCTATTTCATGCCAAGGGCGCAGGTACAATCAGCCGTGTCTCCCTGATGAGTCTGATCAAGCGGACGAAAGGCCTAGGAGCAGGCAATACATATAAACCTGCCTTCGAGAGGAATTGAGATGGTTTCCTCAGGTAGCTAGCGAAGGGTTTTCGTGTTTATAATATATATTTTCCCATTTTCGTGATTTTCATTTTTTTTTTTTTGCAATTCGATTTCAAATCTCTACCAAGTCATTATTATAATGATGGAAGAATTGTTAACCTGCGCTTGTTCCCACCCGCT
>CM031616.1:7901874-7924374 GCA_018398815.1 Conus ventricosus
AGCGTCGCTCCGGGAGAAAACACCGTTTTCATGCTACACTCTCTCCCTCTTCCCACTTCTCCCTCCCGTTCTACCACACTCACCTTTTCCTCTTTGAGTGTGTTTGTTTGTTTGTTTCCTTTCTTTTTCTCTTACGTTTTCTTTTTGTTTTTGTTTTTGTGTTCCCAAGTTCCGTCTGGGTCAGTGAGATCCGGGAATTCTGCTCCACTTTCTTCTTCTATTTCATCCCCAACACTGCCCTATCCTCGCCCCCACCCCACCCCCCACACACACTCACCCAACCTTCACCCCCACCCCAGCCCCACCCCACCCCACCCATCCTCTCGCCCCGCCCTCTTTCTTGCCCCCACACCCTTTAAATGCTCCTTGATGCTCGCAACGGACTTGAGATTTGTCTGGGATTGGGAAGGGGGGGGCGAGAGGAGTGGAGGGTGGGTGGGTGAATTGGAGGGAGGGGGGAGGGGGGGGGGGCTGGAAGAGAATGACGAGAAGGGGTTCGAAGAGGAGGGGTGGAGGGTGGGTGGGTTACAGATTAATGGGAGGGAGATCACACAGACTCGATCGATAGTTTAACTCTGGGTTGGAGACACCCCCTTATTCCCCCCCCCCCTCCCTGCCCCCTCCTCCTCCCCCTCCCTCGCTCTTTTCCTCTCCTTCTCCATGGACACTCCCCTCCCTCCCTCCCCCTCCCTCCGCTATCTTGACACCGCTAACCTCACCACCACCACCACCACCAGAGCAGCAGCAGCAGCAGCAGCCGCCCAATTTTGCCCTGAGCCCTTTGTAGCACCCGTCCTTCTCTCGTTGCCGAACACTGCAACCGTTATTGTTGGCGATAGGGGCAAGGATAGAAACTGACTCTGCAAGAGTGTGTGTTGACGTGCACGCGCGCGCACGCACGCGCGTGGGCAGAACTGCGCGTACGATGTCCACTGGGAGGGATGGGTGTGGCGGTGGAGGTTGGGGGGTCATTAGGGGCGCTTAGGGGGCATTGCAGCAAAATTGAACAAGTTTCAGCCTACGGCCACATTCGTTCTTTCCATGAAGTTTTGTTAACGTCATGGTAGAAACTGCCATCGGATTGAATCGCTGACTCTTGCCAACATTGCAGTTTCTACCGGGGTTGACTTAGATTGTTTTATTATCATACTTCATAAATAGAATACACTGGATATATAATTATCAACTTTTTTCTAGCCGAAAAAATATGTTAAAAAAAAACTATCTGAAAAAAAATTGCAGTCCCTACTGGTCTAATTGCAGGTTGTTCCTATAGAACTGGTGATTGTCCCGGCTGAAACTGAGATCGCGATCTCTGCAGGTAAGATTGAGGATCCTACCAGAACAAACTCTTAAGTCTGTCCCAGTTTAAACTGCGATCGGAGTTTCTATTTAGAGAATCGACGATTCAGCCAGATCGTAGAATTTAGCATCACGTTAACATTGGTGTAGTAATGTTTGTGCAATCTTGTTGACAGACAGACAGACAGACAGAAAAATGGACGCAGGTAGTCCATTAGCCTCCAGGGTGGAGGTAGCGTGCATTAATAGATGGCTTACTGGGAGACCGCAGACCTCTAGCAAGGCCGAACAGATCCTGGAAACCCCACCCACCCTTTCATCCGGATGATTTTAAAATAGCAAAGAGGGAGTGGCAAATGAATTAATGGAATTAATGATTACAAAAGGAGGGAGGGAGGCCGGAATAGCTCAGTTGGTAGAGCGCCGGACTCGTGATCCTGGGGTTGCGGGTTTGAATTTCGGAAGGGGGGTAGGTGGGGGGGGGGGGGGGGGGGGGGGGTCCCTCGGAGTTAACGCTGGTTCTGACTCCATTCCCTATACAGTCCTTCGAATGAGACTATAAACCGATGTTCCGTGTGTGAACGCACGCACAACATCCTGCACGCAAGAGAACGTAAAAACGCCGGTTCTAGCTCAGCCGGTCTCAACCAGTTTCGACCGGCTGACTCTAGAACCGGCGTTTTTACGTTCTCTGACAAGTAAGACTTCAATAACCAAAAAAAATAACGATTATCTACAAACAAACATACTGGGTAGGATTATCCGTTTTCAATACTAATTTACTAAACTTTTCAGATTTCAGTTTTTGCTTAATCCTGTGTTTTTCCTGATCATTTTCAATAACATCATTTTCACGCATACATTCATCAAATGCATCTCTGTCTTTCATGTGAAATAAAACTACAGTCTTTAACTGTTCTCTAAAGTCTTTTAAAACCGAGTTATATTTCTGACATAAAATCCACACACCTATCCCAGCATGTCTTCCGCTGAAAGCTAGTTTTGACAAAGCGTTTCTTTTTTTAACTATGTCTCTTTCTGCCGAACAGTCATCTATAATAAATTGTGTCTGCGTTCCCTCAAACAATCTAAAAAAGGCTTCTAAACACTCACTCAATTTATTGCTGGGATCAACTAAAAATATGGCATCATCCGTCCATATAAACCTTCTATCATGATATGCTTTGTTCCATTTAAGTGTCGGGCAGAAAATCACAATATGATCAAAATTATAACGATAAACTGTTTGTAACAGATTGAGGATAAATATTGTTTTCCCACAACCAGTCTGTCCACAAATTAATGAACAATGAGGGGTTTTTGTCATAAAGTCTTTTAAAACCGAGTTATATTTCTGACATAAAATCCACACACCTATCCCAGCATGTCTTCCGCTGAAAGCTAGTTTTGACAAAGCGTTTCTTTTTTTAACTATGTCTCTTTCTGCCGAACAGTCATCTATAATAAATTGTGTCTGCGTTCCCTCAAACAATCTAAAAAAGGCTTCTAAACACTCACTCAATTTATTGCTGGGATCAACTAAAAATATGGCATCATCCGTCCATATAAACCTTCTATCATGATATGCTTTGTTCCATTTAAGTGTCGGGCAGAAAATCACAATATGATCAAAATTATAACGATAAACTGTTTGTAACAGATTGAGGATAAATATTGTTTTCCACAACCAGTCTGTCCACAAATTAATGAACAATGAGGGGTTTTTGTCATAAAGTTTAACTGCTCCATAGTTTTATAACAGAATTTAATCTAATCCAGTTATTATTTTTATCATACTCTCCGTCAAAACTTGTTCAGTATAATAAACCCTATGAGGCCTAAATGTGTAACATTAATCCAATTCAGTTCTGTAAGATTGTTTCTATTTAAGTCAACATTGATTTTGTTGCTTGTTGTTATGGTCTTAATATCCTCACCATTGTGAAGAACGACGAGGGTAACTTTAAGACGTTTAACGTCTAAGTTTTGCCAGCTAATATTAATTCCTTTTATAAGGACGTCACTAACGCCCACAACCCCATCCCTCTCACATCTTTAAAGACAGAAATTTCAAATATCATTGTGAACGTGTCTCCTAATTTCCTATGTGGAAAGAACTGTAATTTTGTAGAAGCTTCCTTTAAAACCGTTTCTCTTCTGTGGAGGATGTACTGTTTTTTCCCATACGGCGTTATTTCAGTCTCTTTCCGACTATTGTCCTCTGGCATAAGACTTACATGTAAAGGGCCAGAGTTGAATGCTTTTCTGAAACTTTTTTGACGGCTAAAAAATGTAAATGGGCTTATGAATTCAAATTTTATGTCCATTCTAAATATGGTTCTAAGTGCCATTTGCTGTCAGGTTTTCGAACTATTTTATATTCATACTGGCCAGCATTATTTGCTTCTACATTGCGTAGTTGTTCTAGTTTAGGAAACTTTTTGTTGTCGCTAACCTCTTTGCGTTTATAATCACCATCTTTAGTGTACTCAAAACCATACAAAGCGCCTATCTCACCGTTCTGTTCAAAGTCCACAACGTCTGCAAGGTCTTTTAATTCTAAGGTTATACACCTTACAGGCGCTAATGTAACTCCGGTTCTTCTGGTCCTTGTGACATTATTTTTAGTACAACTTATTATTTTATTTCCAAAACAATGTGCAGGTTATCACATTTTACAACTTTCCTGTTTTGTCTGTGATCTTTATATTAAATGATCTGACCCTCCACAAACTAATCTTTTAAACTGTAAATTAGGGAATTGTATAATTTCATAATCGCAATATGCAGCTTTTTTTGATGGAAGAGCTCTTAAGACAGTTGAGGGCCTTCCATCATATAAGTTTTCATCAGTGCTCAACTCATCCAAATGAACATAGAGTAATGAATGTAATGCAAGATCGAGCGGACTTTCCCCTCATAAGTAGTTTTGTTTGGTGTAACACTAAAACTATGAAAGTTCCGATTGTCAGTTGTAAAGCCTAACATTTTAGCTAGCTCTTTATCAAATAGTAACCTACTTCTTCTTTTTCAGGCTTGAATGTTAACATTGTTTTTAGATTTGCATTGTTAAGTTTGAGAGTAATGCTGAAGTTACTCATTGCTTCTTTTAGTGAGCAAAACCCGTAATAACCATCAGGTATTGTTAACTGGCTAACTATGGCCCTGTTTTGTTAACTTTTTTAATCTTATTATTCTTCTTGGATTTATTATATTAAACCATACGACTTTGTAAAAATTTCATGGAGTGCAACCCTTCGGGCTCCGCATTCGTTATCAATAGCATGTTCTAAAAACGAAGGACGGTCTTGAGTTGTTATTGTTACAAACATTTTTTAAACAAAATAAAAATGAGTGCATTAAAATATACTAATGCAAAATATTCTGTTGGGCCGCACTACAATCTTAAAAAATATAACAACTGACACCCTCGACATTTCTGTGACCCAGACTGACACCTTTCAAGTAAAGGTGAGTACGCCATTAAACAGATATCTTAACCCCCTATTAAAAAAGACTACCTCGCGAAAGTGTGGTTCAGTCATCCGATGCAGTTTTATCAGAACAGTTAAACTTTGCTGTGTTTTGTGCATCAACTGGGTGTGGAGTGTCGTATGCTGATCATTTAAATCATCTGATCCTTTGGTGAGGTCGGTGTATAGATTTCATTTCTATTACACCTTCAGACGTATTTTGACTGAACTGCAAGCACCATTGCCAAATGACAAACCGTTTAATCCCTTCAGCAACAGAATAGACATGAGGCTTTGAAAGGATCTGTAACGAATTTAATATTAATGTTAAGGAAGACTTTAGACAAAAGTTGGACCTTAATCATGGCTTAGGCACCCTTATTTTTGGGGCGTGCACAGAAAGTATAACTATGACTGGAATCCTCTTACACATCTTTCTCTTCAGGCACAGGCGTTCACCTCGGGTCCATAGAGCAAGAGCATAAATCAGCATGGACAAACATTTATCTTAGACACTTCTAAGGGTCTAACTAAAGCAGGAATAGAACGAATAAACGACTCTATTCGTACTTACGTTTGGTGTTTGCTAGGTTCGCAAGCACAGGCAAGATCGAGCATAACTGATCCTTCTACTGGCTTTGATGCACAAAAACAGTACTTGGCAAATTTAGAGGACGCTATTAATTCTACAGTTGATTTGCCTTCAAGTATAAAAAGGTACCAAAATGTTTTACAATTCGCAAGATCGAAAGTAGACTTTGCTGTTGGCACTGGTTTATACATGCTACCTTTTGACCTTAGACTCCAGGTGGGAAACAATAATAAACTACAACAATGAAATCCTTGTGGCAGGCAATGAACAGAAGGTCGGAAAAAACGACATAAATTCTGAGCCAGTAATATTACAAACAATAAAAAAAACAAGATGACCCCCCAAGATTAAGTCATCCAATCCCCGTGGCCCAAAGCCCAAAGACCGTTGAAGAACACAAAAAAAATAATGACCACGAATATGAAAAGACAGCACTAGTTGTTGGATTAACTGGCCTAGGATTACTCTTTCTTTATCTTACTCAGCCATAAAGCCAACTACTTTGCTTGCAGTAGACAAAAGCCAGCTAACGACACCCCCTAATATACCTGGTAAAGAGTCTATAGCTTTACCGGCTAATTTTTTTAATAAACCCGCAAGATTATCAAGTTGTTTTTTTACCCATGATTTATCAGGCGGTGATGGAGGGGATGGCGATGGAGGTAATGAACTTTGACCTCCACCGCCACCTGTAATAGCCAACACCAGTGTACTTATTGCAAATCCTAAGGCTGTTATAACGCTCGCTAATGTGACACCTTGCTCTCTAAACAGTGTTTTTATTCGTTCTGCTAGTGTCGTGTCTTCATATAAAATTCTTCGGATAGTTTCTCTTATTCTGGTCACTTGAGTTCGTAATTGTTCTCGGGTAGTAGACAAAACTTCTAGTTTCCGTTCTTCAAAATTATTTAGTCTTCGGGTTATTCTTTCTTTAACATCAGGTCCTAAGTCGGCGTCATCAGCCTCAGCGAGTTTTTTTTTCTCTTTCTATATCCTCATCTAGTTTACTCAGTATTGCTATACTGTTTGTTAATTCGCTTCTAACAGTTCTCAAAGCACGATCAAGGGCCTCTGATTCTCGCGGGGGTGTTGGGGAGTCTTGGATAGTTTTTGGTACTGTTTCTTCTGACAAATGGTTTCTGCTTCTATTGCATTTATTATTTCATTTGCTGATTGATTTAAATCTTGAAGTTCCATGTTTTGTATTTGGTTATCTGTTGGGAGTTCTTGTAGTGTGTTTTGAAGTTTAGCAACTGCATCCCTATCTAATTTTGGTTTAACAATGCCAAGGCGATTTCGATCTTCCGCCCTAAGTCTTTGTTTAATTGTAGTCATGCCTACAAACTTTGATGGGTCTCGTTTATCTGTAAGCCGAACAAGTTGTTCTCGGTCGGGGCCGCTTTTCACAAACAAATGGCCATTTTGATCTACTTCAAAATCATTAGGGTCTAAAACTTCAGGAGGTTCTAGGCCTAAACTTTTGTAAAATGCTCCGGCCGTACTTTCTGTTAATTCACGCCGCAATGAGAGCGTTGAGCGATGCTGTATTAAAGGAGCCGTTTCACTCATGTCGTCTCCAGGATCAGGAACATCATAATCTTCAATGCCCGCCATGTTTTTAAATAATTAACTTTTTTATTTTGTTTTATAAAAAATGTCACAAGCATATGGTTCAATTCTCGACCCGCATAGAAGACTGAAAGAACCTTTGGCGTGAAGGGAAATAAGCGGAATATTACTGTTCCAAATAATCCATCTACTATTGATGCGGATCAAATTCTTACTGTCAAATTTCCAGACCTAGGAGCGGATGAAGTGATTGTGCCAGGCTCTGCGCAACTTACTTTCAAAATAGAACTCGAATCAGAAACAGACCCAAACAGGACAGTTGTCCAGAATCTGGGACGGGCAATCGTTAAGAAAATTTCTATAAAACTTGAGGGGCAAGAAATATTTTCTTTACACAATGCAGACATATTTTTAACCTATTCTGATCTATGGCTAACCGAGAATGAAAGGGCTGATCTTGCGTTTCAAGGAATTGAAAATGATGATGGACTAAAACACAGAATAGGCGCCGGAAATGCTAATCCAGACGGCAAAAGTATGTGGCTGTAAATTTTGCGTTTGGAAATCGCTTTTCCATTCCCTTAGATTTTGAGTTGTTAAAAGCGCATGCGCCATACTTTCAAGGAGCATTAAAAGACAGATTGTCATATGAACTAACGTTTAATGAATACAAACGTGTTATCAGATCATCAGACACCGAAGCAAAGTACAGCATTTCTGACATCTCGTTAGAGTTTGACATTGTTAGCAACCCTAATTTAGCAAGGCTGATTGAGCAACAATATCAGTCAAAATTAGCAATATATTACGAAAGAGTGATTCATCATACAACATATCCCAGAAGCAAGGCCGACGCTATATGGAATTTTAGTTTTAGTGTCGCAGCAAGATCGCTTAAAGGTATTTTATTGCTGTGTGAAGATGAAGAACCATTCAAAAGAGGAAGTGAAAAGTTTATTAATCCTAAAATAACGAAAGTACAATGTTCGATTGAGGGTAGTCCTAACCAAATCTACGCTAGCGGGCTTAAACCTTATCAACATTTTGACGAAAAAAGAAAATTGTTTGGGGGGGGGAGGTGTAGAAACCCAACAGTAGACTTTGTCTAAAGATCTGCACTAAAAATGTTAGCTCGTGATTTTTTTAAAAACGAAAATACGCTTAGGGATTGACTAAGGTCAACGAGTTAATGTTGCATGGAAGTGGCGGGGAAAACGGTTAAAGCGAATAAACATTAAAAATTGATAAGAAAAGAGAGTGAAAAACCCATTAATGCACATTTTTTTTTAAATATGATGCGCCAGCTGAATATCAAGATAAAGATTAAAAGATTAAAATCTAAATTTTTTTTTTTTTAAAAAAAGCGTTGTTGTGTTTTTTCAATAGCGTCTAAGTGCCGAGAAGGGATAGTAGAAAACCCCTGAAAAAAAAAACCCCCTTAGTTTAACAAACTTACACAAATGCGGAAAAATCTGGGCAAGCCTTTCAAATACAGCAAAGCCCAAAGAAGGTATTTCTGCTCCCTTTTAATGCTTTTTCCCTAGTTATATGGAGCATCGACTTAAGCGCTGCTCGCAGGAAGGAGTGTTGGTCTCTTAGCAAGGGCATGGGCACCCCCCCGTTTTACCTCTGGTGGTTTGTCTTTAGCCTTGGCCTGTGTTTTTTTGTGTAGGTTGTAGCAAAAAATTAAAAAACTAAACCCCAAAAAAGCCACAGCTTTGGTTCAATAATAAAGTAAATGTTCCTTAAATCTGTAATAAATAAAGCACTAGCAAACTCAAACATAGGAAAGTTAGTCTTTTACAGGTGTTTTTAAATGACTAAAAAAAAAAAAAAGTTTGATCTTCAAAGAAGGGAAGGACAAGTTTTTCTCAACACCCAAAACCCTGGCAGATAAAAAGGAATTTTTTAAAAAAAGTAAACGAACATTAAATTTCTGTTTAAAAGCTCGCTTAAACAACCCCAAAGGGGTTTATACTTTATTTTATGGTCCAGCAAAAAAAAGCCCGTTGAATTGATTCGGTTAAGTATTTTTTTTTAATTTAAAAAAATATTTTGGTTAGAAAGAACTCGCATGGTAAGTATATGAAGGTCCAGACGATTGTTTGAAGAAATGCTTTAAAAAAGAAGTTTTATCAAAAGTTTTTAAAATGTATCTTTTAGAAGTCATTGATCCAGCAACGTGGGGGCAAGGTTTTGTTATGTATTTCTCAATTTCCCAGGTAAAACTAACAATAGACCCCCAGTAAATTTTAAATGTTAGCTGTTTTAATCGATATGTAAAAATAATGAAGAAAACTAGAAGTCTGGGTCTCGACTAAACAACGTATTTTTTCCCTTAAGACTAACACCGGGTTGGGGCAGACGAATGTTTACACAGTTTGATGTGGCCGCGAAGAACCCAAAAATGGGGTTTGGGGTTGGTCAGAGGGCGAAGTCTTAGGATCGATTAAAAACAGGCAAAGTAGCGCCGTTGTAGGCAAGGTTACATTCCGTGCCCCGCATTTTAGTTGAAAAAAAAGCATTCTAAACATAAAGAATAAGACAAAAAATGTTTATGTGGTTGTTCTCGCAAGGCATCTTTTGTTGGAAAAAAACCCAGAGAGGTGTCAAAATTTGGGATTACTCAATGTCTTAATTTAGGGAATATCCTTTCCTGTTGCGTGGAAAAAATTTGATCATTTGAAGAACAAAAAAACCAAATAACTTTTAAATGTCTCATGGGAAGGAAAAAAACTCGCCTTTAGAGTGCCCGAACCCCCAACGTTTGGCGAGCCAGCAAAAATCATGTTGCCCCTATATGATGCTTTCCCAGCAGGGCTACCCATTAAATTGTAGCACAAGGTAGTTATTGGATACTCAAAGATGAAATAAACAAGAATTGAAGAAAGTTTAACAAAAATTTCCCATCTGTCCAGCCGCATCGGCAAAAGAAATTTGTATGGGTCCGTTGACGTAATACAAAACTTTTACGCCCCCCCCCGGATCTAAAGTTAGTTTTAAGAAGGGAAAAACGGATGCAAATTTCCAATGTTGTTTAGCAGTTCGAAACGCTCATTTTTTCCTTATGAAGGCCAAACCCCCCACAGAGACTTCCTAAAAACAGCCATAGTGAGAAACACCAGATTTGTTCATTTCCCTTCTTTTGTCAGGTCGGTGGCCCCCATTCGCACCAAAAATTTAAGAGGACCAGTGTGCAGAATACTTCTTGAAGCAGCAGAAAGTGCGTAAGGCTGTTCAAAAATTCTAAAACTTATCTAAAATCAATGCGCCCCAAAGCCAACAAAGTAAAATAGCCAAATTGTTGGTTTGTGGTTTGAATAATTTTAAACAGTGAGGAAACCAATCGACAGTAAAACCCATGTCACATTAGGGGAAAATTTTCGAGGACCCGCACACTTTAAATGCAAATTTAACTAAAGTTTAAAACCAAAGACTGGAAGCTCCCTTATTCTTTCACAACTTGCGGGGTTTACGACTCCCCCTTTAATGAAAGCGTAACCGCGCCTTTGGGGTGTCATGCATTGCACTTCTAGAAAAGTCATGTGTTTATTTAAAAAAATTTTTTTTAAACTTTGCAGCACATGATGGGATCATTGAGTCACTGGGCATGCCTTTAAAAAATTGCCAAAAGGGAAAGAATATTTTGCCCCAATCTTGTTAGAAGGGCTTTCCCCTTATGATACTGAACAGTTGGGAAAGGTTTGACGAAGAAACACTTCCCCTAAAGTTGCGTTCTGTTCTAGTCTCAGGGGAAAAGGAAAATCAGTGACTCGATTCCCCGAGCTCAAGATGCGTGGCAGAAGTTGAGTGTAAAACAAGGGGGGAACTATCATGATTATACTTAAGGGTGAGTTGTTTGTTGGGGGGACGTTTTTGAAATTATAGGAAGCCTGCATGAAAATTATAGCCTGGACCCCGCGTTTTTTCTGCGCCCGGGATGAGTTGGGAGTTTTCTTAAAATTTACAGGAATACGATTGATTTTTGTCGTTTTTCAAGATTCAGATGATTGAAAACGGTTTGCGGGGGGGGAATTAGTATGGCGGTCGCACCATTACTGAAAAGCAAAAACAATATTTGGGACGATTTGACCAAGTAAAAGGTCAACTATCTCATATATTTAGACGAAAAACAATCTGTTGGATGGGAAATGGCGCAATCGTTCCATTACGCAACTTTAAAATGTACCAGGGGGCGGTACAAATAATATTCAAAAGCTTTAAAAAGTGGTTGAGCGTTTGAGCCGATCGGAAACGGGGCTTTATTTGGAATTTGACTTAGATACCCTCAGGAACTCCATGACCTGCATAATGACTACCATTACCCAGCAAAAAGTTAAAGACGGAAAAAACAGAGCCCCCAAAACTTGTGCTAATTTCGTGGAAAAAAAAAAATTAGGTCTGTCTTTACAACTTCTACATTTTATTTAAGACAGGGTTTTTTAAATTGAAGTTTCATCGTATAATTGCTTTTGATCAAAAAACAGTTCATGAAACCAACTAAGAAAAACATTATCTCAGAACTAAATCCACAGTGCTTCAAAAAAAAGACTTTTTCAAGTGATAAACAACAGTTTGTTTGGGAAAGCTAGGGAAAATCCGCAAAGCGTAAAAGTGTTGATTGGTCCCAGAGAGAACGTCAATTAAGCTGATTTAAACCAAATTATCGGATTTCAGAAGATTTCTGATCAGCTTTTTGGTTGTGATGAAAAAAAAAAAAAGTCAAAGGGAAAAAAACCCGTTTTTATTGGGTTTACTTTTTTAGAATTATAAAAGTTTTGATGTTGAATTTCTTTACGCTACTTTAAGCCCTGTTCCTGATCCAGGTACTTTCACGTTTACAGCAGTTTTGTTATAGTTTCCCCTATGAGCCCTTTATAAAGCAGGGGAATTTAGAAGTGAAAGGGGGCAGCGGGAGGGTTTTGCACATTGATATCAAAAGATTGTTGCATTCAACCGTTAACAAAAAGGTTTTTTGGGGAAAGATAAAGGTAAATTATCTGGAGGGGGTTTAAAGGGGGTTTTTTGGGTTTTAAAGGGTCAAAAATGTACAGTATTTCGCGCCAGGAGAAAACTATCAAAAAGGCAAAGGGAATATCTCCCCGTGTTGGCAGTCAAACTATACATGACAATAAAAAGAAGCTTTGTTAATAAACATATTTTCATAAAAACAACGTAAAAACTACGATTAACTCTGAGTCAACTGTTTTTTAACAAAAAAGTCATTAGATAGAACAAACAAATTTGTGTTTTTAATCCAGTTTTCATATGAAATGGGCATTGGGAACGGCTAATTATATATTCTTGGTTTATATTGGGTCCATTTTTTCTAACTTTATCTTAAAATCAATCATACATCCTCCAATTCAGACAAATTTTTTCTCATGTTTGCTTGATGTGTCAAATTTTTTTATTTTTTATTTCTGATTTCTTTTTTCCCTATTTGATGTAAAAATTTTGGGGATTTTGGGCTGTAGGTGATCTGGTGCAGTGCCATGTGCCGATAAAACCCTCGAAAAAATGTTGCCCTAATGAGAATTCAAATAAATGTTTCCCGCATCAATTCAAGGTCTCTGAAATTTTTCATTTTGCTTGGGTTTTAGTTCCAGTAAAAATTCTTTTTCTGTGTTAAATAGTAAGGTTTCTTCGTTGTGAGCTTCCATTTAATCAAATATATTTACTTTAAAATTAAAAAAGCGGAACTGTTTTGGGCGGAATTATCTGCATTTCTTCCTTACAAAAGATCTTTGGGGCCGGTTGTTTTTTGTTGTGTCAGTTTCTGTAAAATAATACACGGGGGGTTATCTTTAAAATTCTTTTTTTTATATGGGTCAAACTAAAAAGGTTTGGTTGCCCTGAAGCGAGTGCCCCCTTTTGCTTTCCGGCAAAAAAAGGGGACCTTATTTCAACCAAAGGTAATATTTGTGGATGAAGACTTCTTCAACGCTTTTTTGTTTGTTTTTTGATTGCTTGTATGGTTTTAGACCCGTTAATTTTAAAATTTTTTCTTATCTTGCCGTGAACTGGGGCAGTCTTCAAACCCCATTCTGTGTTGGAGAATTGTAAAATCAGCTCTCTGTATAGGGTAGGAAAAAAAACCCTTTAGATAAACTGTTTTTTAAAAGTTTTCAAAAAACCCTGTATCTGTGAACCCCCGGAAAACCCCCTCTTTTTGGAACTCTTGTTTTAACAAAAAATGATTCACTCGGCCTTTAAATTTTTTTCCATATCGACTTAAATCATGCGGGAAAAGTTAACGGGCCTCTTTGAATTTTGTTGTATAGCAAAGCAACAGCGAAGCACCTTTTGTGTTAAGGGTTCCGCTTCTTTGTATTTGAAGTATGTAAATGCGTAAGTGCGTATTAATCTTTTTCTTTAAATGTTCATGGGGAAAATATAGAAGGCCCTTTTTGTTTGGTGTGTTCGGTATTGTATTCAAAAGTGTGGTCTCTGTATTGTCTAGGCGAGGTAAAAAAATTTTTGCCAAACGTTTGTTTAGATAACATTCCTTTGCTGTTTGTTCCTGCCCCGGGTGCTTGGCTTGCTTTTTTTTTGGCGATTCCCTTCCAAATCATTTGGGAATAATAGTTTTTGTTCTTTTTTATTCACCCCAATTTATGTGCAACAAAAAACGAGGTCATACCAAAGACGATAAACACGATTTTTTGCATCTTTTGTTTTTTGATGGATGAAAAAAGTCGTGAATTTTGGGGGGGGAAAATGTCCGATTGGTTTGCCCGTTACAAGATAAAATTTTTTTATTGCCTGGTCAACGTCTTTAAATGTGTAAGCTGCATGTCCCTGTTTTTTCGTTTGTTATTAATAAAAATTAACTGCTCAATTCTTGCTTTTTTATAGTTATTTGTGCTGCGGCTGTTTCCCATAGTTGTTATGTCTTTTTCTCTCGCCGTATCCCCTAGTTTACTAAATGCGAATTACTTTGCTAAAAGCAGCGCATTAACCACAGCAACCTATCATTTACAAGTGAAGCCATTTTTTATAAATGTTTTTTTTAAATTTTACATTTTTTCGTCTGGAATTATTCCTTTTCTTAATAGAAAAACTTTGTGCAAAAGAGGCAATGTAACAATCAGTTTTTCTGAGTCTTAAAGTCTAGTTTGCCCAAAATCTGCTGGTTTTTTTTTTAAAAAAAGTTTTTACCAAACATCGGTATCCTCACTAGACCTCCCAAAAACGAGAGGTTTATAAAAGTTTTTTCAAGGTTTTATAACAGTTTTTTGGTGTCATTTTTAGAAAATAAAATAATTTAACAATAAAAAAAATGAACAGCGCGATCTACTACAGCTACAGGGCAGCCTAAAACCCTTTCCCGAATTATGATTACAATGTTTAAGTTTTATGACCAAGCTATTTGCCCAAAAAGGAAAGGTTGTTTTCTTTGGCGGCGTGCGGAAAAAACAAAAAAAGTACCCGGAAAGAATTCGATAGAACGATTCACAGATGCGCCACAGGACATTGAAAAATTTTCCCCCAGGTATGAAGCGCAATAGGGGCGAGAATGGTAAAAAGTGTGGGCAAAAAGGTTTTTAGTTGCACTAAAATTAGGCCCATTTGTTCCCATTGATTTGAAAAGATTTTTTTGTATGATTTAACCCGGATCCAGTTTTAAAAAGTCTTTGAGTCTTAGGATGCGTTATATTACAGATTTTTGGGAAAATTCCCGTCGCCCTTAATCTGGGATTAATAACTTTTTTAATCTATAGTTTTTTTTTCCCTTCAAAAAGAAAGAGCCAGAAAAACAGCAGAATCAGGAAAAATTGAATCAGAAAAAATTGAATAGGGGGGAGAATGTGACCCTAAAAAGTCCTCATCCTGGGCGTGTGCAGCAGGAAAAAGTTAGCAAAATGAAAAAAAACAAACAAAAATTAAAAATTCAAACCATAAATACTTATAAAGAAAAAGTGCTAGAGTCGCAGCCAGTTGTTTCAATGCCGCTTTAAAAAAACCAGAAAAAGTTTATTTTAAGACCCAAAAAACAGGGTCACCTCACCGCCAAAGTCTTCATGGAATTTTCTAAAGTGTCATTTTGGGCGCGTTGCTGTTGGGGTGGATTACGGTTTTAAAATTTTAAAAACAAGGCAGCTAAAAACCCAAAACAGTCAAAAAAAACTCAACACTAAAAACAGGTCGAACACAAAAGCAGCCGAAACCGCCAAACAAAAGTTTTAATTGATCCTTTGTGAGCTTTTACTTTTGAATTAAAAAATAAAGAAATATGCAGCTTTTGGGTTTAATACTGCAAAACCTAACACACTGGATTGGGTTTTTTATTTTTATAAAAAAATTTGTTTTTTGATAAAAATAGATCATGGCGGATTATTATTTGTTTAAAAAGATGGGGGGTCAAAAAAATAAGACATGGAGTTTAAAAAGACATTTCCCCAGACCAGAATTTTAAAAAAGCGGTTGCTTTCAAAGTAAGAATTCATTTTAAAATCTATGTGACCAATTCGCGCCCGGACGTGAGCAAGACTCCCCGACAATGACGCGTTTTTTTAGGCGTTGTGTTCTATATTAGAATCACATTTTAAAATAAAAACATAGATTGTTTGTTTTTTTGATAATTATAAGTAACCGAATAAGAACTTGGTTGTACTTAGAGGAGTTTTAATTTAAAATTTTTTGGGGATTGGAGAATTGAAGTGACTGGGATCTTGGGACGCTTGAGTTAAAAACTTAGAAGTGAATTTGGGAAGCTTTGGGTTTACTGAGGATGTTTTAGTAAGAAATTGAAGTGTTTTTGTAAGAACTTGAGGTTTATTTAGGACGTTGGTAAAAACTTAGTAAGAATTGAAAAAGGGGCTTGGGGTGACTTTTGGGTTTAAAAACTTAGAAGGACTTGGGGTGTGCATGTGTGGGGGGGGGTGGGGGCGTGCTGGTGGGGGGGGGTGGGGCGTGCGTGTGGTGGCGTGCACCTTTTTTTTTTTTAAGGAAAGTTCAGAATTTGTATAGTTATTTCGTAAACAAAACAATGACAGCAGGACAATAACAACGAAAAGCATATATACAAACCGATGCCCACCGCCGCACCAAACACAACCACAAGCATTTAAAAGATAAGGAGGTGCTTTCATGGAGAAATGTGAAAAAGGGGTTTTTGGTTCGCGCTTGGCCCCTAAATTCAAGACAGCGTCAGTCTCTCTGTAATGAAATTATTCAAAACGGCCACCAAGAGCATTATCAAAAGTTGATTTTAATAAAAACAGTTGAATAAGTAACCTTGTGGCGCCTGAATAGGCAGCCTTTTAAGCAGGACTTGAAAAGGGTTGAAGCAAATGGGCAGAAGAAATTGAAGCAAAGCCCCGGTTAGCATAACCGTTATTTTTTGAATCATGTCATTTCCCCTTGCGGGTGGTTTGTGACAGGGGCTTACTGGAATGTTTTCTGCTCCAAGTCGGCTGGCCAGTGGGATCTGTTTCAGAGTTGCATATTTGGAAATGCGCATGACTTTAATTGCGTTCAGTCTACTGAGGAAGAAACTTAAAGGAAGCCCAAAAACAAAAAAATGTTTAAATCCAAAAAATAACCTTTAATGCACGCGTTTCTGGTGGTCATCGAAAATCCAGTTTTTTCTTCAAAAGCTCCCCCAAAGTTGCTGTTTTTCCCCCCCCTTTTTGCGAGTCTAGCCAATCTTTACCAATTCAAAAAAATTCCCCAAATTGAATGTGATCATGTAGTTTTTGCATCTTGCCTTCGAAAGTTCCTGACCCCCCTTTTCGTCTGTTGATGATTTCTCTTCATTTCAGTGTTGTTTAAAAAGGATTGTAAAACCCCTCTTGTTTTTTTTTTTTCGAGTTACTTTGTTTTCCCGAAGGGATTCATGAAGTTTGTGGAGTTGAAAAATTTTTTTTCCCGCTCTTTTTGATTTTATTCCTTTTTTTGAATAAAACTTAAGTTTTCTTTTGGGTTTTTTTGGGAGTTTCTGCGGTCCTGCAGTTTAGCTTTGGGTAACATCTTTCATTTTTCCCCAAAAAAAAAAATATTCTTTAACGCAGCTTTTCTTTCGTCCCCTTGTAGGAGATGGAGGGGAATGTGTGTGCGTAGATGAGAGGTATTGGTTGTTGATAGGTTCAGTACTCATGATTGGGGAAAAAAGTGAGTTTCTTGAATAGAAAATCCAAAAAGAGTTGAGTGCAGCGTTTGAAACTCTAATTTCCGTGCTAATTCTTGTGAAGAAGGATACCTAGTAAATCCCTTCTTCTTCTGAAAAAAAAGCTATTTGAGACATAGAATCAAAGCAAGTTTAAAAATCACAAAAGCTTTCCCGACGGAAATCACCACAGTCAGTTCACAGCACACCAAAACCCCATGTGAAAATAACAAGACAGCTAGTTCAGTTTCTAAAACACAAGTGTGGGGAGAAATGTTCATGTCCCGGGCAACAGTATTTCACCCTTTCAATAGAAAAACCCAACAAAGCAAATTAATTAAACAGGTGTCGCCTAATGAGGGTCTCTGCGTATTTGATAGTGTGGTTCCTTAGGGGGTCGACATGAGCGATTTAAAGACGGCGTGATCCCGCCGGCCTTCCTACCCCCCATTACCCGGCTGTTTGTCTGTTACTTCGTTTTATAAGATTTATCTGCTGGGTAAGTGTGGGATTTTAAAAGATTTGAGAACGGAAAAAAAAACAGGATTAAGCAAAAAACTGAAACTGAAAAGTTTTGTAAATTGTTTGAAAAAGGGTAACCTACCAGTATGTTGTTTGTAAATATTTGTTATTGTTTTGGTTATTGAAATCTTACTTTTAGGAACGTAAAAAAAGCCCGGGTTTTGAGTGCGGTCGAAATGGTTAGACAGGAGCTAGAACCCCGGGGGTTTTCGTTCTCACGCACGTAAAATCCCTCACCAATTTCGGGAAGAGAAGGCAGTTTTGGCCCTTGGCATGGGTGACACCCTTTAAACTTCTGCCCTTCCCCGAAGTGGAGAGGTTGCCTTAAGGCGGGATAAAAAACGGCTACACACAAACTCCCTGCCTGTCTGTGAGGCAGTGTCGCGGGTTCAACCTGCGTACGCAGAAAGAAAAAGAAAGAAAGAAAAGAAAAAGGGGGGGGTCGGGGGCAGCAAAAGACTAAGCTTGTGAAAAACGAATAGGAATGCAGATTCCCCGAGACTGCAAAGGAAAAAAAAAGAGGTGAATATGTCACCCAGAGGCATGAATAAAGGTAACTGGTTGCTACAGAAAAAGAAAATAACAGCGTGAATGATTTCCAAAAAAGGAAAATAGCAGGGGACGTAAAAATGCAAAGAGAGAAAAATAGAGGTTGTGGAATGTTTGCAAAACGCAGGAAAAGCAACTGTCTTACGGATTTAAAAATGAAGAAAAACAGAGATGAGATTTCAATGGAAAGGTAGAGATGACTTTGAGCATTTTCAAGAAGGAGTAGTGGTCACTGAGTGATTGAAACAGAAAAAAATAGCAGACACATAATGACAGCAGTTTTTAGGAAATGACAGATGAGTATTGTAGTAAAGGGAAAAAAAAAAGCAGATGACTTAAAATCCGAGGGGAAAAAAAATTAAAAAGACTAATCCTGCCAAAGGGTGGATTTATCAGAGAGGGGGATGGTATACGGGGGGAAAAAATAAGAAGACCTAACATGCCCAAGGGGGGGATTTATCGATGACTGGGGATGGTTAGGAGGGAAGAAATAAGAATGACCCCTTTACGGCCCAAAGGGGGGATTTTTTAGAGACTGGGGGATGGTTAGGTGGATTAGCAGATGACTAAAGAATTGCAAAGTTGGGAACAAAAGATAACTGAAAAATTTTAAAGGTGGGGAATATGCTAAAAAAGCAATTTTTAAAAGGTGGGACTGGTGCTAAAAAGTCCTTTTAAAAGGGGAGGGCTAGGGGGACTAAATGTCCCTTTTAACAGGTGGGTGGTGACTAAAATGTCCTTTCACAGGTGGAGACTAGGTGACTAAAATGTCCATTTTAACAGGTGGAGAATAGGTGACTAAAATGTCCATTTTAACAGGTGGAGAATAGGTGACTAAAATGTCCATTTAACAGGTGGAGAATAGGTGACTAAAATGTCCATTTAACAGGTGGAGAATGGTGACTAAATTCCATTTAACGGTGGAGAATAGGTGACTAAAATGTCCATTTTAACAGGTGGAGACTAGGTGACTAAAATGTCCATTTTAACAGGTGGAGAATAGGTGACTAAAATTTCCGTTTTAACAGGTGGAGACTAGGTGACTAAAATGTCCATTTTAACAGGTGGAGACTAGGTGACTAAAATGTCCATTTTAACAGGTGGAGACTAGGTGACCAAAATGTCCATTTTAACAGGTGGAGACTAGGTGACTAAAATGTCCCTGACAGGAACATAGGAAAGTTCAGACAGCTGCAGCACCCCCTACTTTTCATCTTAGATGGAAACTGGCCGAAGAAACAAATGGTCCAACGAGGAGGACCGGGTAGGTCTTCCAGGAGATAATGAATATGTGTAAAGCATGGCGAAATTTGACGAGTCACTGATGGTAATGGCTCAATATAGGGAGACTTCTTCTTCTTCTTCTTCTTCTTCTTCTTCTTTTTCAGCCAGTATCTGGTTGCATGTGAACTCGTTTTACCCTGTTGGGATACTCATACTATACTCGAGAGTATAGTCAGTTCACTCCGAGTTCGTTGAGTGCGGAAATTTGTGGGAAGAGGTTGTGGAAAAAAGATAGATAAAAATATGGTAGACAGTAAGGACAGTAGACGAATGTCCAGAAGGTGGGGGAACTATTTGTACAAAAGACCCCCTCCCTCCCCCGGTATCCCCACGGGGGGAATATAGGAAAACAATTTGAATGCTGAGAGGAAGTGGCCAATCTTCGTTGGTGATTGAGAAGATGCACTGATATAGGACGAGGGAACCAGACATGCCAGGTGAATGATGAGGGGTGATGGGGAGGGGCCGGAGACTAAGCAGACTGGGGAGGGGCCAGAGACCGAACAGACTGGGGAGGGGCCAGAGACCGAACAGAATGGGGAGGGGCAGAGACCGAGCAGATTGGGGAGGGGCCAGAGACCGAACAGACTGGGGAGGGGCCAGAGACCGAGCAGACTGGGGAGGGGCCAGAGACCGAACAGACTGGGGAGGGGCCAGAGACCGAGCAGATCGGGGAGGGGCCAGAGACCGAGCAGACTGGGGAGGGGCCAGAGACCGAGCAGACTGGGGAGGGGCCAGAGACCGAGCAGACTGGGGAGGGGCCAGAGACCGAGCAGACTGGGGAGGGGCCAGAGACCAAGCAGATTGGGGAGGGGCCAGAGACCGAGCAGATTGGGGAGGGGCCAGAGACCGAGCAGATTGGGGAGGGGCCAGAGACTGAGCAGAAGACCGAGCAGATTGGGGAGAGGGCAGAGACCGAGCAGATCGGGGAGATGCCAGAGACCGAGCAGATTGGGGAGGGGCCAGAGACCAAGCAGATTGGGGAGGGGCCAGAGACCGAGCAGAAGACCGAGCAGATTGGGGAGGGGCCAGAGACCAAGCAGATTGGGGAGGGGCCAGAGACCAAGCAGATTGGGGAGGGGCGAGAGACCGAGCAGAAGACCGAGCAGACTGGGGAGGGGCCAGAGACCAAGCAGATTGGGGAGGGGCCAGAGACCGAGCAGATTGGGGAGGGGCCAGAGACCGAGCAGATTGGGGAGGGGCCAGAGACCGAGCAGACTGGGGAGGGGCCAGAGACCGAACAGACTGGGGAGGGGCCAGAGACCGAACAGACTGGGGAGGGGCCAGAGACCGAGCAGACTGGGGAGGGGCCAGGGAGGGCAACTTGCTGACATCGCTGTCCTCTTCCCACCCATACCTCTTTTCTTCCACCCCAGCTTTATTCTGAAGGAAAAATTGCCTTCTTAAATCATGGCCCAGGAGAAGAATTCTGCCGTGGACTGGTGGCAATTCTTTTGTAAATTCTTACGTTGACGTTGTAGTCTACAGGGGAAGTGTGGGGCGCTCGGAGGGGATGGTGGTGTTGTCGATTGTGCTTATGATATCAACATTCCATGCAGCATTGGAATCAGTGGCGCTGTTTTCTTGTGCCCATTCAGGTGGCCATGACAAAGTGTCTTGAAAGTCCTAGGGTCGTGTAGGACTGGACCAAAGATAGACAGATGGGTAGAGGGGAGGGAGAGAGGTCAAACGGAAGGGAGGAGAGGATGCAAGTCAACATTGTAAAACGACGTAAAAACTGAGAGAGAGAGAGAGAGAGAGAGAGAGAGAGAGAGAGAGAGAGAGAGAGAGAGAGAGAGAGGGAGAGAGAGAGAGACAGACAGACAGACAGACAGACAGACAGACTGACAGACAGAGAAGGTAGTGTGGTTGGGGCTGGTTGTCAACACGTCACGTAGACCTCCTGAAAAGATCGCTCTTGAGAGAAACTTCTTGTTGACAACCAACACTGGATCTTGTCCCTTACGTGCCTGGCCCGCACCAGTTGCAGACTCACCAAGACGCCAGTAGTATACAGCCTTGAATTGCGGCACAGGCGTTTTGTCCACCTGCAACTGCTTTGGAGTAGATGCGAGCGTATGGAGTGAACATGCTGTGTTTGTGATGGAATGTATGCAAATGCAGTGTGTGACATCCTGCTGGTGAGTGGGCTGACCACCTGGTCCTGTGTTAGCATAGATTCTCATTCCATGCTGGGCCAGCTCTTGGGGACACGATACATCATCATCATCATCATCATCATCATCATCATCATCATCATCATCATCGCCTATTTCCTCTCCTGGGGTACAGGCCGCCAACCAAGGACCTCCAGGCATCTCTGTCCTGGGCTCTATTCTCCAGCTGGTTCCAAGTCATCCCCATGTTCCTGATGTCTGCTTCCAGGTCCCGGCGCCAGGTGTTCTTTGGCTGACCTCTTTTTCATTTTCCTTGGGTGTTGCATGTTAGGGCTTGTCTGGTGATGTTGCTTGCAGGCTTCCGCAGCGTAGGACACGATGCTGTCCCAGGATTTTTCTTCTGGGCCAACCAGTGAAACTTGACTCAGGATCTCAGGAATAGGAATTATGAACGTTTTCCTCTCTGGCAAGCACCAGAGTCTGTTTCACTCACTTTAATGGACCGTTTTCAGTCGTGTGACCTGGGCTGTGTCTGTCAGCTGGGCTGCCCCTGTACTTTTAGATAGTCAAGCCAGACCATGCTTCTGGTGGCAGTCTGTGTGACAGGCTGTCAGAGGACAGTTGGAACAGTTGCATCATTCCTCTGCCGGCCAGTTAACGCATCAAGCGTGCCGGACTGTAACACCTTTGAGATGTGAGTTTCCGTAGTCTGCCAAGTGAGTCATGCGTGTGAACACATGCAGTATGGAGACAGCCAAGCTTTGGATGGTTCTATGTAACTCGTGGTAGGGACTGAGACAGGAGTGTCACCGTGATTTTATCCGTGACGCGAGATCGAGTGTGTGTGTTTGTGTGTGTGTGTGTGTGTGTGTGTGTGTGTGTGTGTGTAGTGTGTGTGTGTGTGTGTGCGTGTGTGTGTGTGTGCGTGTGTGTGTGTGTTTGAACTTGTGCTTATGACATCAAAACTCTTCTGGGCTTTTG
>CM031616.1:7929374-7966874 GCA_018398815.1 Conus ventricosus
TGGGGTTTACCCGGGTTTTCAATATTTAATTTTACTAAACTTTTCAGATTTAAGTTTTTGCTTAACCTGTGTTTTTCCTGTTTTCATTTTCTTTAACTTCATTTTCACCCCTACTTTCATAAAAATGCTCTCTGTCTTTCATGTGAAATAAAACTACAGTTTTTAACTGTTCTCTAAAGTTTTTTTAAAAACCGGGGTTAAAATTTTTCTGACAAAAAATTCCCACAACCTATCCCAGAAAGTTTCCGTTTGGAAAGCTTTTTTTTGCCCAAAGCGTTTTTTTTTTTTTCAAAGTCTTTTTTTGCCAAACTGTATCATAAAAAATTTGTGTCTGCTTTCCCCTCAAAAATCAAAAAAAGGGTTTTCCAAAACACTTTTCAATTTTTTGCGGGGATCAACAAAAAAATATGGATCATCCGTCCATAAAAACCCTTCTTTCATGTTTATCCCTTTGTTCCTTTTTAAGTGTGGGGCCCAAAAAATCACTTTTAGATCAAATTTTAAAACAAAAAAACTGTTTGAAAACAGATTGGGATAAATATTGTTTTCCAAAACCCGGGTTTTCCCAAAAAAATTTTAATAAACAAGGGAGGGTTTTTTTGTCAAAAGTTTTTTTAAAACCAAAGTTTATTTCTGACTTTAAAACCCACACCCCTACCCCGGAAATGTTTTCCCGCTAAAAGTGGGTTTTGCCCAAAGCGTTTTTTTTTTTTTAAACTTTGTCTCTTTCTCCCAAAACCAGTATCTAAATTTAATTGTGTTGCTTTCCCTAAAAACAATCAAAAAAAGGTTTCTAAACATCCTCAATTTATTGGGGGAAATCAACTAAAAATTGGATATCCGTCCATATAAATTTTCTATCATGATATGCTTTTTTTCCTTTTAAATTTGTGGGCAGAAAAAATCAAAATTTGATCAAAATTAAAAGATAAACTGTTTGTAACGTTTGGGAAAAATTATTTTTTTCCCCAACAACCATTTCGGGTCCAAAAATTTAATGAAAATGAGGGGTTTTTGTCTTTAAAGTTTAACTGCTCCATAGTTTTAAACAGAATTTAATCTAATCCAGTTTTTATTTTTATCATACTCTGTAAAAAACTTGTTCATTTATAAAAAAACCCTATGGGGCCCTTAAATGTGAAAACTTTAAACCCAAATTTTCGGTTCGGGAAGAGGGTTTCAAATTTAAGTAAAATTTGGGATTTTTTTGCTTGTTGTTAGGGTTTTAAATTTCCTAAACCATTGTGAAGAACGACGAGGGAAACTTTAAGACTTTTTAACGTCTAAGTTTTGCCAGCAAATTTTTAAATTTCCCTTTTAAAAAGGACTTTCATTTACCCCCCACAACCCCACCCCTTCAACTCTTTAAAGACAGAAATTTTAAAATTTTCTTTGTAAAAGTTTTCTCCAAAATTTCCTATGTGGAAAAAAAACTGTTTTTGTAGAAGCTTTTTAAAAAACGTTTTCTCTTCTGTGGGGGTTTTGAAACTGTTTTTTCCCTTACGGCTTTTATTTCATTTCTTTTTCCCGACTATTTTTCCCTGGAATAAGACTTACATTTTTGGGGCCAGATTTGGAATGTTTTTCTGAAATTTTTTTGAGGGGCAAAAAAAATGTAAAGGGCCCTTAGGGAATTTAAAAAATTTTATTTTCCCAATTCAAAATATGGTTCTAAGTGCCATTTGTGTCGGTTTTCGCCCTATTTTTATTCATACTGGCCAGTTTTTATTTGCTTTTACATTGCGTAGTTGTTCTAGTTTGGGGAAAACTTTTTGTTGTCGCTAACCTCTTTGCGTTTATAATCCCCCATCTTTAGTGTACTAAAAAACCATACAAAGGCCTTTCTCACCGTTCTTTTTAAAGCCCACAACGTCTGAAAGGGTTTTTTAATTCAAGGGGTTTACCCCTTACGGGGCGAAAATTTGTAACTCCGGTTTTTGGGTTTCCTTTTGTGACATTATTTTTAGTAAAAAACTTATTTTTTTTTTTCCAAAACAATGTGAGGTTATCACTTTTTAAAAATTTCCCCTGTTTTGTCTGTGTTTTTTAAATTTAAATAAAATCTGCCCCTCCCCCCAAACTAATTTTTTAAAACGGGAAATTGGGGAAATTGTAAAATTTTAATAATGAAAATTTTGCAGTTTTTTCTGATGGAAAAAGCTTTTTGGGACAGTTGGGGGCCCTTCCCATATAAATTTTTCCCCTTCAGTGCTAAACCTTTCCAAATAAAAAATAGATTTAATAAAAGAAATTGCAAGATCGAGCGGATTTTCCCCCTTAATAAGTAGTTTTTTTTTGGTTGTAACATTTAAAACTATAAAAGGTTCCGATTGTCGTTGTAAAGCCAAAACATTTTAGCTGCTCTTTATCAAAATAGTAACCAAATTTTTTTTTTTTGGCTTGAATGTTTAACTTTTGTTTTTAGATTTGCATTTTTAAGTTTGAGGGTAAGGTGAAGTTATCATTGTTTTTTAGTGGGGAAAAAACCCGTAAAAACCCTTTCGGTTTTTTGTTAATGGCTAACTAGGGCCCCCCTTTTTTTGTTAACTTTTTTAATTTATTTTTTCTTCTTGGATTTTTTATTTAAAACCTTTTAGACTTTGAAAAAAATTTTTCCATGGAGTGCAAACCCTTCGGGCCCCGCATTCTTTAAACAAAGCATGTTCAAAAAAGAAGGACGGTTTTGGGGATTTGTTTTTGGTTCAAACCTTTTTTAAACAAAATAAAAAAAAAGTGCTTTTAAAATATACTAATGCAAAAAAAATTTTTTGGGGGGCCCGCCACAATTTTTAAAAAAATATAAAATGACACCCTCGACATTTCTGGGGCCCCAAAATAAAACCCCTTTCAAGAAAAAAGGTGAGTACCCCATTAAACAGATATCTTAACCCCCCTATTAAAAAAGATTTACCTCCCCAAAAGTGGGGTTTCATTTTTCACCGATGCAGTTTTTCAAAAACCAGTTAAATTTGCTGTGTTTTGGGGCAAAAAATGGGTGTGGAGTGTGTATGTGATCTTTTAAAATCACCCTGACCCTTTGGTGAGGTCGGTTATAGATTTCATTTCTTTACCCTTCGACGTTATTTTAAATGAATCAAGCCCATTCCCAAATGACAAACCTTTTAAACCCCTTCAGCAACAGAATGGGAAAGAAGGCTTTTAAAAAGGTCGTAACAAATTTTTAATATTAATTTTAAAGGAAAGACTTTAGAAAAAATTTGGGGCCCTTAATCATGGCTTAGGCCCCCCTTTTTTTTGGGGGGTTTTGAAAAGAAAGTAAAACTATGACTAAAAACCCCTTACACATCTTTCTTTTCAGGACAGGCGTTCACCTCGGGTCCATAGAGAAAGGCAAAAAATTCAGAAATGGACAACTTTTAAATTTTGGACATTTTTAAAAGGGTTTTTAATTTAAAGCAGGAATGAACAAAATAAACGGACTCTATTGTACTTACTTTTTGGTGTTTGCTGGTTCGCAAGCACGGGGCAAGATCGAGCAAAAACTGTTCTTTAGGGCTTTGAGGGCCAAAAAAAACAGTACTTGGCAAATTTAGAGGAAACGCTATTAATTTTTACATTTGATTTGCCTTTCAATAAAAAAAGGTACCAAAATGTTTTAAAATTGCAAGTTTCGAAAGTGGACTTTGCTGTTGGCATTTGGTTTATACTTTGCTCCCTTTTGACTTAGACTCCAGGTGGGAACAATAAAACACAAAAAAGGAAATTTCCTTTGGAAAGGCAATGAACAGAAGGCCCGGAAAAAAAACGCAAAAATTCTGACCCCAGAAATATTAAAACAATAAAAAAAAAAAGATGACCCCCCAAGTTTAAGTATCCAATCCCCTTTGGCCCAAACCCCCAAAGACCTTTTTTGAAGAACAAAAAAAAAATAATGACCACGAATATAAAAAAACACCCATTTGTTTTTGGGTTTTAAAACTGGCTAGGATTATTTCTTTCTTTACTTATCACCCCAATAAAGCCAACTATTTTTGCTTGCAGTAGCAAAAGCCACTAAGGGGAACCCCCTAATATACCTGGAAAAAGGGGGTCCTATAGTTTTCCCCGGAAAAATTTTTTTAAAAAACCCCGGCCAAGTTAAATCAAGTTGTTTTTTTTCCCGGGGGTTTACCCCAGGGGTTGTTGGAGGGGATGGCGAGGGAGGAAATTGAACTTTGCCCTCCCCCGCCACTGAAATAGCCAACACCGGGTTTTACTTTTTTGAAAATTTCCCTAAGGCTTTTAAAAAAACGCTCGCTAATGGGGACACCTTGCTCTCTAAACAGTGTTTTTTTTCCCTTTTCGGTAGTGTCGTGTTTTCATAAAAAATTCTTGGATAGTTTCTCTTATTTGGTCCCCCTTGAGTTGTAATTGTTCTGGGGTAGTAGACAAAACTTTTAGTTTCCGTTTCAAAATTATTTGTTTTCGGGTTTTCTTTCTTTAACATTCAGGTCCTAAGGCGGCGTCATAAAGCCTCACCCGATTTTTTTTTTCTTTTCATACCCTCATTTTTGGTTACTCAGTATTGCTTTACTTTTTTTTAATTCGTTTTCTAACAGTTCTCAAAGCACGATAAAGGGCCCTCTGATTCTCGCGGGGGTGTTGGGGAGTCTTGGATAGTTTTGGTATGTTTCTTCTGACAAATGGTTCTGCTTCTATTGCATTTATTATTTCATTTGCTGATTGTTTAAATCTTGAAGTTCCAGGGTTTTGTTTTTGGTTATCTGTTGGGAGTTTTTGGTAGTGGGTTTTAAAGGGTTTAGAAACTGCATCCCATTAATTTTTTTTTTTAACAATCCCAAGGCGATTTGGGATTTTCCCGCCCTAAGTCTTTTTTTTAAATTGTAGTCATGCCAAAACTTTGAGGGGGTCCCCTTTTTATCTGTAAGCCGAACAAGTTTTTTCGGGGGGGGCACTTTTCAAAAAAAAATGGCCATTTTGATCTATTCAAATCTTTTGGGGTTTCTAAAACTTCGGAGGTTTGGGCCCCAAAATTTTGTAAAATGCCCCGGGCCCTTTAATTTTTTTAAATTTCCACGCCGCAATGGAGCTTTGGCGATGCTGTTTTAAAGGAGCCGTTTCACTTTTTCGTCCCCCGGTTCAGGAACTTTATAATTTTTAAAATGCCCCCCCTTGTTTTTAAAAAAATTACTTTTTTATTTTTTTTTTTAAAAAAAAATGTCAAAGCATAGGGTTTCCCAAATTCTCGCCCCGGCTTTAAAAGACTAAAAGGGAACCCCTTTGGCGTAAAGGGAAATAAGCGGAATATTACTGTTCCAAATAATCCATTATTTTTTGATGCGGGATAAAATTCTTACGTAAAATTTTCCCCGGGACCTAGGGGGTTTGAAGTGATTGTGCCGGTTCTGCCCCAATTAAATTTTTCAAAATAAACTCAAATCAGAAAAAGACCCAAACAGGACATTTGTCCAGAATCGGGGGAGGGCAATTTTAAAGGGAAAAATTTCTAAAAAAACTTGGGGGAAGAAAAAATTTTTTTTTACACAATGGGGGACTTTTTTTTAACCTATTCTGATAAAATGGCTAACGAGAATGAAAGGGCTGATCTTGCGTTTAAAGGGAAATTTAAAAAATGATGATGGATAAACACAGAATAGGCGGGAAATGCAAATTTCCCAGAGGAAAAATGTTGGGGCTGAAAAATTTTTGCGTTTGGAAATCGCTTTTCCTTTCCCTTAGATTTTGGGGTTTTTAAAAAAGCGCATGCGCCATATTTTCCCAAGGAGCATTAAAAACAGTTTTGTCATATGAACAAACCTTTTAATTGTTACAAACGTGTTACCCGTCTCAGAAAGAAGCAAATTTACAGTTTTTCTGAAAAATTCGTTGGGAGTTTGACATTTTTTGCAAAAAAATTTAGCAAGGCGGGTTTGAGCAACAATATCAGTCAAAATTAGCAATTTATTTACGAAAGAGTGTTTCATTTTAAAAACTATCCCAAAAAGAAAGGCCGACGTATATAAAAATTTTAGTTTTAGTGTCGCAGCAAGATGTTTAAAAGGGTTTAATTTTTATTGCTTTTGTGAAGATGAAAAACCCCTTCAAAAGAGGAAGTAAAAAGGTTTATTAACCCTAAAATACAAAAATTTACAAGTTCAAATTGAGGGGCCCCTAAAAAAAAATCTACGTTGCGGGCTTAAACCTTATAAAAAATTTTGCGAAATAAAAAAAATTGTTTTGGGGGGGGGAGGTGTTAGAAAAACCCAAACAGTGGGCCCTTGTTTTAAAAGATCTGCCCTTTCAAAATTTTTTGGGGGGGATCGTGATTTTTTTAAAAAACGAAATAGGGCTTTTTGGATTGACCTAAGGTAACAGGGGAAAAAGTTGCAGGGAAGTGGGGGCGGGGAAAGGGTTTTTAAAGACGTAATAAAACTTTTAAAAATTGAAAAAGGAAAAAGAGAGTAAAAAACCACTTAATGCACTTTTGGGTTTTTAAAAATATGATGGGGGGGGCCAGCTAAATTTCAAGAAAAAAGATTAAAAATAAAAATTTACAAATTTTTTTTTTTTTTTTTTAAAAAAACCCTGTCTGTTGATGTTTATTCAATAGCGTTTTTAAGTCGCCAAAAAGGAAGGGGGAAAGTGGGAAAACCCTGACAAAAAAAACCTTCAGATTAACAAACTTTACAAAAAAAGGGGCCCAAATACTAGAGAAAAGACCTTTCAAAATACAGCAAACCCAAAACGAAGGTTTTTCTCTCCCTTTTAATGCTGTTAAACCTATTTTTAAATTACTGGGGGGCATCGATTTAAAAAGCGCTGCATCGCGGGAAAGGGGGGTGTTGGTCTCTTAGCAAGGGCATAGGGCACCCGCAGCTTTACCTCGGGTTTGGTTTGTCTTTAGTTTTGGCCTGTGTTCATTAGCTTTTAGGTGTGTAGAAAAAAATTAAAAAAACTAAACCCCAAAAAAGGCACACAGCTTTGGTTCAACTAATAAAAAGTTTAAACTTGTTCCTTCAATCTGAAAATTTAAAAAAAGCCCCTAGCAAACTCAAACATCCGGATGAAAAATTTTAGTCTTTTACGGCTGTTTTTAAATTGACTACAAAAGAAAAAGTTTGATCTTCAAAGAAGGGAAGGACAAGTTTTTCTAAAACACCCAGAACTGAGCAGAAAAAAAGGGAATTTTTAAAAAAAGAAAAACAAAAAACATTAAACTCTGTTTAAACAGCTCGCAAAAACAACCCCAAAGGGGTTTTTGTTTATACTTTAGTTATGAGTCCAGCACAAAAGCCCGTTGTTATTGATTCGGTTTAAAGGGTTATTTTTTTTTAATTTAAAAAAAATATTTTATTTTAGAAAAAAAAACTAAACCCAATGGATAAGATATATGAAGGTCCAGCCCAAATTTGTTTGAAGCAATGCTTTAAGGGAGAAGTTTTATCAAAAGCTTTAAATTTTTATCAGTAGAAGCCCTTGATCCGGGAAATTTTGGGAGCAAGTGTTGTTATGTTTTTTTCTCAATTTCCCAGGAAAAACTAAAAATTTAGACCCCCATTTAAAATTTAATGTTAGCTGTTTTAATCGACTATGTAACAATAAATAAAAAAAAACGAAGTCTGGGTCTCGACTAAAAAACCCGGGCTATTCTTTCCTCTAATGACTTAACCCCGGGTTGGGCGGGACAAAACTGCTTACACAGTTTGATTGGCCGCTGAAGAAGAAAAATGAGGGCTTTGGTTGGTCAGGGGGCGAAGTCTTAGAGATCAGTTTAAAAAACAGGCAAAGGGTTTTGCGCCGATTGTAGGAAAGGGTTTACTTTCCCGCTGCCCCCGGGATTTTAGTTGCAAAAAAAAGCAGTTCTAAACAAAAAGAATACAGACAAAAAAATGTTTCATGTGGTGGGGTTCTCGCAAGGCGCATCGTTTTTTGGGTTTAAAAACCCCAGAAGAGTGTCTATTATTGGGATTACTTCAATGATTTTAAAATTTTAGGGAAAACCCTTTCCTGTTAGCGTGGACAAAATTGATCAGTTTGAAAAAACAAAAAAAAACCAATAACTGTTAATGTTTCACTGGGTTTAGGAAACAAATCTACGCCATTAGAGTGTCCAAAAACCCACCCCAACGTTTTGGCGAGCCAGCAAAAATCTTTGTTGCCCCAATACTGAGGGCTTTCCCAGCGGGGGCTACCCCATTAAAATTTGTAGCACAATGAGTAGTTTTATTGAGTATACTTCAAAGATAAAACTAAACAAGAATTTGCGGGAAAATGTTTAAAAAGAATTCCTTCTGCTCCACCCGAAATTCGAGCAAAAGAAACATTGTATCGGTCCTTTGACGGTAATCCCAAAAAAAATTCCCCCCCACCCGGATCTAAAGTTAGTTTTAAAGAAGGGAAAAACGGATGCAATATTTCCATATTTTTTTTACCCCAGATTCGAATGCTCATTGTTCCTTATGAAGGCCAACCCCACAGAAAATTCCTAAAACACCCATAGGAGTAATCACCAGTTTGTTCATTTCCCTTTCCCTTTTTGTCAGGTCGGGGCGCCCATTCGGGCCCCCAAAGAATTGTATAGAAGGAAAACAGATGCTGCAGAATACTTCTTAAAAAGCTTTGCGGGAAAGTGGTAAGGCCTGTTCTAATAATTTTTAAAACTTACCCTAAAAATTCAAATTGACCCCCGAAGACCAACAACATTTAAATCACCCCAACATTGTTGGATTTGTGGTTTAGAACTAATGTTAACAGTGGGGAAAACCCAACCCGACAGTAAGAGACCTGATCACATTGGGGAAAAAGGTTCAGAGGACCCGCACACATTTAAATGAAAATCTTCAACAAAAGTTTAAAACCCAAGACGGGGGGAAAAGCTCCCAAATATTCTTTCACAACTTTGCGGGGGTTACGGAACCCCCCCTTATAATGCAACCCGAAACCCGGGACCCCTTTGGGGTGTCATGCATTGCACAGTCATCAGAAAAGTACATGTGTTTCCCCCCTTTAAAAAAATTCTTTTTATGACTCTTGCAGCACATGATGGGATCTTTTGAGTCACTGGGCTATGCCCTTTAAAAAACCCTTGCAAAAAAGGGAAAGAATATTTTGCCCCAAACCCCTTGTTAAAAAGGGCTTTACCCTTATGAATACTTAAAACGGGTTGGGGAAAAGGTTTGACGAAGCACACCCCCCTTTTAAGTTGGTTCTGTTCTATTTCTCGGGAGGAAAGGAAATCAGTGACTCCGATTACCAGCAGGCTCAAGATGCTTTGGCAGAAGTTAAAAAGGTGAAAAACCAAGGGGAACTATCAGGATTAATATTTAAAATGGCGGGATTTTGTTTTTTTGGGGGGACTTTTTTAAAATTTTATGGGAAGCCTGCAGGGAAAATTTTATAGCCTGGACCCCGCGCTTAAATTTTCTGCCCCCCCGGGAAAATTTGGGGAAACCCCCTTTCTTAAAATTTACAGGAAAAACGTTTTGATTTATTGTCGGTTTTTTAAAATTGATTCAGATGATTGAAACCCGGTTTGCGGGGGGAAATTTTATTTATGGTTCGCCCCATTACTGAAAAGCAAAAACCCAAATATTTGGGGACGATTTTAAACCAAGTAAAAGGTCAAACTTCCATATATTTGGGACGCAAACAATCTGTATGGATGGGCAATGGCGCAATCGTTTCCATTACGAAACCCTTTTAAAATTTTCCCCAAAAGGGGGCGGAAACCAAATAATATTCAAAAGCATTAAGTGGTTGGCGGGTTTGAGCCGATCGGAAACGGGGCTTTTTTTGGGAATTTAAAATTAGAATATCCTCAGGAACTCCTTTGACCTGCATAATGACTATCCATTAGCAGCAAAAAAAGGTCTAAAGACGGAAAAAAACGGGACCCCGCCTAAACTTTGTGCCTAATCTTCGTGGCAAAAAAAATTATTTTCTGTTTTACGACTTCTCCCCAATTTTTTTTAAGACAGGGTTTTAAAAATTTAAAAAATGTTCTTTCGAAAAATTGTTTTTGATCAAAAAACGGGTTCATAAAACCAAAACCTAAAAAGAACATTTATCTCAGAACTAAATCACAATGCTTGAAAAAGACTTTTTCAAGCTGTTTGAAAAACAGTTTTTTTGGGAAAAAATTTATGGAAAATCCGACAAGGTAAAGATTTTTAGATTGGTCCCCAGAGAGAACGATGCAATTAAGCTATTTTCTAAACCAAATTATCGGGATTCGGGAAGTTTCTTGATCAGCTTTTTGGTATGATGATGAAAAAAAAGGAAAGTCAAATTGGAAAAACCCCGTTTTTAGGGGGTTTTTACTGTTTTGGGGAATTATCAAAGCTTTTGATGTTAGAATTTCTTTAGGGACCCCTTTAACCCCTCGTTCCTGATTCCAGGTACTTTCCCACAGTTTACAGACGTTTTTGTTATAGATACCCCTACTAAAGCCCATCTAAAAAGCAGGGGAATTAAAATGGCAAAAGGGGGCCATGGGGGATGGTTTGACACACTAAATTACCCTAAAGTTCCCCTTTTGCTTTTAAAACCCTTTAAACAAAAAGGTTTTTTTGGGAAAGATAAAGGGTTGAATTATCTGGAGGGGTGTTTAAAGGAGTTTTTTGGGTTTTTAAGGGCCCAAAAAATGTAAAAGTATTTCGCGCCAGGAGAAAAAATAAAAAAGGGGCAAAGGGGGAATATCTCCCCGTGTTGTGCAGTAAAACCCTATCACATGACAATTACAAGAAGCTTTGGTTCAAAAAAACATATTTTTCATAAAAACAAGAAAAATTTCGTTTTTAACTACATGAGATAAAACTGTTTTTTAAAAAAAAAAGTCATTGATAAAACAAAAAAAAGTTTTGTTTATTAATCCAGTTTTTTCATAGGGGCAATGGGGCCCATTGGGAAGGGCTTTAATTATATTTTTTCGGGGGGTTTATATTGGGGTTCCTTTTTTTTCCCAAAAAACTTTATCTTTAAAATAAATTCTACATCCTCCAATTCAGAAAATTTTTTCTCATGTTTGCTTGAGGGTGTCGAATTTTTTTTATTATTTCATGATTTCTTTATTCCTTTTTGATAGTAAAAAATTTGGGGATTTTGGGCTGTAGGTGATCTGGATGCGGTGCCATTTTGCCGAAAAACCCCTCGAAAAATTTTTGCCCTAATGGGCAGAATTCAAATCAAATGTTTCCCGCATCAATTAAAGGTCTCTGAAATTTTTCATTCTTGCTTGGGTTTTAGTTCCATGTAAGAATTCTTTTTTGTGTTAAATACGTAAGGTTTTTCGTTGTGGTTTCCCCTTTTTAACTCAAATATATTTCGTAAAATTAAAAAAGCGGAACTGGTTCGGGCCGGAATTATCTGCATTTCTTCCTTACAAAAAGATTTTTGGGAGGAGCCGGGTTGTTTTTTTGTGTCAGTTTCTGAAATAATACACGGGCGGATTCATTTTTTACAATTCTTTTTTTTTAAAAGGGGGTCAACACCAAACTGGATATTTTGCCCTGAAGCGAGTGCCCCCTTTGCTTTTCCGGCAAATAAAGGGGCCCCTTTAAATTTAAACCCAAATGGTAAAAAAAAAGGTTTTGTGGATGAAGACTCCCCTTAAACCCGCATTTATTGTTTGTTTTTTGATTGCTTGTACTGGTTTTAGACCCTTTTAATTTAAATTCTTCTTTTTTCATTGCACGTAGAACTGAGGGAGTTTTCAAACCCCATTCTGTGTTGCGAGAATTGTAAATCAGCTCTCTGTTTTTTACGGGTTTTAGGAGAAAAGCCTTTAGATAACTGTTTGTTAAATTTTTAAAACCTAAAGCCTGTATCTGTAAAACCCCGGGAAAAGCCCTTTTTTAAGGGGAAAACTCTATTTTTTTAACAAAAAATTTGGATTCACTCGGCCTTTAAATTCTTTTCCATCATCGACTTAAAATCATGCGAGGATAATTTTAAGGGGGCCTAAATTGAAATTTTAGTTGTATAGCAACGAAACGCAGAAGCCCCTTTTGTGTTAAGGGTTCCCGATCTTTGTATTTGAAGTATGTCAATGACTGAAAGGGTGCGTACTTAATTTTTTTTCTTTAAAATGTTTCATGGGGGAAAAATATAGAAGGCCCTTTTGATTGGTGTCTTTTCGGTATTGTATTCACAAATTTTGGGGTCTCTGAATTGTCTAGGCGCAGGTAAAAAAAATTTTCCCAAAAACGCTTTTTTTAGATAACTTTCCCTTTGCGGGTTTTGTTCCTGACCCCGGGTTTTTGCTTGGCTTAGCTTTTTTATTGCCGCTTCCCCTTCCAAATCTTTTTGGCGAATAATAGATTTTGTTCTTTTTTTATTAAAGGCCAATTATGTGCAACAAAAAAACGAGGTCATCCCAAAAAGACGATAAAAACGATTTTTTGCATCTTTTGTTTTTTGATGGAGAAAAAAGGGTCTGAAATTTTGGTGGGGGAAAATGTTCTCGTTTTGGTTTTTGCCTGTTACAAGTTAATATTTTTTTTATTGCCTGGTCAACGTTTTTAAATGGGGTAAGCTGCATTTTCCCTGTTTTTTCAGTTTTTTAATTAAAAAAATTTAAAAACTGCTAAAATTCTCTGTTTTTTCATAGTTATTTGTGCTGGGGCTATTTTCCCCCCAAGCCTTGTTATGTTTTTTTTCTCTCCCCCGCCCTTCCCGTAGTTTACAAAATTTGCGAATTCTTCTGCTAAAAGCAGCGCTTTAAACCCACAGCCCCCATATCATCTTACAAGTGAAGCCTTTTTTTTATAAATGAATTTTTAAAATTTTACTTTATTGTTACTGTCGGGAATTTTTCCCTTTGTTAAAAATAAAATCTTTCGTAGCAAATGAAGCGGAAAATGATAAAAAATCATTTTTGCTGAGTCTTAAAAGTCTATTTTTGCCAAGACCCTCCCTGGTTTTATTTTTAAAAAGGTTTTTACCAAGCATGGGTTTTCCCCTTTCACTCGGGCCCCTTAAATTAACAAAAAGGGTTGATACGTTTTTTAAAGGGTTTGAAAACCCTTTTTTTTGGTGTCTTTTTAAAAAAATAAAAAAATTATAAAAAATAAAAAACAGAACAGCGCGATTTTATTTACGCTACAGGGCGGGCCTTAACCTTCCTGAATTTATGATTACAAATGATAAATTTGGGAGGGACCAAGCTATTTTCCCCAAAAAAGGGGAAAGGTTGTATTTTTTTGGGCGGCGTGGGGGAAAAAAAAAAACTTTTACCTGGGAAAATAAATTTTGCATAGCCCGTTTTCAACAGATGTCCCCAAAGGCCTTTGAAAGTATAACAAAAGGATGAAGCGAAACTAGGGTCGAAAATTTGGAAAAAATTTGTGGGCAAAAACGGTTTTTAAAGGTTTGTACACAAAACTATTGGGGCCGATTTTTTTCCCATTGATTTGAACAAGTTTTTTTGTATGATTTAAGCAGGATCCATTTTTAAAAAGGTCTTAGAGTCTCTAGGATGCGTCTATATTACAGTTTTGGGGAACATTATGTCCCCATTAATCATGGGTTAATAACTTTTTTTTTCATTTTAAAATTTTTATTTCCCTTCAAAATAAACGAGCCAGAAAAAATCAGCAGAATCGGGAAAAATTTGAATCAGAAAACATTGAATCAGGTGGGAGAATGTGACCAGTAAAAAGTCCCTCATCCTGGGCGTGTTGCAGCAGGAAAAAGTTTTGAAAGGTGAAACAAACAAACAAAATTAAAATTAAAAAACCCCAAAATATACTTCATAAAAAAAAGTGCTGGGAGTCCAGCCAGTTGTTTCAATGCCAGTTAAAAACACCAGAAAAATTTGGTTTAAAGACCTAAAAACAACAGGGGCACCTACACCCCCAAAAGTTTGGGGGAATTTTTCCCTTAAAGTTTATTTTGGGCGCTTTTTGCTTTTGGGGGGTGGTTAACGGTTAAAAAATTTATAAAAACAAAGGCAGAAAAAACCAAAGCATTTTCAAAAAATCTAAACCCATTTAAATACAGAAGTCAAAACACAAAAGCAGCCAAAAAACCGCCAAAAAACAAAATTTTCATATTGATCCATTTGTGATGCATTAATACTTTAAAAATTTAAATAAATAAAAAAAATATGCAGTTTTGGTTCAAACTGCAAACCCTAACACACTGGTTTGGGTTTTTTGATTTATTATAAAAAAATTTGTTTTTTGAAAAAAATTTGATCAGGGGGCGGTTATTATTTTTTTTAAAAATGATGGAGTCAATAAATAAAGCCCATGGAGTTTATAAAAAAAACTTTTCCCCATAGCCCAGAATTGTAATCAATGGGGGTTGAACAATGTAAGAACTTCATTAAGATCTATGCGGGAACCCAATTCGCGAAAAGGACGCTGAGCAAGCCCACCCTCGAAAAATGACGCGTTTTTTGGGGGCGTGTTTTGTCCCTATATTAAAAATTAACTATTTAAGATAAAAAACATGATTGTATTGTTTTTTTAAAAAAATTTATAAGATAACCGAATAAGAATTTGGTTGTACTTGGGAGGAGGGATTTAATTAAATTTTGGGAGGGGGAAAACTTAAAGAAGAATTTAGAAGTGATTTGGGAAAAACTTGGGGAAACGACTTGATTTAAGAACTTAGAAGTGACTTGAGTAAGAATTTGAGGTTGACTTGAGGGGGACTTGAGTAAGACTTGAAGTGATTGGAGTAAGAACTTGAGGAGACTTGAGGAGATTGGTAAGAATTTAAATTTAAGAACTTGGGAAAGGGGGACTTGGGGTTGACTTAAAGAAAGAATTTTAGAAGTGACTTGGGGTTTTTGTGAAAGGTTTTGGGGTGGGGGGGGGGGCCCGTCCCTGCTTTGGGGGGGGGGTTTGGGGACGTGCGTTTGTGTGGGGTTTGCCCCTTTTGATTTTTTATAAAAAAAGAATGTTCAAAATTATGATATATTTAAATTTCAGTAAAAAAAACAAAAAAAGAAAAGGCAGGACAATAAAAAAGGGAAACGCATATATACAAACCGATCGCACACAACGCACGCAACAAACACAAAACACACAAGCATTTAAAAGAAAAGGAGGTGCTTCCCATGGAAAAAATGTAAAAAAGGGTTTTTTGGTTCGCCCTTGGCCCGTAAATTAAAGACAGCTGTCAGTCTCTCTGTCAATAAAGATTATTCAAAGCGGCCACCAAGAGCTTTTATAAAAAGCTTAAATTTAATTTAAAAGACATTTGGGGAAAAAAAGTAACTCTGGGGCCCGCCTGAATAGGCGGGCCTTTAAAGCGGGACGTTGAATAGGGTTTGAAGCCAAGTGGAGCAAGAAGAAGTTGAAGCAAACCCCCGGTTAGCAAAACCCGTTTTTTTTAAAATTTCATGTCATTTCCCCTTGCGGGGTTTTGGTTTGTGACGGGTGCTCTACTGTGAATTTTTTGTGCTAAAAGTGGGCCCTGGCACATGGGGGAAACTTTTTCCCGAGTTAGCATATTCGGGAAAAACTCCCAGCATGATTTTAAATTTGGCGTTAAAGTCTACTGAGGAAGAAGTTTAAAAGGAAAAACCCACAAAAAAAACTGTTTAAACCCAAAAAAAGTACACTTGCAAGGCACGCAGTTTTCTAGGTGGTCATCGAATTTTTCCAATTTTTTTCCCTTCAACCAGTCCCCCCAAATGTTCCCTGTTTTTCCCCGTTTTTCCCGGTTCTTGCCTTCTTTACAAAAAATTAAAAAAATTTCCCCAAATTGAATGTAGATCATGAAAAGTTTGTGAAATCTTCCCTTGGGAATGTTCCGGGACCCCTCTTTTCGTCTGTTGAGGATTTCTTCTTCATTTCAGTTTTGTTAAATAGGCTATTTTGTAAATCCCTCTTTTTGTTTTTTTTTTTTCGATGTTTCTTTTTTTTCAAAAAGGTTTTTTTCCTTTGAAGTTCTGCGGGGATTTGGGAAAAATTTTTTCTGTTTTTTTGATTTTACCCCCCTTTTTTTGAATAAAGCTTTTTTTTTCTTTTGGGTTTTTTTGGCATTTTTCTGCGGCCCTGCATTTTGAGTTGGGGAAAAAACCATCTTTCTTTTTTCCAAATTTAAAAAATTTTTTCTTGAAACCACCCAGCTTTTTTTTCCTGTCAATTGTGGGGAGATGGAGGTGGAAATGTGTAGATGCAGTAGAGGGATGAGGTATTGGTTTTTGATAGGTTAGTACTCATGATTGGGAAAATAAGGGGACGTTTCTTGAATAGAAAACCCAAAACAGAGCTTGATGTGCAGCTTTTTTGAAAACTCTAATTTCCTGTGCAAATTTTCTTGTGAAGAAGGATATAGAAAAACCCCTCTCTTCTTCTGAAAAAGGCTATTTTGGGAGACATGGGAATAAAAGAAAAGTTTTAAAAAGTCACACGTTTTCCTGACGGGAAAAATCACACACATAAAGTTACACAGCCACCCCCCCAATGTAAAAATAACAAGACAGCTGGGTTCAGTTGCTAACAACACAAGTGCGGGGCAGAAATGTCGTCTTTTTCCGGTCACACAGTATTGCCACCTTCCCAAGTCAGAAGACCCAAAAACGAAAAATTAAAATTTTAATCGGGTGTCCCCAAAAGAGGGTCTCGGCAGTATTCTGATAGTGTGGGATTCCTTAGGGGGTCAAAAATTGAGCGATTAAAGACTGGCGTGATCCAGCCGGCCTTCCTCCCCCACCTTTCCCTAGTGTCTGTTTGTTTTTGTCTACTTCGTTTTAAAAGATTTTTTCATGCTAGGATAAGTGTGCGGATTTTAAAAGACTTTAGAGAACGGGGGAAAAAACCCCGGTTAAGCAAAAACTGAAATCTAAAAAAAGTTTTGAAAATTTTGTATTAAAAAAGGATAATCCTACACGGGATGTTTGTTTGTAAAATTTTCGTTATTGTTTTGGTTATTGAATTTCTTACTTGTAAAGAACGAAAAAAAGGGCGGTTTAGAGTCAGGGGTTTTCGAAACGGGGTTGAAACCAGCGGCTAAAACCGGGGTTTTTACTTTCTCTCGCACTTTAAAATCCCTCACCAACTTTCGGAAAAAGAAGGCCAGTTTGGCCGTTGGCATGGATGACCCCTTTAAACATAGCTGCCCCTTTCCCCCGGGAAGATGGAGTAGGGTTTTCCCTTAAGGGCGGGAAAAAAAAAACGGTCATACACACAAACTCCACTGCCTTTTCTGTGCAGGCAGTGTCCCCAGGAGTATCAACCTGCGTTTCGCAAAAAAAGAAAGAAAAAAAGAAAGAAAAAAAAAAGGAGGGGGGATCAGGGGGCAGCAAAAGACTAACTTTCTTGTGAAAACGAATAGGAATAGCAGATTCCCCGAGACTGCAAAGGAAAAGGGAAAAAAAAAGGGGACATTTTGATCACCCGAAAACCCTGAATAAAGGTTAAAATGGTTGGGCTGCAAGAAAAAGAAAAAAAACAAAACGTGAATGATTTCCCAAAAAAGGAAAATTTTTAAAGGGCCCCGGGGACGTTAAATTTAAAGCAAAAAGGAAAAAAAGAAGGTTGTGGAATTTTGCAAAAAGCAGGGGAAAAGCAACTGTCTTTGGGGGTTTTAAAAAAAAAGACAAGCAGAGGGAAAGATGAAATTTTAAATGGATTTGGTAGCAGATTACTTTGAGCATTTCAAAAGACAGGAGTAGTGGTCACCCGAGTGATTGCAAAACCCGAAAACAAATAGCAGACGGAAAATAATGACAGCAGTTTTAGGAAATGACAGATGACGTATTGATAGTTTAAGGGGAAAAAAAAAGCAGATGACTTAAAAAAAACCGGGGGGGGGAAGAAATTTAAAAAAATGACCCAATCCTGCCCAAAAGGGGGGATTTATCGAGACGGGTGGGTGGTATACGGAGGGGAAGAAAAAAGAATTGACCTAATCATGCCAAGGGTTTGGGTTTATCAGAAAGATGGGTGTGGGTTACGGAGGGGGAAAAAAATAAGAAAAGACCTTTTCACTGGCCCAAAGGGTGGATTTTTCAGATGACTGGGGGGGAAAGGTTAGGTGGATATAGCAGTTTATCCAAAAAAATTGCAAAATTGGAGAAAAAAGAGATAACTGAAAAAATTTTTAAAAGGTGGAGAATAGGGGGACCCAAAATTTTCAATTTTTAAAAAGTGGAGACTTGGTGACTTTTAAAAATCCATTTTAAAGGTGGAGGACTAGGGGACTTTAAAAAGTCCCTTTTAAAAGGTGGGCTAGGTGGGCTAAAATTTTCCAAATTTTAAAAGGTGGGGGAATAGGTGAAATAAAATTCCATTTTAAAGGTGGAGAATAGGTGACCCAAAAAGTCCTTTTAAAAGGGGAGTTTGGTGACTAAAAAGTCCATTTAACAGGGAGGGAAAAGGTGAAATAAAAAGTCCATTTTAAAAGGTGGAGAATAGGGTTTACTAAAAAGTTTCCCTTTTAAACCGGGGGAGAATAGGTGCTAAAAAAAGTCCATTTTTAAAAGGTGGAGACTAGGTGGGCTAAAAAAGTCCATTTTAAAAGGGGAGAAAAGGTGATAAAATTTCCCTTTTAAAAAGGTGGGGGGACAAAGGGGGTAAAAAGTCCCTTTTAACAGGTGGAGATAGGGGACAAAAAATCCATTTTAACGGTGGAGATAGGTGACCCAAAAAGTCCCTTTTTTAAAAGGTGGAGACAGGTGACTAAAATGCCCTGACAGGAAATGGGAAAAATTCACCAGTGCAGACCCCTTTCTTTTCATCTTAGATGGAAAATGGCCGAAGGGAAAAAAATGGGCCAACGAGGAGGACCGGTTTGGGGCTTCCAGGAGGTTTAAAGAATTGTGTAAAGCCTGGCGAAATTTTGGGCGAGGTTCTGATGGTTAAAGGGCCCTTTTAGGGAGGGCTTTTTTCTTCTTCTTTTTTTTTTTTCTTTTTCAGCCAGTATTTGGTTTTCATTTTGAACTCGTTTTACCCTGTTGGGGTAATCATAAATATACTTGAGAGATTTGTCAGTTTACTCCCAGTTTGTTTAAATGCGGAAATTTGTGGGAAAAGGTTTTGTAAAAAAATAGATAAAAAAAAATGGTAGACCGAAAAGGGCCGTAGACGAATGTCCCGAAGGTGGGGGAACTATTTGTACAAAAAAAACCCCCCCCCTCCCCCCGGGATCCCCAAGGGGGGGGAAAAATTTGGAAAACCCAAATTTTAATGCGGGGAGGAAGTGGCCAAAATTTTGGGTTGGGGGATTGAGAAAATGCATGATATAGGACGAGGGAACCAGACATGCCGGTTTAATGATGAGGGGTGATGGGGGGGGGCCGGGACCCAAGGGAGGGAAAAGGGGGGGGGCCCGAAAGAACAATGGGGAGGGGCCGAGGGCCAAAAAGAATGGGGAGGGGGCAGAGACCGAGCAGATTGGGGGGGGGGGCCAGAGGGCCGGGAAAAGACTGGGGAGGGGCCCAGAGACCGAGCCGACGGGGAGGGGCCCGAGAACCCAAAAAGATGGGGAGGGGCCAGAGGGCCGAGCCCGATCGGGGAGGGGCCAAGGGGCCGAGAAAACTGGGGGGGGGCCAGAGACCGGGGCAGGGGCTGGGGGAGGGGCCAGAGGGGCCCGGGAGATTTGGGGGGGCCCGAGGGCCCAGAGGCTTTGGGGGGGGGCCAAAAAGACCAAGCAGATTGGGGGGGGCCAGAGACCCGGCAGTTGGGGGGGGCCAAAAGACGGGGGCAGAATTTGGGGAAAGGGGGCCCGAGCTGAGCAGAAGACCGAGCAGATTGGGGGGGGGGCAGAGACCGAGCAGTCGGGGGGATGCCGGACCCAGCAGATTGGGGAGGGGCCAAGAGGGCAAGCAGATTGGGGAAAGGGGGGAAAAAGGACCGGCAGAAGACCGAGGGGAGATTGGGGGGGGGGGCCCGGGCCCAAACAGTTGGGGGGGGGCCAAGACCAAACAGAATTGGGGGGGGGCGAAAAGGGGCCCCAGCAGAAGGGGGAAACAGACTGGGGGGGGGGGGCCAGAGGGCCAAGCAGATTGGGGAGGGGGCCCGAGACCCCAGAGATTGGGGAAAGGGGGCCAAAACGAGAAAAATTGGGGGGGGCCAGAGGGCCGAGCAGAATGGGGGGGGGGCCAGAGACCGAACAGACTGGGGGGGGGGCCCGGACCCCAAAAGGGCTGGGGGGGGGCCAGAGGGCCGAGCAGACTGGGGAGGGGACAGGGGGGGGAAAATTGGGTTTACATCGCTGTCCCCTTTCCCCCCATACTCTTTTCTTCCCCCCCAAACTTTATTTTTGAAAGGGAAAAAATTTCCTTCCCTTTAAAACATGGCCCAGGGGAAGAATTCGCCCCAGGGATGGTGGCAATTCTTTTGTAAATTTTTTTTCGTTGAGTTTTTGTCTACAGGGGAAGGGTGGGGCGCTCGGGGGGGTTGGGTGGTGTTGGGCGATTGTGGGTTATGATATCAACATTCCCTGCAGGGATTTGGGGGAAACAGTGGCGTGTTTTTTTTGTGCCCATTCAGGTTTGGGGATGACAAAGTTCTTGAAAATCCCAGGGGGCGTGTAGGACTGGCCCCAAAATGGGGGCGATGGGTAGGGGGAGGGAGAGAGGTTTAAAAGGGAAAGGGGGAGGGGGGTGCAAGTCAAAATTGGTTTTTTAAAAAGGGCGGAAAACCTTTAGAGGGGAGAGAAGAAGAGAAGGAAAAAAAGGGGAGGGAAAAAAGAGGAGAGAGAGAGAGGAAGGGGGAGGGGAGGGAGGGAGAGAGAGAGAGACAGAAGACCCGCCGAAGGGCAAAACAACTGACAGAAGAGAAGGAAATGTGGTTGGGGGCTGGGGGTTTTCAACCCGTCACGTAGACCTCCTGAAAAAGATCGCTCTTGAGAGGGAAATTCCCTTTTTGACAACCAACATGGATTTTTCCCCTTTCGTGCTGGCCCGCCCCGTTGCGACTCACCAAAACGCCCGTAGTATACAGCCTTTTAAATTTGGGGACAGGCGTTTTTTCCCCCGCAACTGCTTTGGAGTAGATTTCGAGCGTATGGGGAAAAATGCTGTGTTTGTGATGGAATGTATGCAAATGCAGGGGTGCATCCTGCTGGTGAGTGGGCTGACCCCCTGGTCCTGGTTTTGCAAGATTTCCCTTCCATGTGGGGCCCCTCCCTTTTGGGGACCGATCTTTATCATCATCTTTATTTATCATCATCATTTATCATCATTTATCCCTCGCCTATTTCCCCTCCCGGGGGGTTTCCCGGGCCCAACCCAAAGGGCCTCCCCCCCTCTCGGGCCTGGGCTCATTTTTCCAGTTTGGTTTTAAGTCATTCCCCCGTTCCTGTTTTTTGTTCCAGGTCCCGGCCCCCAGGTTTTTTTTGGCTGACCTTTTTTCCTTTCCTTGGGTTTTTGATGTTAGGGTTTTTGGTGATGTTGCTTGCAGGCTTCCGCAGCGTTTGGGGGCCCCGATGCTGTCCCGGAAATTTTTTTTCTGGGGGAAAAAAAGTGAAAATTGACTCAGGGTTTTCAGGAATTTGGAAATTTTGAACGTTTTTCCCCTGGCAAAGGAACCCGAGTCTTTTTTTCAATCACTTTTAAAGGAACCCTTTTCAGTCGGGGGGGACCTTGGGGTTTTGTCGTCAGCTGGGCTGCCCCTGTACTTTTAGTGGTTTAAGCCAGACCATGCTTTTGGTGGCAGTTGTGTGACAGGCTGGGCAGAGGACAAATTGGAACAGTTTTCATCATTCCTTGCCGGAAGGGGGGGTTTTTGGGCATTTAAGCGTGCCCGGGCTGTTAAACCCTTTGAGGAAAGTGAGTTTTTGTAGTCTTGGGCCCAAATTTTAAATCTTGGGGTTTTGAAACGGCCCGTTGGAGACAGCCCAAATTTTTGGGGGGGGGTTCTATGTAAAATCGTGGAGGGAATGAGACAGGAGGGGGTCACCGTGTTTTATCCGTGACGCGAAAAAGAGTGTGTGTGTTTGTGTGTGTGTGGTTTGTGGTGTGTGTTTTGTGTGTGTTTAGTGTGTGTGTGTGGGGTGTGGTGTGTGGGTGTGTGGTGTGGGGTGTGTGTTTTAAAAATTTTGCTTATGACATCAAAAATCTTCTGGGCTTTTGATGTTTGCCTGTGCCCCTTTGCAAGTGGCGGGGACACAATGTTTCTGGAGGGCCTGGTATTGTGGGAGGCGTTTTGGAAAAAAAGAGTTTTAGGCGGCGGCATTGTAAACCCGTGGGGCCAGACGGCCGTGCTTTGCACGGCCCCGGAAAAAAAATTGCCCTGCTAACTCCTCTGTGGGTCATTGTTTCGGCTGCAGGTGGCCTTTGTGGGGGGGCCACCGGGGAAATTTTTAACCCGTCGTTCGTTTCAAAAAACCCTCCGTTTCACAGTTCTCCGGGGTAAGGGAAAAGAAAATGGGGTTTTGACTTTTCGCGGGTATTCCCCCTTTTGGCCCCATGGACGACGAGGGAAAACTTTTTTTAATGCTGACGGACCGGAAAAATTTCTTACATAAAAAAACAAAAGAAATCATTCCAACAGAGATGGGGCCCTGTCAGTGGCAGAGACAGAAAAAAACGGGTTAGAGGAAATGTAAATTTCGAATACACTGCTTCCTTTTAAAGAAATTTCCCCTTTTCCCCCTCTCTCCCCTCTCCTCTTCTCTCTCCTTTTCTTCTTCTCTCCCAAAAGGGTGTAGGATGCTTTCTAGAAACTACTCACCCCGGACAAAGAAAATGGGCTTCAAATATTCACTGTAAACTGTTTACGTTTTGGATATGGGTTTTTTTTGAAAAATCAAAGGGGTTTAAAAAAAAAAAATGCTTTTTTCCCCTGGGTTTTAGGGAAAAAAATTAATTTCATGGATGGGCGGCGGCCATGTGGGCCCGGGGGTTTTTACGGCCCTGTCTCGCCCCGGGAGAAGGGGTCCGTGGAAAAAAGGGGCCAAAAAACAATTTTGGTAAAATCTGTCGCTATTCTTGATATGAAAATCCCCTTCCCGCCAAACCCACATGAAAAAATCTTTTCCCCAAAATTTTGAGAAAAAGGGATTTATTTCTTTACACCTTGTTTGTTTCCCAAAAAAAATCATTTTCCCAATGTAAGTAGTTTTTCAAAAAAGATATTTGAAGCCAGTCTCTTTTTTGGGGGTGAACTAGATTAGCAGCTCCTATAAAACCCTTTTAGAGAGAGAGAGAGAGGAGAGAGAGAGAGAGGTAAGATAAGAAAAAGTGTTGCTTATAGCCCAGTCGCCCAAAGGGGGCCCCAAACCGGGGGTTGTACCCCCGTTAAAAAGAGGGAGAGGGGAAAGAGCGGGGAGAGAGAGAATTTCGTCAGTGAAAAATTTAAGAGCCCGTTTTTTTCCCTTTTACCCGGGAAAAGCCCTGGGAAAAGGACCGTTTCACGAACGGGGAAAGACGGGTTGAAAAAATTGGGTTTGGGCCCCGGGTCCATATGGCCACCTACAGCCCGTAATGGGAAAGACGGGCCCCAGAGGGTTGAGCAGCCCGGGCAGGTTTTTTTAAACCGGGGGGCAAAGGATTTCCATGGCCGCCCCGCCCTTTTAGAGGCCAGGGGGGTGAAATTTTTAAAAGGGGGGGGGGGGTTTAAAAACGGGGGGCATGAAAAAGACGTAAAAACTGTAAAGCAAGAGAGAGAAGGAGGGAAAAAGGGGGGGGGGGTGTTAGGGTAGTGTGGATGGGGGGGGGGTGTTTAAATTTTACAGCTGTTTATGATAATGTGCACAAGGGGGAAACCCCTTTTTACGGGGAAAGAGCTATGTTTTTGTCTTGGGGGTCCCAAAACCCGTCACCTTGCCAAGAAGCGTTATGTTTTTTCCCTTTTAGTCTGTTGCATTCTTTGGTTGTTTGGCAGTCTGTCCATCGGCAAAAATTTTGCAAAATTGGGTTGGGCACAGTTTCGGCAAATTGGGGAAAAAAAAGAAATGCGATTCGAAAGGGCCCACGATGAAATTTTTGGGGTTTATGTGACGGAAAATGCTAAAAACCCCCCCAAAGGAGAATTTATGATTTGGTAGGAAAATTGTCCCTTTTAAAAAAGAGGAGAGAGAGAGGGGAGGGGAGAGAGAGGGGAGAGGGGAGAGAGAGAACCCCACTGTTTTTCTTTTTTTTTTTCTTTTTTTTTTTTAAATTTCCGAACTTTAAATTTAAAAATTGCAAGAGGCCCCGGGAAAGCACCCCTTTCACTTGGTGGGACAATGGGGCCCCCCCAATTTCCCGGGTTAACGGGGAGATCCCATTTATTTAGGAAGGGTTTTTTACGTGCCCTCAAATTTGATTTTGATTATTACCCATGATTAAGATAAGTAAATTTCCAAAGGGGGTTTTTATTAGGAATCGATAATTACCCCTTTAGAGGGCGAGGGCTGTGTGTGTGCGTGTACGGTGCGTGCGTTTCGCGCGCCCTTTTGTCGGGGATGCGTGCGTGGTGCGTGCGTGTTGTGGTTTTGTTTGTGTTGTGTGTGTGTGTGTTGTGTGTGTGTGTGCGTGGTGTGTGTGTGTGTGTGTTTGTTTGTGTGTGTGGGTTTTTGGGTGTGTGTGTTTTGTGTGTGTTTGGTGTGTGTGGGGTGTGTGTGTGTGGTGAGGAGGAGGAAAAGGAGAGAGAGGGGAGAGGATATGATGAGAGAGAGAGGGGAGATTTTTCGTGTGTGGTGTAGGGGGTGCGAGTGTTTGGTTTTGTATGTGTGGTTTTGTGCGTGCGTACGTTTCGTGCGTGCGTTTCGCGCGGGCGCGCGCGCGCGGGTGTGTGTTGTGTTGTGTGTGTTTTGGGGTGTGTGTGTGTGTGAAGAGAGAGAGGGGAGACGACGACAGACGACAGACAGAGACTGACAGAGAAAAGAACAAGAGCGAGAGGAAAAGGGTTTTGTTTTGTGCGCGGGTGTTGTGTATTTGAAAGCATGTGAGTGTATGTGTGTGGTTTTTTCTGCGAACGCGCAATTGAGAGAGAAGAGAGAGAGGAGGAGGAAAAGGGGGGAGAGGGGGAGGGGAGGAAGAGAGAGGAGAGGGGGAGAGAGAGAGAGAGAGGTCAGACAGACCCGCAGACGAGAGAAGAGCTCTGTGTTTTGTGCGTGTATGTGCGTGCGTGCGCGCGCCGTGTGGAAGTGTGTGCGTGCGTGTGTGTGTGGGTGGGATGGTGGTGTGGTTTTGTGGGTGTGGGTGTGTGGGGTGCGTTGGTGTGGCCGCGCCCCGCGGCCCCGCGTGTGTGTGTGTGTGTGTGTGTGTAGGGGTTTTAAATTTTCGGGGTTTAGACGCATTTTCCAATGGAAAAAAACCCCAAAAATGATTACTGTGATTCCCTTCCCGGTTTACCGGGCCCAAGGGGAAAAGGCCCGGGGCCCGGGGGAAAAGGGGGGGCCCAAAGGGAAAAGAGCGGGGCCAAGGGAAAGGGCGGGCCAAAGGGAAAAAGCCGGGCCAAGGGGAACGGCAGGGGGATATTGAAAGAAGCAAAAACCCAAACAGCAAGGGGAAAAACAGAAAAACAGAAAATCAGAACGGCAGGGAAAAAACAACAAAATGAATTTAAATGGGGAAAAAGAGAGTTTTTAACTACCCTTCCCCCCGTTCATCATCCCTTTATACCAGGCCATCCCCCGATTTAAAAAAGCCCATTAGAAATTTAAACAATTTGGGGGAAGGCTTTTGGGCGAAGTTGGGGGTAAACCCTACGGAAATTTCTGAAAGGGAGATGGAAGGGGCACGAAGAACAAACGTGAGGGAAAGGGGTGAAATAGAAAAAAATTAAACCCAAAAAATAAAAAAAAAAAAAAAAAAGGGAAAGGTACAGACAGAACATTGAAGACAAAAAATTTTTTTAGACGGAAAAAAAAAAAGAAGAAAAGGGAAAAAAAGACTGAGAAGTTAAAAACGAAAGGCAGGATAAGAAAAAAAAAAAAAAAAGAGAAAAAGATCTGCGAGACAATAAAGTTTGGAAAAAGTTACAAAAAAAAAACAAAAGAAGAGAAAAAAGGGCGAAGAATAAAAGTTCCAAAGAAGGGCAAGGAAAAGTGGGGAAAAAGGAATAAAGGACTGAAAAAGGAGAGGCAAAAAAAATAGAGAGACAAGAATAAAAGGGGGGGGAAGGGAAAAAAAAAGTGATAGCGAAAAAAAGAAAGGGGCAGAATATTAAAGGGGAAAAAACAGGAAGATAGAAAAAAGGGAAAAGGAAAAAAAAGAAAGAGGAAAATGAGAGATAGGGGGGGAAAAAAAAGAGGCCCGGGGGTTTAAAAACTATGTTAAAAAAAAGTGGGGGAAAAAAAAGAAAAGGGAAAAAACTAAAAGGGGATACCCGGGATCAAAAGGGGAAAGGGAAAAGGGGGGAAAGGGGGGGGAAAAAAAAAAGAAGGGAAAAGGGCGTGAATAGGAAGACAGGGCGTGAAGAAAAAAAGGAAAAACGGGGAAAAGAGGAAAAAGGGAAATTAGTCAGAAGGAAGCAGTCAAACACACACAAAAACACACACACACGCACGCACGCACGCACACGACGACGCACGCAGCCCGCACGCACGCACGCACGCCCCGCCGCCCGCACCACCCACACACACACACCCCACACACCCCAAAACAACACACACCCCACACACAAAGGGAGTGAGACAGTGACGAGGGGAGACAGGGCAAAAGACAGAGAAGGGAAAACAGAAGGAGGAGAAAAGGGGGGGGAAGACATTAAAAAAAAAAAGGGAAGAGGAAAACAACAAAAAGGCAATCAGGAGGGAAAAGGGAAAAAAAAAAGGCAATCAGGGGAAGGGGGGAAAAAACAACAAGGCAATTTAGGAAGGAATGGAAAAAAAACAAACAAAAGGGAAACAGGAAGGAAGTGGAAAAACCCCCCAAAACCCAAACAGAAAGGAGGGAAAAAAAAAAAACAAGGAATCAGGAAAGGGAAATGGAAAAAAAACAAAAGGGAAACAGGAAGGAAGGGTAAAAAAACAAAAGGCAATCGGGAACGGAAAAAAAAAAAAAAAACAACAAGGCAATTGGAAGGAAGTGGGGGGAAAAAAACAAAGGGAATCCGGGGAAGGGAAAAAAAAAACCCAAAGGGAATTTAGGAGGGGGAAAAGGGAAAAAAAAAAGGCAAAACAGGAAGGAAAAAAAAAAAAAAAAAAGGCAATCGGAAAAGGGGAAAAAAAAAAAAAACACAAAGGGAATCAGGGGCGGGGGGAAAAACCCCCAAAGGGTTTCAGGAGGGAAGGGGGAAAAAGGGGAAGGGGGGGGGGAAGAAGGAATTGTATGGCCCCCCCTAAGCGTCAAAAGGCACTGTTTACGGTTTTCGGCGAGCGTGATGGCCCTCCTGCTTTGGACGGGCCCCCTCCAGGGCCCCCCCTCCCCCCGCCATTTCCTGCGCAGCCCCAATCCCCGTGAGTACACAAGCTTTCGTCTGCAAAAATGGGTTTTTCTGCTGTTTAATATGTTTAGGGTGGATGTCGAGTTTCCCTTTTCATTTTTTTTTGGTGTTGTCCCGGGGTGTTTTCTACGGTTGTGTGTGTGTGTGCGTGGTGTGTGTGTGTGTGGTGTGTGTGTGTGTGTGGTGTGTGTGTGGGGTTTTGTGTGTGGTTTTGTGGGGTGCGTTTCGTTTCGTTTGTGCGTGCTTACAGTGGGCGTGTGCGCGTGGTTCTTTGTGTGTTTTGTGTTTGGGGGGGTGTGTGTGTGTGGGTGTGTGTGTGTGTGTGTGTGTGGTGGATTGTGTTGGGGACAATGCGGGATAAAAGGGGTTTTATTACCCAAATTTCAGCCCTTTTTTTTTTTTTTCAAGGCAATTCTAATAGAGGTGAATGTTGTTGATCACTGGAAAAAAAAAAATTTTAAAACCCTTTTTTAAGAGGACAAAAATCTGAATGAAAATTTAAAGAAAGTGAATGGATTTAATGAAAGTAAAAATTTGGTTTTTGGTCATCCCCTTTCTTTCAACACCAGCAATGAAACGGGTATAGAAGGGGTCACCCACATTTTACTCTCGCTCTCTGTGCGCTGACGGATAGGGGCATAGTTTGCATCATTCTGCCAGGTCGATCCGATTATTTTCCCTCGTTTGAGCCCATTCCGCCTGTTCCCTCCCCTCTGTCTAAACCCGGGGGGGTTAACTTTTGTTTGCATCTATTTTATTTTAGCAGCCCCCATTTCAGTCAGTTTCTCTGTTTGTTTTACACGGGCATCTTTCTGCATTTTTTGGGTTCTCTGTCCTCGTGTGTGGGTGTGTGTGTGTGTGTGTGTGTGTGTGGTGTGTGGGTGTTTTTGTGTGTGGGGTGAGTTTTGTCTCTGTCTGTCTTAATTCAGTCTCTTCTTGCGGGCTTAATCTCATTCTGTCTCTGTCTAAACTGTTTTGTTTTGTCCGTCTGTTTGTCTGTCTGTTTTTACCTTCTCCATCTCTCCCTTTTCCCTTTCCTCCTCCTCCTTCTGTCGGTCGGGCATCTGCTTCTGTTTCTCTCCTCTCTAAATTTTTTCTGACCCTTTTTCTTCTTTTTTTTTTTTCTTCTTTTCTCCCCCCCCTGTTCTATCCACCCCCCTTTTTCATCCCCTCTACGTTCTTTCATTCTTTTTTTTCCTTTGTTTGTTTTTTCTTCTGCCCCGCTAGCTATTCTTCTATCACGCCCTTTTTTGCTTCCCTTTTTTCGGGATTTATCGAAATAAAGTTGTCCCCTTACCCCATTCTGTATGACAGCCGCGACCAAAAGGGGCCGGGGGGGGAGGGCAGGGTAGGGGAGTCAATTTTTTTTACGTTTAAAACAAAGGATATATTGTAGGGAATGATTGATCTAGGAAAAGGGCGTAAAGAAGAAAATCATGTTCTACAAAAAGCTACAAATAATGTTTTCCCTTTTATTTTATCTCAAAAAGGTTTGGGGAGAGATTGGCCCCAAAAAAATGTAAGTTTGAAGGGCCCTTATACGGAGAGGGACCCAAGCCCGTTGACACGAGGAAAAACTGGGGGGAGGGAAAAAAGCGGGGGGAAAAAAGGGGAAATTTTTAAAACGCCCGGGGTTTCAGGATATAACAAAAATCCTTCTTGAGAAGGGAAAAAATAATAAAAAAAGAAAAAAAAACACCCCCTAAACGCCTTAGTTAAGATTACCCGTGTTACGTGTTTTTTTGTTTTACCCTCCCTTGTTGACTGGGTATGACGACAAATATTCAGCTGCTTATGATTGCTGTAGGAACTCCGTTAAAAAACGTTGTTTAAAACATGGCCCAAAATTTTGGGGGGCTAAAGTGGTGAGGGTACACACTTTTATTTTCTGGCACATAGTCAACAACGCGCATCTGCTTTCCCCCCCTTTTCCTGCATGCTTTTGGCATTGAAAAAATCTTCAAAGCCCCCCCGCAAAATTTCCCTGGAGGGGCGGGCTGGGACAGCCCCCAAGGGGGGCAAAAGTTCCCAAAAAAACATCTCCCTTTTTGGCGCCCTTGCCGTTCCCTGTTAAACTTTGTATTGAATCAAAAAATTCGAAAGTGGACGTATGTTCGATGGTTCCCCAAGGGGGGGCAGTTTTAAAGGGACGGGGGTAACCTTTTACAGCCATTTTCGAAAGAAATGTCATTTGAACCCTCAATTTTCGTACTGGGGGCCTCTAAGGGCCGACGGAAGTTCCGAGCCGCGGGTCGAAAGCCCCTAGGACCGGGAGGGGAGAACTCTTTTTGAAGGAGCCTGTGGAGTGTCCAAACTCGGGTTTAGAGGAATGAAAAGGTAAATTGAGAGGAAAAGACTGTGTTCGGATCATTTTGAACAGTTTTTGTCGGCACCAAAAGAGGCCAAAACTTTTGGCTTCCCCGTCTTCGCTTTCCACGATCCCCGAGAGACGCTTTAGAAACTAAAAGGATCCTAGCTAGAAATTCTGAAGGAATGGTTTAAGGGGGGAAAAATCGAAGCAAAAGGGGGACAAATCCCCCTGGAATTTCAAAATCCTGGGGAAAGGTAACAAAACCATTTTATCTCCCCCCAGTGTTGGGAGGCCAAAAAAGTGAAGGAAAGGGGGGTTTTTAAGGAAAACCCCTAGAACATGAGTAACCCCTTTTAGGGGGATCGGAAATGCTAAAGGTATGGAGGGCACTGTCCCGGGGTTCTGGGCCCCGCAGATCAAAATGCAGGGAGGAGGGTGCCCTCCCGGGGATGGCGTCGAAGAAGTAGGGGACAACCGTTTGGGCCCGATGCTGGTGCAGTGGCCCGAGCAGTATCGAACCCAACTTGCGGGCATTTTTGAAAAAGAAACAGTAGGGCTAAGAAATTGGGAAGTTGATGCGTTCCGGCTTTAAATAGGGAAAAAAAAACCCTTTCCCTTACCGTCATCCATTTTTTTTTAAGGAATCAAAAATTTATTTCAAAAAAAAATCAAAAAAATTTCAAAAAAAGGACTACCCAAAACCCATAAAACAATAAAAACATCCCCAAAAAATAATCATCATTATTACATCTAAAGATCCCCTAATCATCCTTTATCGTCATTATTCCCTTGTGAGTTTTATACATGCGTTCTTTTTCAAAAAGGGAAAAATATATTTTAAGCAAAAGTTTAATTTACCACAAAGGAAAAAAACCACAGGGGGAAAAAATTAAATAAATAGAAAAAAATGACCCGAAAAATAAACAAAGAATTAAAACCCAAAAAAAGGGCAAAACCACCCCTCCGCTTCCATACATTTAGGGAAACCTTGAAAAATCAAAGTATTTTTTCCAATAAAGAAAAAATGGGAGCCACTGTTAAGGGAAAATTTTTTGAGTGGGCATTTTGAAGACAACCCGCATACTTTTTAAATTTATAATTAGCTTTAAAAAACAAAAAACCCCTCATGTTTTACCCAGTCATAGCCCCGGGTAGAACTTGTCTGCCCGGGAGGCTTCCCCGTTTTTCCCGTTGCTGAGGTGTTCTCCTGGGGGAGAGCAGCCCAAATGACAGGGGTGCGGGGGGAGATCTATGCATGTGTTTACAGTATTGCGGGGGTCAAAGGAGCTTAAACATTGGGAAAGGGGGGGGGAAACCCCGGCGGGGTTTTACGAGTCCCTACAACCCCCCCCCCCCCCCCCCCCCCACACACACACACAACAGATTGTTTTTACCCTGCCCTTTTAAGAACCCGAGGGGACAAATTTGGAAGGGGTTTCAAGGGGGCACCTGAAAGGGAAAGGGTCTTTGGGGCAAAAAAAAGGGGTTCCAAGTTCCCCTGGGGATGGATTCCGGGTTTTGGAAAGGAGCCCATTTGAATTTTTTACGAGAATCTGTAAGAGTAAGAGGGAAGAGGGGCAGGGGGGCCCCCAGCGATGGGGGGGGGGGAGCGAGAGAGAGAGGAGGACAGAGGGCAGGACACACAGGGGGGAAGACAGGGGATAGACAGACAGACAGAGAAAATAAGTTGTTTCTGAGCCAAAAGGAAAAACACCAAAAAAAAAAAGAAAAAGGTAAAAGGGGGGGGAAAGAAAAAAAGAAAAAAAAAAAAAAGAAAAAAAAAAAGAAAAAGAAAAAAACATGGACGCAAGAGTCCCCCGTCCGTAACGTAATCAAAAGCACCGCGTGGCGGCCCTTTTTTTTCCCTCAGGGCCCTCCCAAAATTTTCCCGGGTTCCCCCCGAAGGGTTTACGTGGGGGGATTGAGGCTGTCTTTTACCCCCCCCCTCACGTGGCGTATTTGAAAGGCGGGTTTGGTTTTTTTTCCCCAGTTTTGCTGCTGTCAGCTTTATCAAACCTACCCCGGGGACCGGAAAAACCCCCTACCAAACTATGACTCTGCCTCTACCCTCAGACCTCTGCCTCCTACCCCTGCCATTTTTCCTCTACCATCTCTATCTCTACCCCTCTCTACCCTTTCCCTTTTCCCCACCTCGCCCTCCTACCCCTACTTTTACCTTTTCCATTTTTACCTTACCCTTTTTTACTCTACCATCTCGACCTTACCATCTCTGCCTCCATCTTACCTCTGCAATTTTTTCTTTCCTTTCTACCTTACCATTTTACCCCTACCATCACGACCCCTACCCTCTTACTTACCCCTTTTTACCTCTGCCAAACCCCACCTACCATTTTTACCCCCTACCATTTTACCCCTACCCTTTCTACCTCTGCCATTCCACCCCCTACCCTCACGCCCCTACCCTCAAGACCTACCTCTCTATTCTGCCAAACCCCACCTACCCTTCTACCCCAAACCCTCTTACCTCTACCTCTTACCTCTACCATGTCTACTCTACCCTCTTTACCTCTACCATCCCAAACCCCTTTCCCTCCCCTTCCTTTAGGGAAACTTTTTCTTTACCATCCCTACCCCTAGAATCTCTAACCCCTCCCTCTTTTATTTTTACCCTCTTGGGCTACCCTTTTCTAATCTTCAAACTACCCCTATTTTACCCTCGCTATATCTACCCCCTTTTAGCCTCTAAATTCTACCTACTACCCCTACCACTTTTTTCTCTACCATCTCTTTTCCCCCATCTCTCCCCCTACCTCTCTTCCTTTTCCCCTCTACATCTACCACTTTACCTCTGCCATCTCTATCTCTACCCTCTTAAATTTTACAAAACCCTTCCTTTACATTTTCTACCCCTACCCTTACCCCTACCCTCTCTTCTTACCTCTTACCTTTACCTCATACCTTACCCTCCTTCCTCTTCCAACTTTCCCCTTTTCTCTACCTCAACCAATTTTTTTTTTACCCTCTTTCCTCTACCATCTCTTCCTCTTCCATTCTTTCTCGCCATTCTTCCTCAAACCTCTCCACCCTTCCATCTCTATCTCTTTCCTCTCTTCCCGTACCATCCCCTTTCCTCTACCCTCTCTTCCCTTCATCTTTAAATGCCTCCTTTTTCCTCTACATTTCTTCCTTTCATCTCTTCCTTACCCCTCTTCCCGTACAAATTTCCCCCTCTGCCCCTCTCTTCCCCTACCCCTCTCTATCTCTGCCATTGTTCCTTACCCTCTTCCTCTACCATCTTAACTTCCATTTTTTCTTTTACCCTCCTTTTCCCCAAACCCTCTCTCCTCTACCATCTCAACCCCTCCCCTCTTTTCTACCCTCTTTCCCCAAAATCTCTTCCTCTCCCCTCTTACCCTTACCATCTCTTCTTTCCAAACTTTTTCCTTTTACCCTTTACCCCTTTCCATTCTACCTCTCCCCTTTACCTCTACCTTTTCCTCTACCATCCCCTTCCTCTACATTTTTCCCCTTTCCATTGTACTCTACCAAATTTTTCTTCTTATCCAAACCCCTTTCCATCTTACCCTTCCATCTTTCTTCAACCATTCTTCCTTCCCCTCTCTACCTTACCATTTTAAAACCCCTACCCCTCTTCTTCTACCATCTTTCCTTTCCATCTCTTTTTTTACCATCTTACCTCTACCCTCTCTACCCCTCCCCTCCACCTCTACCCTTCTTCTCCCCTTTTTTCTTTTACAAACTTTACCTTACCCTCTCTTTCCCCCTACCATCTTTCTTTTATCTCTTAACCCCTACCAATTTACCTCTCCATCTCTTCTTCTTTCCTCTTTCTCTGCCATCTCTACCCCTTTCCATCTCTTTCCCCTTTCCATTTTTTTTTCTACCATTTCTTCCTCTAACCCGTACCATCTTTCCCTTTCCATCTTACCCTGCCCCAAACTTTCCTTTACCATTCTACCTTACCTTTTTTTTTGCCTTCTCTACTCTCCATCTTTTTTCTACCATTCTTCCTCTACCTGTATCATTTTCTTCCTCTTCCATTCTTCCTCTACCCTCTATCCCCTACCATCACTTTCTCTACCATCTCTTTTCTGCCATCTCTTTCCCCTATTTTTCTTCCCTCCCAAAATTTTTCTGACCCTAATTTTTTCTACCAATCTTTTCCCCTGCCATTTTCTTCCTTACCATCTCTTTCTTACCATCTCTTCCTCTATGTACAATCACTACCTCTTTCCATTACTATTTTGCCTTTACCCTAACTACCCCCACCCGTATCTCAAATAAAACAACAAAAAGGGGCCCCAACTGGGGATTAACTATTTTATGCCTTCAACACTAACTATAGCAAACGACAAACTATTGTAATTTCCCCGCAACAAACCGCTTGACCTTGGAATGCGATAGTGAATTGACATCCAAAATGTAGATTGCACTTACCGCGCATTTTAAAAAAGGGGGAATGAGTCCCCCCCCCCCCCCCCCCCCCCCCCCCCCCGAAGCCCGAAGCCCGGAAGCCCGGAAAAGATTCTGTTGGAAATTTCACTTTTGGATAGAGGCAGACATGAGAAAAGATATTCGGTTGGCAGTAATGTGCGGTGACAGTTCACTGTAGGAAGTATCGCCCCGAATTTCGTGTATGGAAATCTGTTGAGATCGTGGATTTAGCAAAAATACACTGCTGCTACTACGACGACAACAACTATAATTTTGACTATACTACTGCTGGTCCTGCTGTTATTAGTATTACTACTGCTTTTACTACAACTACGACTGCTATTGCTGCTGGTGATACTACCGCTGCTACTGCTTCTGCTGCTGCTGCTTCTTCTTCTTCTTCTTCTTCTTCTTCTTCTTCTTCTTCTTCTTCTTCTTCTTCTTCTTCTTCTACTACTACTACTACTACTACTACTGCTGCTGCTGCTGCTTCTACTGCTACTTCTACTACTACTACTGCTGCTGCTGTTGTTTCTACCTTCACTTCTGCTGCTGCTACTGCTGCAACTACAACTGCAAGTGCTGCTGCTACTGCTGCTGCAACTACTACTACCACTACTGCTGCTGCTGCTGCCGCTAATACTAAGTCCACTACAACTATTATTGGTGCTACTGTGGGCGCTACTACTGCTGTTACTGCTGCTGATGCTGCTACTGCTTCTGGTACAGCAGTTGCTGCTGCTGCTGCTACCACTGTTACTGGTGCTTCTGCTACTACTACATTTACTGGCGCTGCTGCTACGCTTACTACTGTCGCCACTGCTACTTCTACTACCACTAACTACAGGCCTTTCAGATGAGAAAATAAAACGTAATTCCGTGCGAAGCAACCACCTACATGATGTTTAGGCACGTCAGGAATCGATGGCGGCACGGGACTTGTCCTCGGCGAAATTCGGGTCATCCCATTTCGCCTCCCCCACCCCCACCCCACCCTCTCTCTCTCTCTCTCTCTCTCTCTCTCTCTCTCTCTCTCTCTCTCTCTCTCTCTCCTCTCTCTCTCTCTCGCTCTGTTCCTTCCACCCCCTCCCTCTTTTTTTTTAACCCCCCCCCCCCCCCCCCAAAGCAACAATGGAGAGGGCGGGGCGAAACCCACGCCGAACTTCTGCAGATCAATTCAATTTGAAAGGTTAACCTCCCCACCTTCCCTACCTGCACCCCCCCCCCCTTTCCCAGTCCATGCCCCACCCTCCCGCCCCCACCCCCACCCCCCGCATTTCTTTATCCTCTCCCTCCCGCCCCGGGAAGAAAAAAAAAGTGCAGACATCAGCTACTTGGATCCTGGATGGTTCCGTTCGATGCCAGCGCGCTTGCCCGGATGTCGGAGTCAGAAATCTGTTTTCAGCCGAAAGCTATCCAGTGCAGTACCACCACCACCGCTGCAGTGTCTCTGCAGGTGCTTGGTGTGACCGTATGGGAATGAGTGGTGTGGGGTGATGCCGCTTATCTGGCACAGAACACACACACACACACACACACACACACACACACACACACACACACACACACACATGAATATATATTGTGCTGTCCCATTTTCTGTGCCACCTCAGTGGTATTGCGCCCACGTCGCTCATTCTGAGCCGCCGTCCACACCACAGCCCGGCATCGGCAATCCGCAGGGAACCGCCAGTGTGAAGTCGTCATGAGGCAACCCACCGAGGAGACACTGCTCTGCTGCCGAGTCACTTCAGTGGTGTTCAGTGGCGCCTGTTCTGATCCAACATACACAGTACACCACCTACAGTACTAAGCCCCCTACTGACGACAATAATTGCTTAGTCGCGGAGCCGGCGTGAGTGAACTCTTCCTCCGAAGGCGCCACCACGTCCGTCCATCGACAGCCTCCATGAATTGGCCGCTACCGGTGACCCCGACGGAATCAAACCAAGACCACAGACGTGGAGAGGACATCGAAACTGAGGTCACCATGAGAGCAGGGCATGAAGGGCCACAGAATTTGAGACTTCAATGAGAATGAGGATGATGAAGATGATGCTGCGGATTTCCATTCCGGTCTTAGACTGCATGACAGGGTTGCGCTCTACGCTTACTTTCATAATATATCCCAGCGTCAACCAGGCCCGAGAGATACAGACACATACAGTGTTTGTCAGGAAATTTGAGCAACACTCTCAGAGACGCATCCATTTAGTGGATGAAATTCGACTGTGTGGTCCCAGTCTTCCCAACTGAGTTCGTAGCAAACCAAACTCTGGGTCGGAGCCGGTCGGGATAGATAAATTCCACACAGCTCTGATGGAAATCTAACCCACGACCTTCCAGCCAGGAGTCCGCGACGGTAACCACTTCGCCACTGCGGCTAGTGTGGTGCAGAATATTAAGTAGAAAACAACAACAAATAAAGGAACAAAGATATACAAAAAAACACACACCAAAAATCGTTACTTTTTCTAGTGTGTATGTTGCTGAAAGTACAAGTACTATCACTACTACAACAGGTCTGTAGCTACAACCACAACTACTACCACTACCCATGTAGCTGCTGTAAATCTTATTCGTATTTTAGTTTTTTCTTTAAGGGTGGGGGTTGGGGAAAGGGTAGTGGTGGACAGGGCCAGCAAAGGGATGAGGAGTGAGGGTGGGTTGGTAGGTGGCAGAGGGTGGCGTGTTATCTGGGTATTACCGTTCTTGTTTTGATTTACTGCAAGCACTACCGCCACTGCTTCTGCTCTTACTCTACTGCTTACTCTGTTCTTACTTCCCGATGTGTCATTATCAGCATTCTTTTTTTTGTTTGTAAAGGGATTTGGGTGGGGGTTGGAGAGGAGGTGGGCTCTACATTTTACTCATTCTGTGTCAATAACTTTCGTCTAGTGTGTTCTTCCTTCGTGTTCTTCCTTTTCTCTTTCTTTCTTTCTTTTTTTTTCTTTTTTATTCTAGATGTCCATTAACCTCCCTTCCGTCCAATCAATTTACCCCCTTTTGTTTGTTTCTTTTCTGTTCTTTTTCATTCTGTTTTTGTTCCATCTCCAGCATTTTTTCCCCTATCTGTCCATCTTTTCTCTCCGCTTCTTGTCTGCCTTACATCTGTCTGTCCTTTACTTCGTTTTCTTCCATTCTTGTTCTGTTGTTGTTGTTGTTCTTCTTCTTCTTCTTCTTCTTTTTCCTCTTCTTCTTCTTCTTCTTCTTCTTCTTCTTCTTCTTCTTCTTCTTCTTCTTCTTCTTCTTCTTCTTCTTCTTCTTCTTCCTGAAGTCCTTCGAATGAGACTACAAACCGAGGTTCCGTGTGTGAACGCACGCATAACATCTTGCACACACGTAAAATCCCTTCACCAACTTTCGGAAGAGAAGGCCAGTTTGGCCGTTGGTATGGATGACACGTTACACATAGCATAAACCCTGCGTAAAAAATGGAAAGAATGACGGGAGTGAGGAAATTGAGTGAACGATATTGAACGATATTGACTGGATGACACGGGAAACGACTGAATGAAGCGCCAGCTGGCAGCTCTTCAG
>CM031616.1:7981874-7996874 GCA_018398815.1 Conus ventricosus
TCTGTCTCTATCTCAGACTCTGTCCGTCCGTCCGTCTGTCTATCTGTCTGTCTGTCTGTCTGTCTGTCTGTCTGTCTCTCTCTCTCCTCTCTCTCTCTCCTCCCTTACAAAGTGTCCAGTGTACTGGTTCGTCTGGCTGCCACCAAAAGCAACAGCCACTGTCTGTACTAAGTGTGGGCACAGACAGCGAAAAGAGAGCGGAAGGGAGAAACAGAGGAGGATAGTGGAGAGAGAGACAGAGAAAGAGAGAGAGAGAGAGAGAGAGAGAGACGGGTATATAGCTGCAGAGAGAGAGAGAGAGAGAGAGAGAGAGAGAGAGAGACGGGGATATGGCTGCAGAGAAAGAGAGAGAGAGAGAGAGAGAGAGAGAGAGAGAGAGAGAGAGAGACGGGGATATGGCTGCAGAGAAAGAGAGAGAGAGAGAGAGAGAGAGAGAGAGAGAGAGAGAGAGAGAGAGAGAGAGAGAGAAAGCGGGAGGGAGAAAGAGAGAAGGAGAGAGAGAGAGAGAGACAGAGAGAGAGAGAGAGAGAGGGATGTGAAAAATGCTGGGGGAAAGGAAAGGAATGGGGGGGGGGGGGGGGGGGGGGGGGGGGGACTGTAGTGGGGTTTCTGAGGGCACTCTGGACACGACCTTCGAGACGTTCCCGATCGATTCGTTCCACAAAAGTATCGATTTGCTTCCACCATGCCTCCTCCCCCACTTCCCTTACCCCCTCTCCCCTCCGCCTGTCTATCGTCACTACACACAAACATCCCCTCTCCCCCTCCGCCTGTCTATCGTCACTGCACACAAACATCCCCTCTCCCCCTCCGCCTGTCTATCGTCACTACAACACAAACATCCCCTCTCCCCTCCGCCTGTCTATCGTCACTACACACAAACATCCCCTCCCCCCCTCCGCCTGTCTATCGTCACTACACACAAACATCCCCTCTCCCCCTCCGCCTGTCTATCGTCACTACACACAAACATCCCCTCTCCCCCTCCGCCTGTCTATCGTCACTACACACAAACATCCCCCCTCCCCCTCCACCTGTCTATCGTCACTACACAAACATCCCCTCTCCCCCTCCGCCTGTCTATCGTCACTACACACAAACATCCCCTCTCCCCCTCCGCCTGTCTATCGTCACTACACACAAACATCCTCTCTCCCCCTGCGCCTGTCTATCGTCACTACACACAAACATCCCTTCTCCCCCTCCACCTGTCTATCGTCACTACACAAACATCCCCTCTCCCCCTCCGCCTGTCTATCGTCACTACACACAAACATCCCCCCTCCCCCTCCACCTGTCTATCGTCACTACACAAACATCCTCTCTCCCCCTCCGCCTGTCAATCGTCAATACACACAAACATCCCTTCTCCCCCTCCGCCTGTCTATCGTCACTACACACAAACATCCCTTCTCCCCGGCCCTGACTCCTACTTTTCGTTCCCATACGCTTCTTTTTCACACGACTACTCTTCTTTCACACACACACACACACACACACACACACACACACACACAAACACACTCTCTCTCTCTCTCTCTCACTCTCTCTCTAACACACACACACACATACACACACACACACACACACACACACACACACACACACACACACACACAGGCACGCACGCACGCACACACACACACACACACACACACACACACACACACACACACACACACACACACACACACTCTCTCTCTCTCCTCTCTCTCTCTCTAACACACACACACACACACAACACACCACACCACACACACACTTCCTGTGTTGAATGCCCATCCCGGAGCATTAGCTTTTCCATAATGACGTCAGCTTAATGACGTCAGCTTTACGAGAAAGTGAAATGAACCCGACAACGAACTGAGCACGCTTAATGCTCTGTGTCCTTTCCTTTTTTTTCCTTTTTAAAAAGGGAGGAGGGGAAGGGGGGAGGGGGGGTGTTGATGGAGAGACGTAACGAAAAGGTGAAAGACCTCTTCTCAAAACAGGCCGAAGAGCATTTAGTGCGCATGTCCGATCGACAGAAGACTTCCCGTTTCCAATCCGGTTGTTTCTAATGAAAATGACAAGGAAAAAAACAAACAAAAAACGAAAAACAAAAAGAAAAAAGAAAGAAAAAGAAAAGAAAAGAAAAACAAACAAACAAACAACCCCCCCCCCCCAAAAAAAAAAGAAAAAAGAAAAAAAGAAAAGAAAAAAGTACATGGAAAATAAACGGTTGCTCACAGCTTACCTTGGAGAGGGAGAGGAGGGGTGGGGGGCTGGGGGGGGGGGGGAGGGGGGGGTATGAATCATTAGAAGCAAAAGACGTGCAAGGGATCAAACTTTAATCAGCTCTGAAAAAAGTAGGTGATGATATTATTTTGATGGTTGAAGAATGCATTTGTTCACACACGCACATTTTAAAGCGACGTCAGATTAACGAGTGACATTTTACATTTAGAAAGGATAAAGCCTTTCCTATCTGACTGGTTATTAAAAACTGTAAACATGATTTTCAATAGCCTTTGTGATTGTGATGATTAGAATGAGACTTTTCACATTTTCATCAGATAAAGCCGGATATACTGTTCTTATTTAACTAACCACTAAAATGTGTTCTAATGATCAACAATAGCCTTTGTGATTAGAATGATTAGCTGTTTTTGTTAGGACTGAGAATAAACCAGTGTAAAGGGGACAATGAGCAATGATAAAACATTCGAATGAAAGGAACACACATGAAAGCGCGTACGTGGACGGACACAACACACACACACACACACACACACACACACACACACACACACACCACACACACACACACACACCAGCTGTATATCTCTGCCCATATCAGTCAGCTTCATGAAATAATCTCCTCTTCTCAAGCATGCATTACCGATGTTAAATCATGGATGCACAATAACAAGCTACAACTTAACGCAGACAAAACTGAAATAATCCTCATTGCTTCGAAACACACTTTTAGAACTCATTCTCTCCCTAGTTCTATAAATGTTGATGGAAATGAAATAAATCTATCAGTGTCTGTTCGTAACCTCGGTGTTACACTCGACCAAACTCTCTCTTTCAAACAACATATCTCTAATGTGTGCAAGTCCTGCTACCTTGAACTTCGTAGAATGAGCTCAGTTCGCCGCTTTCTTACTCAAAATGCTCTGAAGACGCTAATCTGTGCTTTTGTCCTGTCTCGGCTCGACTATTGTAACTCCCTCCTTGCCGGTTGTCCCTTAACGCTCATCTCTAAACTTCAAAAAGTTCAGAACAATGCCGCCAGTCTGATCTCCCGCTCCTCTAGATCTGATCACATATCACCAATTCTGTCTTCCTTACACTGGCTCCCAATTCAGTCTCGCATTGACTTTAAAGTTCTCCTCCTGGTTTTCAAATCACTGAATAATCTGGCTCCCTCCTACCTCTCTGACCTCCTCCATCTCTATGTTCCATCTCGCAACTTACGCTCATCCACCGATTCTCGTCTGCTTCGGCTTCCTCCGCTCGCCTGAAAACTTCAGGCCAACGATCTTTCTCTTACCAGGCACCTGCTCTGTGGAATAGTCTCCCTTCTTCATTGCGTAACACGGACTCTTTAGAGACTTTTAAAACCTCCCTAAAGACACATCTTTTCCCTCGGACTGATTAACGATATCCAGTTACCACTGTGCGCGTGTTTGCTGGTTGTTGAACGCGCTCCTGTGTCTGTCTGCGTGTGAGAGTCCCCCCCCCCCCCTCCCCGGCGGTGTGTGTGTGTGTGTGTGTGTGTGTGTGTGTGGTGTGTGTGTGTGTGTGTGTGTGCGCGCGCGCGCGCTTTGAATTAGAATTATAATTTTTATCATGTTTTTCTGTAATATGCGCTTTGGGCTCTTGCGAGGTAAAGCGCTCTATAAATATCCTTTTACATTACATTACATTACATTACACACACACGAGAGAGAGAGAGAGAGAGAGAGAGAGAGAGAGAGAGAGAGAGAGAGAGAGAGAGAGAGAGAGAGAGAGAGAGAGGATATAATTTGTGTAATCTTCGTCTTTCTCTTTTCGGACTCAACCTTGATAGATGCGGACTCAATATTAATCCAACTGTATTTGTCAAACGATGTGGTTCACCGAATTTCCTGTGAACTCTCTCCTATTTTGCAACTGATAACAGCTCAACTTACTTGCTGTCAACTATTTCTGTATCAGAAACACACGCCATCATTATCAAATAGCAGAACCGGTAACCGTATATTGATACAGAGAATCGTGACAGCAGCGTGTTTTATTATCAGCCGTCTTTATTCATGAAAGAGTTCCGGCAGGTCGTGATCAGCGATGACTGATACGGGTGGATGCGGATATGGATACTGGGTGGGGGGTGGGGGAGGGACAGAGAGGAGAAATTTCATACTTAGATAGAGAGCAAGCGAGCGAGCGAGCGAGAGAGAGAGAGAGAGAGAGAGAGAGAGAGAGAGAGAGAGAGAGAGAGAGAGAGAGAGGAGAGAGAAGAGAAGAGAGAGAGACTTTGACACTTTAATATTTTATTGTCATTACCAAAGAGCTCTTTTGACAATGGGTGAGGGGGTAACAGAACAATAACATTTCCCTCTTCCTTCCCTGCAAACACATAGTACACATTCATTCCCAGTGTATATTAATTCAAATCAAAGGTTAACAAAAACAAATAAAATCGTAACATTTCCTTATGTCCTCACACACAGGAGTAATGCAGTAAGGTTTAATATTATAAAAAAAGAAAGGAAAAGAAAAACAAACCCTGACTCGACCATCCACTCAATCAAATGATGACATAGTATCTTACTGATCTCTTCCACATGCGATGAATGATATTATTCAGTCATGTATCTCTTATAATGCATTGTCTTAAATTTCACTATCCTTCATCTGTCTACTTTTTGTAGCTGATTTAATTACAAGTTCATCATCTGACGATAACACGACAGCAATATCTGTCTTATCGCTAGATCTGACTGTAAAAATGAACAATTTGTCCGCACTTCATGATAAGCAGTACAGTGGAACAGAAAGTGTTCTTCATCGTCAAAAATGTGTCTACATGCAGGACAAGGTGATTTTGTGGATCTTTCACATTCAAACCATCCTTTGTACGCTGTAAAACCTAAAATTCTCAACCCGAACTTGAGAGAGAGAGAGAGAGAGAGAGAGAGAGAGAGAGAGAGAGAGAGAGAGAGAGAGAGAGAGAGAGAGAGTATTTGGCGTGGTTTTGTCGGAAAGGGACGGACACCATTTCTGGAGACGTCTTTGGCTGTGTGTTTTGTCGTTTGTCTGTCCGTCTTTCGTACCTGTGTCTATTTCCTGTCTTTCTATCTTAAATCAGAACTGTCCCCTCAACAAGTACATACATGCTATAGGGTATGTTTGTGTCTTTAACACTGTCACCGCCAGTGTGATAACGTTGCTGTTTATACTTTGTTGAATCGAGCCGTTTCAGATAGGGGCATGGCCGGTTTAAAAAAAAACACTATCATTGTGATTCTATCGTCTGTCGGTCTGCCTGTCTGTCTGTCGGTCTGCCTCTCGCTCTTAACCCTCACTCTGTTTGTCTCTCTCTCAGTTCTCTGTCTGTCTGTCTGTCTGCCTGCTGCCTGCCTGCCTGCCTGCTGCCTGCTGCTGCCTGCCTGTCTGTCTGTCTGTCTGTCTGTCAGTCTCACTGTGTGTCAACTAAAAGAAAATTGTCCAATTATCTACATAAGCGTTTAAGCTGCGTTCTGTGTTCGTTTCTTAATATGCTGTGTTTGATCAGTTATATTGTATTACATTTGGGGGGGGGGGGGGGGGGGGGGGGGGACGATTTTTTAATTTTTTTTTTATTGTTGCACCCCCCTCATGAGGGGCAATGACCTAATATTGAATACAATGTCCGTATCTCTCTCTATCCTTCTGTCTGTCTCTGTCTCTGTCTGTCTGTCTCTGTCGCTCTCTGCCATTACTAGATCCACTTCTAACACTAACTCCTCTGTCTGTCTGCCTGTCTGACTCTCTCTCTCTCTCTCTTTCTCCCTCCCTTTCTCTCTCTTCCCTTCTTCTCTCCCCCTCTCTCTTCCACCCCCTCTCTGTGCAGAGTATGAACTGTAAGAAGCGAACAATCGCGATGTTGTATATGATGTAATTGCTCTGACCACCATTAATAATTTATAATCAATGTCGTATGTGCATGACGTCACTTCCACCTTTACCAGCTCCGGTTCTCTCTCTCCCTCTCTCTCTTCCACCCCCACCTCTCTCTCTCTCTCTCTCTCTCTCTCTCTCTCTCTCTCTCTCTCTTCTCTCTCTCTCTCTCTCTCTCTCTCTTCTCTCTCTCTGTGCAGAGTTTGAACTGTAAGAAGCGAAGAATCGCGACGTTGTATGTGATGTAACTGCTCTGACCACCTTTAATTGATAATCAATAATTGTTGTTATGTGCATGACGTCACTCCCACCTCTACCAGACCCTGCCCTCTCCCCAATTATACACCTCGCGCTTCCAACATATTTCATTCCTACCTCCCGTCTTCCCTTATCCACTGTGGCCTGAGGCCAATGTACATTGAAACATTTCTTAGCTCTCTCTCTCTCTCTCTGTCTGTCTGTCTGTCTCTCTCTCTCTCTCTCTCTCTCTCTCTCTCTCTCTCTCTCTCTCTCTCTCTCTCTCTCTCTCTTTGTCTCTCTCTCTCTCTCCTCTCTTCTCTCTCTCTCTCTCTCTCTCTCTCTCTCTCTCTCTCTGCCCCCCCCCCCCCCCCCCTCTCTCTCTTTCTTTAACTGAATACCCTGACAAACCTTTCACATCAATGGTGAAAATTGTCATCGAGCAATATTAACTATGCAGGTTAAAGAAACCATCCCACCAATCAGTCACCCCCCCCCCCTCTCTCCCCTCCCCCGCCCCCAGCACAAAACAATCTGTTTCTCGTTGTGTTTGGAAACACTTCTCTCTTCCTCTCCTTTCCCAGCTTCCTCCTCCCACCCCTACCTTCGTCAGGGTCCCCCATCCACCCACCCCCTACACCAATAGCAAAAACAACTCCAAAAAGGAAAAAAACAAAAGTTCACCTTTGAACCAAATACGTGCAAACTGAACAGGCCCGAGATACGTGCTAACTGAACAGACCCGAGATACGTGCGAACTGAACAGGCCCGACATACGTGCTAACTGAACAGGCCCGAGATACGTGCTAACTGAACAGGCCGAGATACGTGCTAACTGAACAGGCCCCGAGATACGTGCTCACTGAACAGGCCCGAGATACGTGCTAACTGAACAGGCCCGAGATACGTGCTAACTGAACATGCCCGAGATATGTGCTAACTGAAGAGGCCCCGAGATACGTGCTAACTGAACAGGCCCCGAGATACGTGCTCACTGAACAGGCCCGAGATACGTGCTAACTGAACAGGCCCGAGATACGTGCTAACTGAACATGCCGAGATATGTGCTAACTGAAGAGGCCCCGAGATACGTGCTAACTGAACATGCCGAGATACGTGCTAACTGAACATGCCCGAGATATGTGCCAACTGAAAAGGCCCCGAGATACGTGCTAACTGAACATGCCCGAGATACGTGCTAACTGAACAGGCCCGAGATACGTGCTAACTGAACAGGCCCGAGATACGTGCTAACTGAACAGGCCCGAGATACGTGCTAACTGAACAGGCTCAAGACACTGCTACCTGAACAGATCTGGAACACATACCAACTGAACAGACCTAAGATGCACGCCAACTGAACAGGACCAAGATACATACTAACTGAACAGACCAGAGACATTTACCAACTGAACAGGCCAGAGACATTTACCAACTGAACAGACCAGAGACATTTACCAACTGAACTGACCAGAGACATTTACCAACTGAACTGACCAGAGACATTTACCAACTGAACAAACAGAGACATTTACCAACTGAACAGACCAGAGACATTTACGACATTTACCAACTGAACAGACCAGAGACATTTACCAACTGAACACACCAGAGACATTTACCAACTGAACAGGCCAGAGCTACTTTCCAACTGAACAGGCCAGAGTGTTCTCAACTGAACAAGCCAGAGATGCTTACCAAATGAACAGGCCAGAGATGCTTACCAATGAACAGGCCAGAGATGCATCCAATTGAACAGACACAGACATTTACCAACTGAACAGACCAGAGCATTTACCAACTGAACAGACCAGAGATGCTTCCCAACTGAACAGGCCGAGACTTTTACCAACTGAATAGGCCACAAACATTTACCAACTGAACAGGCCAGAGATGCTTCCCAACTGAACAGACCAGAGACTTTACCAACTGAACAGGCCAGAGATGCTTACCAACTGAACAGGCCAGAGATGCTTCCAACTGAACAGGCCAGAGATGCTTCCAACTGAATAGACCAGAGATGTTTACCAACTGAACAGGCCAGAGATGCTTCCAACTGAACAGGCCTCAGACATTTACCAACTGAACAGGCCAGAGATGCTTACCAACTGAACAGGCCAGAGATGCTTCCCAACTGAACAGGCCAGAGACTTTTACCAACTGATAGGCCACAGACATTTACCAACTGAACAGGCCAGAGATGCTTCCCAACTGAACAGACCAGAGATGCTTCTCAACTGAACAGACCAGAGATGCTTCCCAACTGAACAGACCGAGATGCTTCCCAACTGAACAGACCAGAGTGTTTGCCAACTGAACAGGCCAGGATGCTTCCCAGCTAAACAGGCCAGAGACTTTACCAACTGAACAGGACAGAGATGCTTCCAGCTGAACAGGCCAGAGACTTTTACCAACTGAGCAGGACAGAGATGCTTCCTAACTGAACAGGCCGCAGATTTACCAACTGAGCAGGACAGAGATGCTTCCCAACTGAACAGACCAGGGATGCTTCCCAACTGAACAGACCAGAGATGCTTACCAACTGAACAGGCCAGAGACATTTACCAACTGAACAGACCAGAGATGCTTCCCAACTGAACAGGCCAGAGATGCTTACCAACTGAACAGGCCAGAGATGCTTACCAACTGAACAGGCCACAGACATTTACCAACTGAACAGGCCAGAGATGCGTCCCAACCGAACAGACCACAGATGCTTCCCAACTGAACAGGCCAGAGATGCTTTCCAACTGAACAGGTTAGAGATGCTTGCCAACTGAACAGGCCACAGACATTTACCAACTGAACAGGCCAGAGATGCGTCCCAACTGAACAGACCAGAGATGCTTCCCAAATGAACAGGCCAGAGACTTTTACCACCTGAACAGGTCAGAGATGCTTCCTAACTGAACAGGCCAGAGATGCTTACCAACTGACCAGGCCACAGCCATTTACCAACTGAACAGGCCAGAGATGCTTCCCAACTGAACAGGCCACAGATATTTACCAACTGAACAGCCAGAGATGCTTACCAACTGAACAGGTCAGAGATGCTTCCCAACTGAACAGGCCAGAGATGCTTACCAACTGAACAGGCCACAGACATTTACCAACAGAACTGACCAGAGACTTTTACCAACTGAACAGGCCAGAGATGCTTCCAACTGAACAGGCGACAGACATTTCCCAACAGAACAGACCAGAGACTTTTACCAACTGAACAGACCAGAGACTTTTTCCAACTGAACAGACCAGAGACTTTTACCAACTGAACAGACCAAGGACTTTTGCCAGCAGAACAGACCAGAGACGTTTACCAACTGAACAGACCAGAGACTTTTACCAACTGAACAGACCAGAGACTTTTACCAACTGAACAGACCAGGGACTTTTACCAACTGAACAGACCAGAGACTTTTACCAACTGAACAGACCAGGGACTTTTACCAACTGAACAGACCAGAGACTTTTACCAACTGAACAGACCAGAGACACTTACCAACTGAACAGGCCAGAGACACTTACCAACTGAACAGGCCAGTGCTACTAACTTACTGAACAGGCCAGTGCTACTAACTTACTGAACAGGCCAGTGCTACTAACTTACTGAACAGGCCAGCGCTACTTACCAACTGAACAGGCCAGTGCTACTAACTTACTGAACAGGCCAGCGTTACTTACCAACTAAACAGGCCAGTGCTACTTACCAACTGAAACAGGCCAGCGCTACTTACCAACTGAACAGGCCAGTGCTACAAACTTACGAACAGGCCAGTGCTACTAACTTACTGAACAGGCCAGTGCTACTAACTTACTGAACAGGCCAGCGCTATTACCAACTGAACAGGCCAGTGCTACTAACTTACATGAACAGGCCAGTGCTACTAACTTACTGAACAGGCCAGTGCTACATAACTTACTGAACAGGCCAGTGCTACTTACCAACTGAACAGGCCAGTGTACTTACCAACTGAACAGGCCAGTGCTACTAACTTACTGAACAGGCCAGTGCTACTAACTTACTAAACGGGCCAGCGCTACTAACTTACTGAAGAGGCCAGCGCTACTAACTTACTGAAGAGGCCAGCGTACTAACTACTGAACAGGCCAGTGCTACTAACTTACTGAACATGCCAGCGCTACTTACCAACTGAACAGGCCATGCTACTAAACTACTAAACAGGCCAGCGCTACTAACGTACTGAACAGACCAGCACTACTTACCAACTGAACAGGCCAGTGCTACTAACTTACTGAACAGGCCAGTGCTACTAACTTACTGAACAGGCCAGTGCTACTAACTTACTGAACAGGCCAGCGCTACTACTTACTGAACAGGCCAGCACTACTTACCAACTGAACAGGCCAGTGCTACTAACTTACTGAACAGTACAGGCCAGTGCTACTAACTTACTGACAAGGCCAGTGCTACTACTTACTGAACAGGCCAGTGCTACTAACTTACTGAACAGGCCAGCGCTACTTACCAACTGAACAGGCCAGTGCTACTAACTTACTGAACAGGCCAGTGCTACTAACTTACTGAACAGGCCAGTGCTACTAACTTACTGAACAGGCCAGTGCTACTTACCAACTGAACAGGCCAGTGCTACTAACTTACTGAACAGGCCAGTGCTACTAACTTACTGAACAGGCCAGTGCTACTAACTTACTAAACAGGCCAGTGCTTCTTACTTACTGAACAGGCCAGTGCTACTAACTTACTGAACAGGCCAGTGCTACTAACTTACTGAACAGGCCAGTGCTACTTACCAACTGAACAGGCCAGTGCTACTTACTTACTGAGCAGGCCAGCGCTACAAACTTACTGAACAGGCCAGTGCTACTAAACTTACTGAACAGGCCAGTGCTACTTACCAACTAAACAGGCCAGTGCTACTAACTTACTGAACAGGCCAGTGCTACTTACCAACTGAACAGGCCAGTGCTACTAACTTACTGAACAGGCCAGTGCTACTTACCAACTGAACAGGCCAGCTGTACTTACCAACTGAACAGGCCAGTGCTACTAACTTACTGAACAGGCCAGAGCTACTTACCAACTGAACAGGCCAGCGCTACTTACCAACTGAACAGGCCAGCGCTACTTACCAACTGAACAGGCCAGCGCTACTTACCAACTGTTCAGGCCAGCGCTACTTACCAACTGAACAGGCCAGCACTACTTACCAACTGAACGGCCAGCGCTACTTACCAACTGAACAGGCCAGCGCTACTGACTTACTGAACAGGCCAGTGCTACTAACTTACTGAACAGGCCAGTGCTACTAACTTACTGAACAGGCCAGTGCTACTTACCAACTGAACAGGCCAGTACTACTAACTTACTGAACAGGCCAGAGCTACTAACGTACTGAACAGGCCAGTGCTACTAACTTACTGAACAGGCCATCGCTACTAACTTACTGACCAGGCCAGCGCTACTTACCAACTGAACAGGCCAGTGCTACTAACTTACTGAACAGGCCAGTGCTACTTACGAACTGAACAGGCCAGCGCTACTTACCAACTGAACAGGCCAGCGCTACTTACCAACTGAACAGGCCAGCGCTACTTACCAACTGAACAGGCCAGCACTACTTACCAACTGAACAGGCCAGCGCTACTAACTTACTGAACAGGCCAGTGCTAATAACTTACTGAACAGGCCAGTGCTACTAACTTACTGAACAGGCCAGTGCTACTAACTTACTGAACAGGCCAGCGCTACTTACCAACTGAACAGGCCAGCGCTACTAACTTACTGAACAGGCCAGCGCTACTTACCAACTGAACAGGCCAGAGCTACTAACTTACTGAACAGGCCAGTGCTACTAATTTACTAAACAGGCCAGTGCTACTAACTTACTGAACAGGCCAGCGCTACTAACTTACTGAACAGGCCAGCGCTACTTACCAACTGAACAGGCCAGTGCTACTTACCAACTGAACAGGCCAGCGCTACTTACCAACTGAACAGGCCACTGCTACTAACTTACTGAACAGGCCAGCGCTACTAACTTACTGAACAGGCCAGCGCTACAGCTTGCTGAACAGGCCAGTGCTACTAACTTACTGAACAGGCCAGTGCTACTAACTTACTGAACAGGCCAGCGCTACTAACTTACTGAACAGGCCAGCGCTACTAACTTACTGAACAGGCCAGCGCTACTTACCAACTGAACAGGCCAGTGCTACTTACCAACTAAAACAGGCCAGTGCTGCTTACCAACTGAACAGGCCAGCACTATTAACTTACTGAACAGGCCAGTGCTACTAACTTACTGAACAGGCCAGGGCTACTAACCTACTGAACAGGCCACTGCTACTTACCAACTGAACAGGCCAGCGCTACTTACCAACTGAACAGGCCAGCGCTACTAACTTACTGAACAGGCCAGCGCTACTTACCAACTGAACAGGCCAGCGCTACTTACCAACTGAACAGGCCAGTGCTACTTACCAACTGAACAGGCCAGCGCTACTTACCAACTGAACAGGCCAGTGCTACTAACTTACTGAACAGGCCAGCGCTACTAACTTACTGAACAGGCCAGCGCTACTAACTTACTGAACAGGCCAGTGCTACTTACCAACTGAGCAGGCCAGTGCTACTTACCAACTGAACAGGCCAGCGCTACTTACCAACTGAACAGGCCAGTGCTACTAACTTACTGAACAGGCCAGCGCTACTAACTTACTGAACAGGCCAGCGCTACTAACTTACTGTACAGGCCAGTGCTACTTACCAACTGAACAGGCCAGTGCTACTTACCAACTGAACAGGCCAGCGCTACTTACCAACTGAACAGGCCAGTGCTACTAACTTACTGAACAGGCCAGCGCTACTAACTTACTGAACAGGCCAGCGCTACTTACCAACTGAACAGGCCAGTGCTACTAACTTACTGAACAGGCCAGTGCTACTAACTTACTGAACAGGCCAGTGCTACTAACTTACTGAACAGGCCAGTGCTACTAACTTACTGAACAGGCCAACGCAACTTACCAACTGAACAGGCCAGTGCTACTAACTTACTGAACAGGCCAGCGTTACTAACTTACTGAACAGGCCAGTGCTACTAACTTACTGAACAGGCCAGCGCTACTAACTTACTGAACAGGCCAGTGCTACTAACTTACTGAACAGGCCAGCGCTACTTACCAACTGAACAGGCCAGCGCTACTTACCAACTGAACAGGCCAGCGTTACTTACCAACTGAACAGGCCAGCACTACTTACCAACTGAACAGGCCAGCGCTACTTACCAACTGAACAGGCCAGCGTTACTTACCAACTGAACAGGCCAGCACTACTTACCAACTGAACAGGCCAGCGCTACTTACCAACTGAACAGGCCAGTGCTACTAACTTACTGAACAGGCCAGTGCTACTAACTTACTGAACAGGCCAGTGCTACTTACCAACTGAACAGGCCAATGCTACTTACCAACTGAATAGGCCAGCGCTACTTACCAACTGAACAGGCCAGCGGTACTTACCAACTGAACAGGCCAGTGCTACTAACTTACTGAACAGGCCAGCGCTACTTACCAACTGAAACAGGCCAGTGCTACTAACTTACTGAACAGGCCAGCGCTACTTACCAACTGAACAGGCCAGTGCTACTTACCAACTGAACAGACCAGAGCTGCTCTCTATCTAAACAGGACGGAGCCACTTACCAGCTGAATAGACCAAGGCTATTTACCAACCGAACAGAACAGACCCACCTACCAACCGAACAGGCCAGAGCTACTTAGGACTGAATAGGCCAGGACGCGTGTCGACTGAACAGAGCTACTTAGCATACAACAGGCTTTTAGCTCGGGGGAAACCGACACCAATGAGTTGGAGTGGCGTGGATGACGTTTGCCCGCAAGCTACGGAAGATAATTATTCTTTGGTGACTGGTGTTAGTATCGTAACTGAAGACGTGCCCCCTCCCCCCCCCCCCCCCCCCAGCCCCTCAGCCCCTCTCTCTCTCCTCTCTTCTCTGAATGTGTGGTGCGTATGTGTATGTGTGTTTGTTTGTTTGTTTGGCTGCTTGTGTGCGTGTGTGAGCATGCGCATGTGTTCGAGCATGTGTGCATGCTCTGTGTGTGTGTGTGTGTGTGTGTGTGTGTGTGTGCGTGTGCGTGCACGTATGCAGCTGCGTAGACATTTGTTCTTAGATTTAAGTCTCTCCCTAAAAGTGATACCCAATTTTCAGATTTTTGAATCAGAATCAGAATCAAAATCAGAATTAGAGTCAAATTGTTCTTAAAACTCAACCAGGTTTCTAAGACATACATGGACATTCAATGCCTCGTTTCAAACAGTTACAGATCTAGAATATCTAGCCGTACTCCATGGATTTTCATAGCTTGTGGCCATAAATCAACAACCAGAACGACTCCGGCACGAGCAAACGAGCCATGCCCTACTAAGCCTGAACAAAGATGACGGCGTCAGGGTTGGGTGGTGGAGAAATTGATACCAACTGGTTCGAGTGTCGTAGAGGATGTTGTTTGTCGACTCTCTCTTTCTCTCTCGCTCTCTCTCTCTCTCTCTCTCTGTGAGTATATATTTGTGTATCTGGAGAAAGGGGGGTGTTAAGGAAGTTATGATAAATTAGTGAGAGAGAGAGAGAG
>CM031616.1:7999374-8004374 GCA_018398815.1 Conus ventricosus
CGACGGAGATTTGGTGTTGTTGCTGTTCGTTTATTTTTGTTTGTTTGTTGTTGTTTTTATTAAAAGATTCAGATGTTTCATTCATGTATAGACTATTGCCCCTCTTGAAGAGGGAATAATTGAATAATCATTTTGCACCAAGATTTCTATACCAATGGTATAATTTTAAAGACAGTATTTTACGAGATAGTGACCTGAAGCAAACATTGATAGCCGTCTGATGGTTCTTTCACGTTTACATGTCAAAAGTAAACTAAGCCGAAAGAGGTTTGTACATTCATCCAAATTTGCAAGATTGTATGGCTGTCTGATCTGAAGCCATTCAGTGCTGGACAACATGAAATAAAATGAACGACATCCTCTATACTGCTATTACACAAGGAGCAGATTAAATCATTGTCCTTACGGAATCGATACTAATGGTAATGCCGAAAAATATCTGTGATACCAAGTCTGAACCTAGTCATTGTAACTTTCAGATGTCTTTCTAAATTCAGTCATAGATATGATTTCATACCAGGAACCGCACAAAATGTTCTGTAAGCACTAAATCTATCGCTATTCTTTAAACGAAAATCCCATACCTGCCGCCTACATGAAATCAACCTTTCCCTACAATCAGTCGGAGTGTGGCTGCCCACGTGGCGGGGTAATCACGAACGGTCACACACGTAATGTTCTCATCCCCAGCTGATGAATCTGTGCCATAGTGTTCAAGTACTTTGGCTGTTCGGATGATCCCGGAGTCTTTTAGCCAGGGTACGACAACAACAACAACAACAACATAACCTACACAAAAAAATCGATTTCGTTTATATCTTGATCTAGAAGACGAAGGAGATATTTGTACCATTCCAGGCATCCTTAAAGTGAGGGGAGGTAAAATTGTAGTACAGACAAATAACAAGAGATAATGAGCCTTTAAATCTTTAAGTCTTTAAATGGACAGGGTCTGCCGCCTGGGCAGATAAGTCTACCACAGACAAAGAGAGAAATATTTATAAACATACAATTTTTTAGATAGTTTACAGAGAGGCTTTTCTGTATTGGAGAGAAGAAACACAGCTGCGCAGTACACTATGATCTAAGCCACATCAATGTAGATTGCCTGTCTTATCTACGACAGTAAAATGTGAAATGCCACATTCAGAATGTCTGGCTGCGCATAGACATCTCAGTTATGTGCTCTGTTATTGGTGCATTTGTCGGCGACACTGTAGTGCATGCTGTGTATCTCTTTGACATATTGGAAGGATTCTTTCTCAAGCCTCCGCTCAGCTGGCGCCATAAAATGTCATATGAATTCAAAGCGTTGTCTCTGAGAGCGTGGCATGGGTTGTGTAAGTGTGCATGTGTTTGTTTCGTAATGTACATGGTGTGTGTTTCTTTGACAAGTTGAATTGGTTTTGTTTGGAAGCGTGGCTTCATTTGTCGTTTTATGTCGTATGTCGTCGTCGTCGTGGTGTGTGTGTGTGTGTGTGTGTGTGTGTGTGTGTGTGTGTGTGCGTGCGTGCGTGCGTGCGTGCGTGCGTGCGTGCGTGCGTGCGCGCGTGCGCGTGCGCGTTCGTGGGTGCGTGCGTGCGTGCGCGCGCGCGTGTGTGTGCATTCGTACTTGTGCGTGTGTCTGTGTGCTCCTCGACTAAACAATTATTGTCATTAGGAGGATTAGTTGGTGGCGTCCAGCATATTTGTCACTTAGAACAAGCACCACCTGCCACCACCAAAGCGTCTCTTGGCGAGAGGATTGTTCAGGTGGCCGGGCCGCCTTCTACAGTAAGCATGTTATATGCCAGTTGCTTGTTGACTGCTGAGCGAGGGCAGCCCACTGTCTGCACATAGTCTTCGCCCATGAGAGAACCACCCTGTGGGTGCTTCAAGCTTTACATTTTGAAACGATCATCTTTGAAGTAAGGTTGAACAGACAACCAACAGACAACAGGTGATAAACAGACACACACACACACACACACACACACACACACACACACACACACACACACACACACACACACAGAGAGCCAGTCACTGACAGAGACAAATGCCTTCAAAATGTGCAGTGGACCTTCAACTGGTGAACTGCAAAGACAGAGACATCGTCCCCTCAATATCTCTTTTTTTTCCCAAACACAGTTGCAACAAGGATCAAGAGTTCTCTCATCCCCATTTTCTTCTTCTGTTTAGAACAGGAATCTACGTGTACTGTAGCACCCTTTATACAAGTATTGAAGCCAAAACGACTTAACGTGCATGGGGATAAACCGCTAAAGTGTTGAATGAAGTCTGAGTCTGACTCATGTGATCAGTCAGTTTGTATCTGTATGGATTTTTCAAACAAAAGTTTTGATTCATCTAGTTAGGATGTAATCTTTGAAATCTTGCATGCATTTGACTGAGCTGATGACATTTGTTGCTGAATGGAAACTTTTTTGGTATCCCAAATGAGCCAACTGTTACTGTAGATGGTCAAAAGAGCCAACTGTTACTGTAGATGGTCAAATGAGCCAACTGTGTTTGTAGATGGTCAAATGAGCCAACTGTTATTGTAGATGGTCAAATGTGCCAACTGTTATTGTAACTGTTATTGTAGATGGTCAATTGAGCCAACTGTTATTGTAGATGGTCAAATGAGCCAACTGTTATTGTAGATGGTCAAATGAGCTGACTGTTACTGTAGATGGTCAAATGAGCCAACTGTTATTGTAGATGGTCAAATGAGCCAACTGTTTCTGTAGATGGTCAAATGAGCCGTTATTGTAGATGGTCAAATGAGCCCACTGTTACTGTAGATGGTCAAATGAGCTGACTGTTACTGTAGATGGTCAAATGAGCCAACTGTTACTGTAGATGGTCAAATGAGCCAACTGTTACTGTAGATGGTCAAATGAGCCAACTGTGTTTGTAGATGGTCAAATGAGCCAACTGTTATTGTAGATGGTCAAATGTGCCAACTGTTATTGTAACTGTTATTGTAGATGGTCAATTGAGCCAACTGTTACTGTAGATGGTCAAATGAGTTAACTGTTATTGTTGATGGTCAAATGAGCCAACTGTTACTGTAGATGGTCAAATGAGCCAACTGTTACTGTAGATGTTTAAATGAGCCAACTGTTTCTGTAGATGGTCAAATGAGCCAACTGTTACTGTAGATGGTCAAATGAGCCAACTGTTTACTGTAGATGGTCAAATGAGCCAACTGTTATTGTAGATGGTCAAATGAGCCAACTGTTATTGTAGATGGTCAATTGAGCCAACTGTTACTGTAGATGGTCAAATGAGCCAACTGTTACTGTAGATGGTCAAATGAGCCAACTGTTATTGTAGATGGTCAAATGAGCCAACTGTTATTGTAGATGGTCAAATGAGCTGACTGTTACTGTAGATGGTCAAATGAGCCAACTGTTATTGTAGATGGTCAAATGAGCCAACTGTTTCTGTAGATGGTCAAATGAGCCGTTATTGTAGATGGTCAAATGAGCCCACTGTTACTGTAGATGGTCAAATGAGCTGACTGTTACTGTAGATGGTCAAATGAGCCAACTGTTACTGTAGATGGTCAAATGAGCCAACTGTTACTGTAGATGGTCAAATGAGCCAACTGTTATTGTAGATGGTCAAATGAGCCAACTGTTATTGTAGATGGTCAAATGAGCCAACTGTTACTGTAGATGGTCAAATGAGCCAACTGTTTCTGTAGATGGTCAAATGAGCTGTTATTGTAGATGGTCTAATGAGCCAACTGTTATTGTAGATGGTCAAATGAGCCAACTGTTATTGTAGATGGTCAAATGAGCCAACTGTTACTGTGGATGGTCAAATGAGCCAACTGTTACTGTAGATGGTCAAATGAGCCAACTGTTACTGTAGATGGTCAAACTATACACTGGCTCAGACAGACCGAGGCTCTAGGTACTATAGACTAAGGGTGGTTGTTATCCATGGCGCCCGCGCACGCACGCACACGCACACACTCATATGCGCACGCACGCACACATTCTCTCACACACACACACACACACACATATATATATATATATATATATATATACATATATGTATATATATATCTGTCTGTCTATCTATCTATCTATGCATCTATCTATCCATGTATGTATATTCACATCTCTCTCTCTCTCTCTCTCTCTCTCTCTCTCTCTCTCTCTATATATATATATATTATATATATATATACAACAAACTAATAAATTCCAAGGATAAGTACCGAGCACCGTTCCAGCAACTTACAGAGCAGCTTGGTGTTGCAATGACTGCAAGAAATATTGAATTATAAACAAAGCTTGCTCTTATGTCTTAGATTGAAGAAATAGGGGGAGATACGCATTCATATCTGCAGTGGTAGATGATTCTGCCTAACTAACAGTATGTGCTTGAGTGGGTGAATGGGGAAAAATAAAATAAATGCTTCTCAAAATGAGCCTTCAGCAAGCTTATATTCTCCAAGGGTGAGACATCCTCCAATAGGGGGGAAACTCACTAACATATAACTCCTGGTCGTATACCGATATTTCGAAACTTGGTTGTTTCTCCTCAGTGACCGCGGAAAGTGGTAATTTGACTCCTCTGCCTTTTCAGTTTTAAGAATAATGCAATCCCAGAAAAGGCTGGTTTGCAATACCGTAGTATGTTTGTTGAGTTTTCAAAAAACCAACCAAAGGTGCCATCTAAGAAGCAAAAGAAAATCATGAAAGAGCAAAACAAGCTACATTTTCTTGTGAAAAGTAGAAAATATAAAAAGATATCCTCTAAGACACAAGTGCTGAGGGCCAGTTCTTGGAATGAATCCGCAAGGGACTAAAATACAACAAACTAATAAATTCCAAGGATAAGTACCGAGCACCGTTCCAGCAACTTACAGAGCAGCTTGGTGTTGCAATGACTGCAAGAAATATTGAATTATAAACAAAGCTTGCTCTTGTGTCTTAGATTGAAGAAATAGGGGGAGATACGCATTCATATCTGCAGTGGTAGATGATTCTGCCAAA
>CM031616.1:8009374-8021674 GCA_018398815.1 Conus ventricosus
ATAACAAGAGAGAGAGAGAGAGAGAGAGAGAGAGAGAGAGAGAGAGAGAGAGAGAGAGAAGAGAGAGAGAGAGAGAGAGTTAAGTTATGTACAAAATCAATACATTGTCTACAAAGCATACACACGCATAAACAGACATGTACATAGGCATAAACATATACACAAGGATACATCATGTAAAATCACTGAAAAGTTATTTCAAGGGAATTTGAGAAAATATTGATTGCTAACCATCCATGAGATGCTTTTTCAGATTTTTCTTAAACTGATTTTTGTTCTTTATGTTTTTCAAAGTGATTGGTAGTTTGTTCCATACATTTCCACCGGAGTACAAAAGACTAGGTTTATAAAGATTATTTCTTGGTCTAGGAAAGGATAATCTATGTCTATAAGTGTTAGTTCTATGTCTATAGGTGTTAGTTGTAAATGAATCTCTTATCTTTTTAGGAGCATATCCGTTTGTAACATTATGCATGCATCCTGCCTTGTTGAACAAAAGTCTGTTGTAGAAGGTTAACATATTAAGTTGTTTATAATCTTCTGTTGTTAGGGTGCTTGATTTTAGTAATACTAATTTTAATGCTCTTTTATACATTCGATGAATAATTTTCAAGTTGGTTTCACTGCAGTTATCCCATAGGGTTGATGCATAATCAATGATTGATAGAATATGAACACAGAAAAAGAGCTTTCGAGAATGGGTGTCCAGGAAGTTCTTAATCTTGGCTAACTGAAGTAATTTTTTTTGAGAGACGTTTCCCCATTGACGTTATGTGGTCGGTCCATGTTAAATCTTTATCTATTATTACTCTTAGTATTTTATGTGAGTCGACTTCTTCTATTTTTTGGTCAGATATAAACAATGGTGGAAATTTTGACTTCATCTTTTGTCTTTTTGTCAGGCACATACAAACATGCACTTGGTTTTGCTTGCATTTAAGGACATATGGTTCAACTGAGTCCATTCGATAAGTTTTTTAACATCATTTTGGAGTTTACTAGCTAATCTATATGGATCTGAATCACTGGAATGAAGAGTGTGTCATCAGCAAACATTTCGCATTTACTTTCAAGAAAATAAGGTAAATCATTGACGTAGACAGTAAACAGTAGAGGGCCCAATACAGAGCCTTGTGGTACTCCATATTTGATAGACATTAAATTTGACGTTTTATTGTTGACTGTTACTGATTGTTTCCTATTACATAGGAATGAGGACATGAGATTTATGAATTCTGGAGTTAATTTGTAGAGTTCCAGTTTACGCAACAGAAGAGAATGATTTATTACATCAAAAGCTTTTTCAAAGTCTATAAAAGAATACCAGTAAATTTATTTTCATTTATACTACATAAGAGGCTATCAATAAGCTGCACAAGGGTTGTATGGCAGGAATGATTTTTACGGAAACCAGATTGATCGTCGTGGAGAAAACTGTTTTGAGTAAGGTAAGAATATAGTAAATTTTGCAAGTGTTTTTCAATAGGTTTAGATAAAGCAGATAAAATAGAAATTGGTCTATAGTTTGATGGAATTGACTTATCACCAGATTTATAAAGTGGGATTGCTTTAGCTTCCTTAAATTTCAAGGGAAAGGTTTGTTTCTCTATGCATAAATTGTACAAATACGTTAGTGTATCAGTAATTAATTGGACACGAAATCTTTAGTATTTTTGCATCTAAACCATCTAAATCGCGTGTACCCGATTGTTTTAAAGATGAAATACTTTTACTAACGTCCAGAACAGTCATTGGTTGGAGGGTACAGGAAAAGCTATATCTTTTAAATCAAGGTGTGTTTTAAATGCTCAAGGTCATTTTCATTGGACCTATCATGTGATATAATTTTTTCTTTGATGCTAGCAAAATGGTTGTTTAATTGATCTGCAGTTACATCTGTGATAACTTCCTGATTTCTTGAGACTTGTTTATTATTCAACATGTTAATGGCCTTCCAAATCTGACGTGAATCCTTTGTAGAAATTAACATCTTTTGAAAGTAATTACGCTTAGATTTACGTTTCATTGAGTCTACCTTATTTCTTTGTTTACGGAATTCTTTATTTGTTCCGGAATTGCTTGACTGATTTCTTATGTTAATTTCGATATCTATTTCTTTTGTTATCCACGGTGGTTTTGCTTCTTGTCTGACTCTTTTTTTGAATGAATGGAGCATGTTTGTTATACACAGAAATAAATGTGTTAAAATCCAAAATTCAGTTGCTTCATCAGGATCTCTTATTTGGTATATATATTCCAATTGTGCTGTGGCAAGGTCTGAAAGGAAATCTTCTTCCTTAAAATTTCTAAAGCTCCTATAATATATAATCTTGTGCCCTACTTTGGAATTTTTATACGGTTTTTGAACCACGTCAGACAAACGGGATTATGATCACTACATCCACATGGCGGAGAGCATACTTCAATGATGGACTGTTTTGTGCTTGTATAAATGTGATCTATTAAGGTACTTGACTGTTCAGTTATACGGGTTGGTATGTCAATAAGTTGTTCGAGACCGTGTAAAGTGTAATTTTGATGCCACTTGGGTTTAGGTGTGTGTGTGTGTGTGTGTGTGTGTGTGTGTGTGTGTGTGTGTGTGTGTGTGTGTGTATGTCTGTGTCTGTGTCTGTGTGTGCGTGTGTAAGAAAAAATAGGTGCAATAGCCTCATTCATTCAACAACAACAGCAACAACAACAACAACAACAACAACAACAACAACAACACTACAATCCCTCCCTTCACCACGCCAACATTGTCTTCAAAGACAAGCTGGGCTTCCGCACAAAGAGCGAGAGGGATCCAGAAAGGACTCGCCTTGTTACGGCTTCAGTGGTCGGCTCAGCTGTGAGCCGCCACGTAATTAACCTGATCGAGACGAGTGCCGGGTTGGCCCAGCTGTGAACCGCCACGTAATTAACCTGATCGAGACGAGTGCCGGTTGGCTCAGCTGTGAGCCGCCACGTAATTAACCTGATCGAGACGAGTGCCGGGATGGCTGAGCTGTGAATCACCACGTAATTAACCTGATCGAGACGAGTGCCGGGTTGGCTGAGGTGTGAACCACCACGTAATTAACCGATCGAGACGAGTGCCGGTTGGCTCAGCTGTGAGCCGCCCACGTAATTAACCTGACGAGACGAGTGCCGGTTGGCTCAGACAGCACTGTAATATTGGCATCAGGTGCTGCGAGTTTCGTGCCACCCCCCCCCCCCCCCCCCCCCCCCCCCCCTGCCTGCCCCAACGTGAAAAGGACGAGAATAATAAGCTGTCTGGTCTCCACAAGTGGCTATGCCTTCTCTCTTCCCCACCTCACCTCCCTTTCCACCTCGTCTCTCCTCTCCCCGCTATCTTCACATGGTTATCCGCAGGTTCTGTATCCCTTTCAGTGGAATCGACGTTACGCTTTGAATGTCAATGTAAGAAAATGACCTGGAGAGAAAGAAAACGATCACGGAGGTTGGAAAAAAAAGGGAAGAAGAGGAAGAGGAAGAATAGGAAGAGGAGGAGGAGGAAGAAAGAGCAAGAAGAAGAAGAAGAAAAGGAAGAAAAAGAAAAAGAAGAAGAGGAAGAAGAAAAAGAAAAAGATGATGATGATGATGATGATGATGATGATGATGATGATGATGATGAAGAACAAGAATAACAAGACCAAGGCACAGAAAAAAGAAGAATACGTCGACAACAACGAAAAGAAAGACAACAATGACAACATCGACCATGAAAAAGAAGAAGAAGAAGAAGAAGAAGAAGAAGCTTTCCATTCTCGTTACGATACGTGATTGGTTTTCACCGTTCATCAATTTCATCAATGGCGAAGAGAGAGAGAGAGAGAGAGAGAGAGAGAGAGAGAGAGAGAGAGAGAGAGAGAGAGAGAGAGTTACAGAAATTACCATTCTTGTCGAAGAAAAAAAGCAAAAAACATAATGGACATTCTCTCTGCCTGACTGCTGGGTGATTTCACTCTGAGGGCCGTTGCCGATCATGGAGTCTGTGACTCCATGACACTCCACAGGGGAAAGCACGCTGTGAGCATTTATAGCATAAGGTGATCAGCACAAGCGTGTGCCCTCCCCCCCCCCCCCCCCCCCCCACCCTCTCCTCCCCTCTCACCTCCACTCCTCCCTGTCTTTCTCTTTCTGTCTTTGCCTCTTTATCTCTCTGTCTCAGTCTATCTGTCTGTCTCTTTTTCTCTGTCTGTGTCTCTGTCTCTGTGGCTGTCTCTTTGTCTCTTTGTCTCTCTGTCTCTGTCTATCTCTGTCACTCCTTTTGTCTCTCTCTCTCTCTCTCTTCTCTCTCTCTCTCCTCTCTCTCTCTCTCTCTCTCTCTCCCTCTGTCTCTTTTTCTCTGCCTGTGTCTCTGTCTCTGTGGCTCTCGCTCCGTCCGTCTGTCTGTCTGTTTCTCTCGTTTTTGCTTATATTACGCATTTTCACAAATTTTCTGTATGGGCTTACGACCATCTTCAGTCTCCTTACACAAACGGACATCGAAATTCACACCAACGGCTTACACGATAATTGTCATCCTGTCTGCTGCAGCCATCTTGTCCACTCCCATCCAAACCAGCCAGACGATGGCACCAGCTGAGAACTTCACTACATTTGAGTTAGAATTAAAGGGAGACAACCCTTCTCACTTAGCGTGTCTTCAGGGCCTAGTCTACCCCAGCTTTGTAATAACCTCGAAATCGCCTGAGGGAGACTACTACATGGTACCCCACATTCCGGCTGGGTAATTTGCCTCCTTGGACTATTTATATGGACAAGTCATATGTGAGAGTGCTTTTCCTTGACTTCTCAAGCGCTTTCAACACCATCCAGCCTCACCTGATGATGTCCAAGCTGATGCAGATGTCTGTGAACCCACGTCTCATCCAGTGGGTGTTCAGTTTCCTCACTGAAAGACTACAGCGGGTGAAGATTTCAAGTGCTTGTGACATCTGGTCTTCTCAGTTAGAGACCAACACAGGAGCACCTCAGGGCTGCGTACTTTCACCTGCGCTGTTCACATTGTACACCTCTGACTGCAGATGTGAAGAAAAAGGTGTCCTCCAGGTCAAATTCTCAGACGATACTTTTCTGTCTGGAATGATTGTTGATGGAGAGGAGGAATCCTACAGGGACTCAGTGAACAGGATGGTCACCTGGTGTGACAACAACTACCTGTGTCTGAACGTCAGCAAAACGAAGGAGCTGATCGTCGACTTCAGGAGGAAGAAACCACCGCACACTCCCATCCAGATCAAAGGCGAAGAGGTGGAGATTGTTGAACAATACAGGTACCTTGGCTCCATACTGGACAACAAGCTTGGCTGGGCAGAGAACACGGCTGCTCTAGTGAAGAAAGGGCACCAGCGGCTTCACTTTTTGAAGAAGCTCAGGTCCTTCAAGGTCAACCCAGCCATCCTGCAAATTTTCTACACCAGCACTGTGCAGAGTGCCATAACCTTCAACAGTCTGTGCTTCTTTGGCAGTCTGGGGGAGGGGGATGTCGGCAAGCTGACCAAGCTCACTCGCACAGTGAGGGATGTGATCGGTCGGACGTGGCCGGCTCCACGATCTCTACGAGACGAAAGTGCTGAGACGTGTGCAGGCAATCCTCGGTGACCCATCACACCCCTTGCACAGTGAGCTGGACTCTCGGAGGTCGGTGAGGGACTCTGGCAGACTGCTGTTTGTCAGAGCAAGGACAGACAGACTCTCCAACTCATTCCTCCCCAGTGCCATCAGACTGTACAACAGGATCCGTCCATGCACATGATGAACAGCTGAATGTCGCTACTTTTATCTTTGCCGGTTCTTAAAACAATTTGTGTGCGTGCGCACGCGTGCGTGTGTGTGCGCGTGCTGTGTGTGTGTGCGCGCACGCGCGCGCGCGCGCGCGCGCGCGCGTGTGTGTGTGTGTGTGTGTGTGTGTGTGTGGTGTGTGTGTGGTGTGTGCATGCGTGCGCGCGCGCGTGTGTGGTGTGTTTAAATCGTATGTATCGAGGGATGCCTGGTCTTAAATAATCATATTTATTATTCAATCTTATTAAACTGAATATACGTAGATAGAGTATGTTGCTTGCTTTTAATGATGATGATGATGCTCACTTTTGAAATTTTAGGTTCCATGTTTAAAGGAGTGGATGTGTACTGTAGCTGCGCACGCACATGTATTTGTACGTGTGTGTGTGTGTGTGTGTGTGTGTGTGTGTGTGTGTGTGTGTGTGTTGTGTGTGTGAGACGTGTGTGTGTGGGTGGGGGGGGGGGGGGGCGGCGGGGTGGGGGGTGTTTGTGCTTGCATGAAGATATTTTACTGATGGGATTGATTTACTATGGATTCTTACACAGGCATTTTACGCCTTGTGTGTGTGTGTGTGTGTGTGTGTGTGTGTGTGTGTGTGTGAGTTGTGTGTGTGTGTGTGTGTGTTGTCCTGGTATATGGCTGCTGTGCTGTCGAAAATGAATTTTCCATCTCTTGGACAAATAAAATTGTTATCCTGTTATCCTGTTAAATACCAGAGGGTTTGGAATTTAGACTTTTACATGCCCCTCCCTGATTTCATTCGTCAGTCTTCGATGTTCCAACAGGTCCCATCACTCTAACATAGCCGGGAGGGGGGGGGGGGGTTGCTGAATAAGTAAGTAGAGGGTCGTTTTCTTTTCGTTTCTTGGCTAGGCATCCTACGTTTACTGTTGGGGGGAGTTTTGCGTGCATGACTGCTTTCAATCCCACTATTAAATAATTAATTTTAGGACTTGGATCCGGACCTTTGGACACGAGAACAATGCAATATCCACTGGACGAACCAGGCTCCGCGGTAGTCTCCATTGACCACTGTCCGCTCGGGCTAGTTATGCCGAGTTGAAGGGTGTGTCACTCTGACTTTGCGCTACTTCTGTTGCTGCTGATTCCATTACTGTCGTTGCCTCTTCCTCTCTGTAAATGTCTGCCAGCGTTGGCGCCTGTGGGTCTTGATGGAAGAGAGAGAGAGAGAGAGAGAGAGAGAGAGAGAGAGAGAGAGAGAGAGAGAGAGAGAGAGGAAAGAAGAGGGGCAAGAGAGAAAGAGAGTGAGAAAGAGAGAGAGAGAGAGTGAGAGAGGAAAAGAAAGAGACAGAGAGAGAGAGAGAGAGAGAAGACACACACACACACACACACACACACACACACACACACACACACATAGACACACGTTCACTCCTATCAGCCAGCGAATTGTGTGTGGGCAACCAGGCTGGGAAGAAGATAATGAAGTCGTTCATGCACAAAGAAAGGGCCAGGGGATGAGACGGGAGAAAAACCCATCACGGGAAGACCAACGCAAAGCCGTTTCTTGCTAGTTCGATATGCAAACAGTGACCTTTGAAATGAGTGTGTACTCGAGGTCAGTCTGAGAGAAGACAGGAAATAGGATGGAGGCGGAATGTAAGTCGGGGGGGGGGGAGGGGGGGGGGGAGGGGGGGGGGGGGTTAACAGGACGACAGGCGAGAGTAAGGAAGGTTGGAGTGGGCAGGGGGTAGAGGCAGAGACCATCTGCTTGATCGGAATTGGAATTCTAAACTAGTGCAAAGTCAGAGAGAGAGAGAGAGAGAGAGAGAGAGAGAGAGAGAGAGAGAGAGAGAGAAAAGCGAATGCGAATAATTTATTCAGATTGAGGCCATAGCCCATGCTAAAGGGGGTTTGACACCAGCAATACAATACGCAAGAAGGGTTCTCAGTAAAGAAAATGGAGAAAAAAAAATTACACATATATACACTATGCAAACTATTATAAATACACTGTTCGTATTCGCTTTTGAGCTTCATATATGTACATAGCAAGATCGAAGAGTTTACATGTCCCAGAGAGTGATTGTCCAAACAATAGTGGAAAGAAAGAGACAAAGGGGTAAGAAAGATGGAAACGATGGATGTTTTATGGTAGAAGATAATATTATGTACTTGGATGAAAGATACTGTGAACGTTCGAGTGAGAGATGGGGCTTTTATATGTATACTGATAATAGAATAGGTAAAAGTGCTTAAACTTACTGATTGTGAACATACCGATTGTCTGGGATCATGTTTGTTGTAACCCTTTTTGCTTCAGGTGAAGAATGTTACAAAGTGTAATGCATAGCAGTACAGGAAAACGTTCAACCAAAATGGCAAATTTTAAAATAGCATCCTTAAATGTCCAAAGTGTTGGTAATTATTCGAAAAGACAAGACGTATTTAATTATTTGAGGAAAAAAAGTTTTCGGTATAACTTTTTACAAGATACGCATTTGAAAAGAAAATGGAAAAACAGATCAGAACAGAATGGGCTATGAATGTTATTTTGCATCTTTTTCGTCACAATCTCGAGGTGTTTTTTTTAATTTAACAATAATTTTGACTTTAAAGTTAAGAATGGTATCTCAGACACACAGCGAAACTGTATTATTTTGACTGTATCAACTATGGATCGAGACATGACACTGGCAAATGTTATGGACCAAACAGGGATGATCCTGGGTTCTTTCAGATGATTCAGGATAACTACAGAATCTCAAATCCAAATATTATTATTACAGGAGACTGGAACTTAGTTCAAAACCCAGATCTAGACTACCATAAATATCGTCATGTAAGTAATCCTAAAGCACAAGAGAAGGTAATAGAGTTTATGAATATTTTAGATTTAGCCGACATATGAGGGAAATAAATCCAGAAGCAAAAAGATTTACACGGAGAAGACCAAACCCACCCCAACAAAGCAGACTTGATTTCTTTCTTGTGTCCGAGAGCCTTGTCTCTTTCACTAAAGATGCTGAAATATCGATGGTTACAAAAGTGATCATTCTCTTGTTTTACTAGAACTAGAATTCAGGAAAGAAAATAGAAGAAAAACAATTTGGAAATTTAATTCTTCACACCTTAAAGATAAGATTTTTGTCGATAAGTTAATGAAACAATTAGACAAGCAAAAGAACAATACGCGGCCAAGTGTATGATAGAAGAACACTTGAAAACATCCAGTTGAAGACTTAGCTCTGACAATTTCGGATCAGTTGTTCTTGGACACATTGATAATGGAAATACGCAAAATAACAATGAATACAGTTACAGAAAGAACAAAGAAAACGAAGAAAAAGAACAAAGCTTGAACATGAAAGTCTTCCTTAGAAAAGAAAATAGAAAAATCAGAAGTAAAATGCAACTCATTCATGAATAGAAGGAAGCATTGGTGGAATTGAGGAAAACTAAATTAGACGGAATATTACTGCATTCCCGTGCCACCTACGCTTGTAGTGGAGACAAAAATAAGCAACTATTATGTAACATGGAAAAGAGACACTTCGTCAACAAACAGATTTTTAAACTTATCTCCAGTAAAGGAGACTTATTAGAACATACAGAAGATGTATTAAAAGAAACAAAGAAGTCATAGCCACCTGTATAAAAGGAAGGAAACGACTCACTGTCAGTTACAAGACTATGTTACCACTCTCCCAAAATTAAGTGAAATTCAGTCTGAATCTCTCGAAGGGCCAATTACGGTAAAGGAAACTTCAATCACTTTAAAAAAATATGAGTAAGGGAAAAGCCCAGAACAGATAGCATGACCGTAATTTTTATAAGGCCCTTTGGAGACAAATAGGAGGTTTTTGTTATCGATCATTAAATGAGGTTTAGGAAAACAGAGATCTCAATATCGCAAAGGGAAGGGTTAATTATATGTCTGCCCAAAGGCGAGTAAACCAAGAGAATTTCTTGAAAATTGGCGTCCAATCTCACTACTTAACGTGCATACAAAATAGGGTCAGCTGTATTGCAAATAGGATTAAAACCTGTTTTACCAGATCTTATAAATGAAGACCAAACAGGGTTTTTAAGTGGAAGATTCATTGGTGATAATATTCGTTTGTTTATGATTTGATACACTATTTGGACGACAAACAATTACCGGGATTGTTAGTTTCAATAGATTTCGAAAAGCTTTGACTCTGTAAATTGGTGTTATATTGCAGAATGTACTAAAAACATTTGGTTTGGGGGAAGACATTTGTCAGTGGATCTCTGCTTCTATTCAAAATTACTTCATCAGTAATTGTTAACGGTAAAGTCTCTAAAGATTTGCAATTCAGCGTGGATGTCGACAAGGAGACCCCACATAAACGTATCTCTTGTTCTTGTGCTGAGATGTTAGCGTGTAAAATAAGACAAAATAATGATATTAAAGGCATAAATATTGCAGATTCAGAGATAAAAAAAAATTAGTCAGTTTTGCTGATGATGCATCCTTCTCTCTGGAAGGGATCGAAAATCGTATGAGAACTTATTCAAAAGTCTTTTAGAATTTCAAAAATTTTCTGGGCTTAAACTGAACCATGGCAAAACAAATTAATGTCTGGCTAGGAAGTAAAAAGAACAATAAATGTAGGTTTTAGACCATTTAAACATGGAAGGGGAAACCCCCTAAATTCAAATCCTTGGACTATGGTTTACAAATGACGTTGCAGGTATGCCGAAATAAATATGAAAGATAAATTTAATGAAGTAAAAAAGCTATTCAACCTTTGGTCCAAAAGATCAAGCACACCATTAGTAGAGTGGCCGTTTTAAGATCATTGATCTTGTCCAAACTTGTGTACTTGTGGATCTTACTTCCTAACCCTCCGAACACAATGAGTCACAACTTCAGAAAGAGCATTGATTTTGTATGGGATAACAAAGGGATAAGATAAAGAGAAGCATAGCGATCCACCCAGTCGATGAAGGAGGAATCAATATTCCATATATAAAAGCCTAAATTTATCCTCTAAAATTAACTTGGCTTGGTAAATTGCTTCGAACCTCACATTAAAATGAGCGAAAATATTAGAAGATGTTTTCCCCGTTAATCATTCGGTGCAAAAGTTTGGCCCGAGAATGCTTAAAAAGGGTAAAGTTAATACGTTTTGGAAAGATGTTTTTGATGCCTTTCATGTTTTCTTTGACAGGCTTGAAATATCCAGTCCTGAAGATCTTGTAATGGAGCCCATATTTTTCCATGACAAATTTAGAATAGATAATAAAACAATATGTTTTCCAGACTGGGCTGATAAAAATGTCTACTACATAAAAGATCTTCTAAAGGACGATGGTCTTTTTTTTAAATATTAACGAGTTTAATCGAAAGTATGAATTCAGTGCTCGTCCGCTAGATTTTATAGGATCCATAAGTGCAATTAAAACATACATGAGGGAAAGTAACGTACATGTCACGAGCAACGGCTGTAGTGAAAACACAAAAACAATAGAAACGATTATTAAAAACAACAAAGGCTCAAAATAAATTTTACAAAGTGATGATTGGTGGCATCGAAACTACCATCTTCATGTGCAAATTGGGAACGAGTTTTGGACAAATAAATCAATTGGCCAAAAGTTTTTCAAAACACAACGAGAATTCCAGAAATCAGACTAAGATGGTTTCAAATTAGAATTAACCACAGAATCATAGTGACAAATTCTATACTAAAGAAATGCGCGTAACACGTAGTGATTTATGTAATTTTTGCAACAGACAAAAAGATACGGCGTTTCAGTATGTATGGAATTGTACACATGTTCAATCATTTTGGAGTGAATTAGAAAATTATATAAAAAGCAAATGCGTACACTGCGACAGACTGTCATTAAACGCTGTTCTTGTACTCTTTGGCACTGATGAAAACTCAAAGATCGATGAGTGCCTTTCTTTTATTTTATTACACGCTAAACATTTTGTGTACAGATGTCGCATAAGTAAGGCAAAGCCATCGGTTTCTGGTTTCTCAAACAACTAAAATACATTAGAATGTAGACAGATATGTTTCACCTACTAGAAATGAGACAAGAAAAATTCAATGCAAAATGGCTAGCATATAATACACTCTTAAACTAAGGACTGAATGTTCCTGAAAAATGTTGATCTGCATTGTATTGTACGTTACTGCATTACACTAGATGTTGACTCCTGTTAACAAACATGCTACCTGACTCCAAATTCCTGTCTGCTATGTATAAAAGGTATCAGCCACAATGTGTGGTGGCAAATTAACTATCATGAACAACTGCAAAGGCAGGAGAGCACTGACAGTGACAGAGAAGCAGATTGTGTGCCTCTGTGTGAATGTAGAGGGGGATGGAGGGGATTGAGCGCAAGCGTGAGTGTATGACGATGACGATGTTGGTAAACCGAATGTGTATGTGTTGTGGAAAGGAGTGTCATAAAAATACCCCTGGTTCTTAGTAGCTTAGAGACATTAAATATTGTCTCGATGTAAAAATCCTTTAGTTAAGAAACATTTCATATTTTTGTTCCAATTTCT
>CM031616.1:8022898-8035398 GCA_018398815.1 Conus ventricosus
GTTGTTTGAAGTCCCCCTTTACTGACAGTGCAACACAGTCTGTTCATATTTAAAGCAGTTCTGATTGTTGTTCTCTAGATGTTCTTTGGAACAAACTGTTTCTGAAGATATTGGTCACTTAAAAGCCTAGATTGAACTTGTAGTGGTGTCACTTTTTCTTGCTAGTGCTTGGAGGTTTAAGGATTGACATGAATCAAGCCTCAATACATCTATAGATATAAAAAGCATTTGTCAAGTCAGTGTGGCAGGTCTTCTGACATTCCCCTTATTATTGAAATACGATTATCGTGTACAGGGGTACATCGGGGTATGGACAGAGGCATTCATTTCTCCACACACTAACTGTGCTCTTGCATCGGCACATGCACTCTATCAGTATCGCTCACATTGCATTCACAATGGTGATGGCAAATCAGTAACATTTCAAGAAAATGAAGTTTTATTTAACTTGACTGCAAGCCTTTACCCATTAGTACACAACACACACACACACACACACACACACACACACACACACACACACACACACACACACACATAATATATATATATATATCTATCTATCTATCTAAATACAAAAATGTAAACATGATACAGATTAATCCAATAAATGCATCCTCTTTTCCTCAGATACTCGTGATATATGCAAACAAAGTGAGAAAAAAAAAATTCACAACTTGCCAGCTGTTTCTTTCATTGAACGGTTTGGTTTCCTCATCAGTCAATACACTATGGTCGCTTTGACTTCCCTGAAGCTGCCACACTGTTCGTATCCATGGAACTGGTCAAATCTGTCAACCTCGGTGTAATGTCAGTGGAGGAAGGACTAGCGCACAGCCCAAACACACTCACAGCTTGCTTACGATCTCATTCATATATCATGCATTCGTCACATCAAACCACTAGTAAAGTCTATAACTTTACTACACATGTTCATAGAACGAACCATCAATGCATATGGAATCAAATGAAATAAAACATTCTCTCTTTCCTGAACTTCACAAAATCATTTGTCTAAAACATCATTAACTAACCCGGGTATAAATAGATTTCTACTTTACCTGGCCAGGTGATCTTAACTATTCACGAATCACTGTCTTTCCTTTTCTCTTTTCTTTTTCTTTTCACTGTCACTTTCACAACACGACACAGCTGCTGGCACTGGTGTTGGTCTGATGGCGCCTGGTCAGGTGAGACTGTTGGCGTTGGTCTGTGGTTCTGCTTGGCGAAGTGACGCTGCCAGGTATGAGGTCGAACCCCCGGTTAGGATAGAACAGTGACTATCAACATCGATCTGTTCTCCTTTCTTTCTTCCTGCATTAAAGCATTGCACTCTCTCTCTCTCTCTCTTCTAGTCTGCTCTTATCAAATGGACATGGTTGCTTTTCTTTTCTTTTTTTTTTTCTTCTTTCTTTTTCTCTTCATTAGTTAGCAACTCTCTCCACATCTCTCCTAAGTCCTTCCTCTGCAGACTATCTCATGCTAATCTCTCAACTTGGTTCTCTTCTCTCCTCCCCTCATCTCTCTGCTTTTCTCTCCTCAGAGATTACACTCAGACCTCTCTCTCTCTGTCTCTCTGTTCGTTCTCCCCTCGTTCTGCCGTTCTCTCTCTCTCACATCTTTCTTATTCGTTCCGATCTGTCCGAAAAGGGCGAGTACCATTGGTCAGTATTTTTACCGCCCTGACACCCGAAGTTATCCCCCTCTAATTCCATTGGATGTTCAAATCATGACAGTCACGCCTACACACCTTACTCTCTGTGGTGGTCAATTGGTCATTTAATTGATTAGCCAGATTTCACCCCCCACCACACTCTACCTTCCCCCCTTTCCTACTTGACTGGCGCCGTGTGGCTTAAGTCGTGGACACTGGTCAGTGTAAAGTGGCTAGCTGAGTCTGGGTAGGCGCCACGACGTCTGAGTAACAATGACGCTGGTTCCACAAAGTGGCTAGATGATCCTGAGCAAGGCACTAAGACTCGTCTCGCTAGACATCGAGGCGTCGGTCAAAACGGCTTAGTCAGTCTGGGTGGGCCGCACCGTCTCTGTGAAGCCTCTCCACTAAGCTTAATTGGCCGGATCCGAACCATGGGCCCGGTCTACGTGGCGCCTAGAATGTTTGAGTTTGGACTTATGTCCGAACAAATTGGCTGGCGACTCCCCAAGTTGGGTTGTTTCCTTTTTTTGTCCGTGACAATTTCCCCCTTGCAAAAGACCATGCTCCGCATTGTCTCAAAACAACGGTACAAAAAAACAACAACCGAATTTGCTGACACACAGCTACACGTGCAAAGTTTTTAAAATACTTTACCACCAACGGTTTATAAGTTATAAAATACATCATTAGTGAATACCACTCCAATGAGTTATCAGTGACGTGCGCTCTTGCGTTATTTCAACTCATTTTATAACGACCTCTGTGCGCACTTATGCGATTCCCCCTACCTGCGGATTTGCCATATCTTCTCTTCACAATTCTTATGAAAAGCACAATCTCCATCCTCACTTATTGCAAACAATGCATCACTACACAAGCGACTGTATGCTCCAAGCATAACTACATCCACATGAACAAGTCTCACAAATAAAATATGAACAAGTCTCACACACAAAAAAAATATGAACCATAGCCAACTGGGAATGAACCCATATCCAATCAACATAACTGTCATCAACACATATTATCAACAAAGCACCCCGGATATGACTGACTTCCTCTGAGTTGCAGCTTGCTAGACTACACGGCTTAAATAGTCAGCTCCGACATTCTGTCGACCGGGAATGTACTGCACTCGGTACCTGTAGGGCTGCAGTGCCATTGCCCAACGCAGAACCCTGCTGTTTTTCAACTGTGCCTCCTGCAGGAATTTGAGTGGTTGGTGATCTGTCTCTATCACGAACTCTTTCCCATACAAGTATTTGTGGAACTTCTGCACGGCCCACACGACAGCTAAACATTCCTTCTCCACCGTTGCGTACCCTTCTTCACACTTTGTCAACTTCCTGCTAGCATATCTCACAGGAAACTCGACCTCTTCATGCTCCTGCAACAATACTGCACCTATCCCACCACCTGATGCATCTGTCCGCAACAAAAATGGTTTGGACATATCTGGCAGCTTCAAGATGGGGCGGGAACCTAGTCTTTCCAACACCGTCTGCAGTGCTTGCTCTGCAGCGTCTGACCACTCGACCACTGCCGGTTTCCCTGCCTTGACCAAATCACTGAGAGGACTCGTGATTGCTGCGAAATTTGGAACAAACTCCCTATAGAAACCAATAAAACCTAGCAGACTCCTGACTTCTGTTTTGGTCTTTGGTCTCTCTGAATTCATCATCTTCTCCACCTTTCCCCTTTCTGGCTGCTTTGTGTCGCCTCCGACAACAAAACCTAGGAACTCCTACTGTCTAGCCCTTCATACAGTGACACATCCCTGTATGACTCTTCTGGAAACTTAGGCAACAAAATCTCCCCTTCTTCTGCTGGGTCTCCTTCACCTCATCAATGATTGCTGCTGCGCCTATGTGCTGAGTCTCACGCTGAATATATTTGCGGAGAAAATTCGCATGGAAAAGTTTTAGTTTCCCATTCCCATCAATTCGGTAATCCCGACCGACCTTTTCAGTGATGGTGAATGGTCCTTCCCAATGCATCAGCAGCTTGTTGTGACCCGTGGGAAGCAGTACCAGGACTTGATCTCCCACCTTGAGGGATTGCTTCCTCACCTTCCTGTCATATTGCTTCTTCTGCATGACCCTAGCCTCCTGCAAACTTTCCCTTGCAACCTTGCATGTCTCATACCTGTGCCCACCTTTGGAACAGGGCGAGATTGGGCCAATCAGATCAACAGCCACTCTCCTGAACGGTGTGTCAATTAAAGGGGGATGTTTAAGAGGCGCCTTCCTCTTCACCCCTCTTGTGGCTGACCTTTGACACACGTCACATGACATGCAGAAACGCTTGATGTCTGCCATTGCCCCTGGCCAATGAAAATCATCGAAGATTCGGTCAGCTGTTTTGCTGGTGCCGAGATGACCCGCCATGAGCGACTCGTGACCCACTGACATGACAGTGTCACGATAACCTGCTGGTACCTCTAACTGAGTGGTCACCTTACCTGTTTTCCCCTTGGTGAACACTCGGTACAACAGCCCGCCTTTCACAAGAAATTCTGTCTCACCTCCTCTAACCTCCTGTTTCTCTCCACCTCTTGCCAACTCCCAAGACTTCACGAGCGAAGGGTCTTGTTCCTGCGCTGCCCTAAACTCATCAGGCGACACATCTATGCCTGACTTCCTTGCTGGAACGACTAACGGTTTATCAACCTTTTCCTCCTTCTTGCTCCGTGTTTGAACTGCTGCCCCTGTAGCAGTCAACAACTCAGGATCCCCTGGATCCCTTGCCCCTGGAATATTTCCAATGATCAAATCATGAAGGGGTTTCTCCATCACCAACGCAGACAACTCGCCTGAGAAGTAAGGGGTACGTACTTCTATCTTAGCAACTGGAAACTCCCTCACAGTGCCATCGATTAGAGTACAGGTCTGGATTTGCCCTGTCAAATCCCCTTTATCGACCAGCGTTGTTCGTACTACACCGCATGAACAACCAGTGTCTCGTAACACTTTCACCCTCTGCTGGCCAATCCACCCTTCTTCCACTGGTAACGAACCACTCAGCCTAGTGCCCTCCATCCCTGACACTGACTGCTGTCCAGTGCTAGCCATAAGCTGCACTCCACCCTCTTCAGACTGAATCCCTTTTGGTTCCACTGCAGGTCGTTTCTCTTGACGACCCTTATCCACCTCTTGCAAGGCTGCTGCCTTCTGGAACCTCATGCGACAATCCCTCGCCACATGTCCCTTCTTGTGACAAATGAAACACCTAATGTCCCTTTGCCCTTCCTTCTGCCCCACCACTGGGTTTGCAGACTTTGCAGGAAACTCTCCTAGTCTCCTTGCACTCTTCTCACCTGTGCCTAGCACCTGTTTCTCCTGCACCTTAGTGCCCAAACGTGCCTCCCTGTACACCTCTGCGAACTTCAACAACTCTCCTGCTGTCTCTGGCTGTCTCTCTTTCAAATGTATAGTTAACTCAGGGCCGCAACCTGACAAAATCTGTTCCTTCATAACTAGCTCTTTCAATTCAGCGAACTCCTTTTTCGTACCACTCAACTCTAACCATTTCTCAAAATAGTGATCTAGACGTGCACCAAACTGAGTGTACGTCTCACCTGTTTGTAATTTAGCTGAACGAAATTTCTTCCTGAACCCCTCCTCTGTGAGGTCAAATCCCTTCATCAATGATTCCTTCACAGCGCGAAATCAGACTGTTGTTCTGCTGGCAACGCAGTGAAGATCTGCAATGCCTTACCCGTCAGTAACGCCGACAAAATGACTGCCCACTCTTCTGGGGGCCAACCCTGACTGGTCGCAAACGTTTCGAAACGACTGATGTATGCGTCAATCGAATCGGTCCCTTCCGAGAATTTTGGCAACTTGGGTCGGGGAGCATAGCTGCGCACAGAGTCACTGGAAACTGAACTCCCATCCTCGGTGGTCTCCCTTTGTATTCTCACTTTCTCTATCTCTAATTGAACCTTTAATCTTTCCGTTTCCTGCTTCATCCTTTCTGTTTCCTGCGCTTCCCTTATTCTTTCTGTTTCCTGCTTCATTCTTTCTGTTTCCTGCGCTTCCCTTATTCTTTCTGTCTCCTGCTTCATTCTTTCTGTTTCCTGCGTTTCCCTTATTCTTTCTGTTTCCTGCGCTTCTACTGCGACACGGCGTCTTTCTGCGCGTTCATCCCTTTCCATCTTTTGCTGGTTTTCAACGAATGCTCGCAACTCTTCTCCTGAGTAACCTAAATCACGAGCAACACTCACAAGTTGTTCAATAGGGGTGTTCTTTTCTTCCGCCATTATATCTTTTTTTTTTTTGAACAAGATTTATAACAACGACAGCCAAACTGGTGGTTACCGACACGAGTGACGTAATAGCACAATCCTATGAATGATAATATTAGCTTGGGACAACGTAATTAGTTTTTATAAGACGCCCAGCGCCTGACCCAACTATGAGAGCGAATTATAGGCAATCTGTGCGAAATAAGTACTCTGGGGCTGAAATGCCAAGCCTAGTATTAACTATCTTGGAAACATACAGTAAGACAACCCTTGTCTTAGGATTACAATACTTGAATCCCACCCAGCTTCCTCTCTGAGAAGTTGAACAATTATAATGAATGGGCCAGAATATCCTGGCAGGCTCGCCAATAAATTGTCAACCTCGGTGTAATGTCAGTGGAGGAAGGACTAGCGCACAGCCCAAACACACTCACAGCTTGCTTACGATCTCATTCATATATCATGCATTCGTCACATCAAACCACTAGTAAAGTCTATAACTTTACTACACATGTTCATAGAACGAACATCAATGCATATGGAATCAAATGAAATAAAACATTCTCTCTTTCCTGAACTTCACAAAATCATTTGTCTAAAACATCATTAACTAACCCGGGTATAAATAGATTTCTACTTTACCTGGCCAGGTGATCTTAACTATTCACGAATCACTGTCTTTCCTTTTCTCTTTTCTTTTTCTTTTCACTGTCACTTTCACAACACGACACAGCTGCTGGCACTGGTGTTGGTCTGATGGCGCCTGGTCAGGTGAGACTGTTGGCGTTGGTCTGTGGTTCTGCTTGGCGAAGTGACGCTGCCAGGTATGAGGTCGAACCCCCGGTTAGGATAGAACAGTGACTATCAACATCGATCTGTTCTCCTTTCTTTCTTCCTGCATTAAAGCATTGCACTCTCTCTCTCTCTCTCTTCTAGTCTGCTCTTATCAAATGGACATGGTTGCTTTTCTTTTTTTTTTTTTTTCTTCTTTCTTTTTCTCTTCATTAGTTAGCAACTCTCTCCACATCTCTCCTAAGTCCTTCCTCTGCAGACTATCTCATGCTAATCTCTCAACTTGGTTCTCTTCTCTCCTCCCCTCATCTCTCTGCTTTTCTCTCCTCAGAGATTACACTCAGACCTCTCTCTCTCTGTCTCTCTGTTCGTTCTCCCCTCGTTCTGCCGTTCTCTCTCTCTCACATCTTTCTTATTCGTTCCGATCTGTCCGAAAAGGGCGAGTACCATTGGTCAGTATTTTTACCGCCCTGACACCCGAAGTTATCCCCCTCTAATTCCATTGGATGTTCAAATCATGACAGTCACGCCTACACACCTTACTCTCTGTGGTGGTCAATTGGTCATTTAATTGATTAGCCAGATTTCACCCCCCACCACACTCTACCTTCCCCCTTTCCTACTTGACTGGCGCCGTGTGGCTTAAGTCGTGGACACTGGTCAGTGTAAAGTGGCTAGCTGAGTCTGGGTAGGCGCCACGACGTCTGAGTAACCACGCTGGTTCCACAAAGTGGCTAGATGATCCTGAGCAAGGCACTAAGACTCGTCTCGCTAGACATCGAGGCGTCGGTCAAAACGGCTTAGTCAGTCTGGGTGGGCCGCACCGTCTCTGTGAAGCCTCTCCACTAAGCTTAATTGGCCGGATCCGAACCATGGGCCCGGTCTACGTGGCGCCTAGAATGTTTGAGTTTGGACTTATGTCCGAACAAATTGGCTGGCGACTCCCCAAGTTGGGTTGTTTCCTTTTTTTGTCCGTGACAAAATCTCTGTTGGCAGTTTAGGCGTAGTTGCACTCTCCTATCAGGTCTCCTGCAGTTTGCCCTCTCCATGGCAAGGGCTTCTTTCATTTTCACTTCTCCCACAGGTCTTCTGGTGCTGTATACACCCCAGCTTTGGCTGGCAGCTCCCTCTGTAGGCCCCACAGGTTGACACATCTTGCTGTCTTTTGTCCCCACACAGGAGACAATTCTCTACTGTCATCGGCTTCAAGGCTACAGCAAACCTCCGCTTTACATACACACACACACATAAAGTCTTTTAGCCTCGACTTCAGGCTGCCATGTTGTCCTGAGCCTTCAGCAAGACAGGATGATTTCACTTTCACTTTCCCTATGTGAATCATGCTTTTATTGATTTTTCTAAGCATGTTATAACCGTTTCTGAGTTTCTCAAACAAAACAAAAAAAGTGAGCCCCATTTTGCCTCACTGAAGACCAACAGAGAACCTCGTGAACAGCCGTTGGCTGGGGCGAGGCATCTTTCTTGCCCATGACTGGCAGTTTGATATGTGGATGTCACTGTCTCACTGGATATATATGAACTATTCCTCAATTACTCTTCTTCCTTCGACAACTTGTGGTACCCCCCCCCCCCCCAACTCCTCCTTCTCCTACATGAATCTAATCTCTGTGTCAGCAAAATTATCCTGAATTTGCTTAGGGGACTGAGAAAACATTCAGCTAACTTAACATAATCAAGGAGGTAACATCAGTTTAAGAAACAGATGTGTATGCGTGTGGGTGTGTCTGTGTCTGTGTGTTTGAGTGCATGTGTGTGTATGTGTGTGTGTGTGTGTGTGTGTGTGTGTGTGTGTGTGTGTGTGTGTGTGTGTGTGTGTGTGTGTGTGCATTTGTATCTGTCTAAACTGATTCTCATATATACACAGAGTGATCAGATGGATTGTAGAACCATGCAGTGTCAAGCATTTTGTTCTTTGTTGCAGAATTTAAATGCCAAGAGATTATTTGCGGGTATTAACAAATGGCGCTTGCGTTTGAAAGTCCACTGCCACAAACGTAAGTTAGCTCAGTTGAAGAGTTTGAAGTTTGACTGATTTGTAATTTTCAATTTTTTTTATTTTACATTATGTCTGGCCTTACAAATGCATGTGTACTTACACACACACACACACACACACACACACACACACACACACACACACACACATGCGCGCACATGCACACATACACACAGAGACTTCAACAGACACACACACATCCACAAAAAACATGCGCATGTGTGCACACACACACACACACACACACACACACACACACACACACACACACACAGAGTCTCTCTCTCTCTCTCTCTCTCTCTCTCTCTCTCTCTCTGTCTTTCTCTCTCTCTCTCTTGCTTGCTTGGACACACTTAATCATACACACACACACACACACACACCACACACACACACACACACACACACACACACACACACAGTGTGTTCTCTCTCTCTCTTTCTGTCTTTCTCTCTCTCTCTTGCTTGCTTGCACACACTTAATCATACACACACACACACACACACACACACACACACACACACACACACACACACACACACACACATGCATGCATGCACACACACACATACACATACACACAGAGACTTTAACAGACACACACACATCCACAAAAAACATGCACATGCGCGCGCACACACACACACACACACACACACACACACACACACACACACACACACACACACACACACACTCACACACACACACACACACACCACACACACACACACACACACACACACACACAGTGTGTTCTCGCTCTCTCTCTGTCTTTCTCTCTCTCTCTTGCTTGCTTGCACACACTTAATCATACATATACACACACACACACACACACTCACACATGTACACACACACACACTCACACACACACACACACACATACAGACTGGATATGAAAAACGAAAAAGATCCTGATGTGATTCTTTTTCACATAGGAATCAACAATCTCAGAAAGGCTTCACCAAACAAAACCAGCAAAAAAATGGTTAAAATGCGTCAGTAACATCAAAAAGCAATGTCCAAAGTCGAAAGTGGTTATCAGCAACACCATCCCTACGCTTGACGAAGAGTTGGACGGAAAGAAAGAGATATTTTAATGCAATGGTATTTGCGAAACTCAAGTCAACAGACGATGTGACATTTCTGCAACATGAAAACCTAAGAAAGAGACAAAACGCCATGCAGGATGAAATTCACCCCAACCCAAGAGGATCAGGTCTTATAGCCGGCAACATTGGACGACATATTCATTCTGTTGTATGGGAAAACAGAAACACAAGGAGCATGTGAAACAAACAGAACATGAGTCGAGGCATCAAGAATCTATTAAAAAGAGGACAAGAGAGTTCCGAGAACAGAAGGAGGCTTACAGCACTGAAGAGGAGAAGAGAAAAAAGCGCTTCACCAGACACCAATACCAAAGAGAGCTAGAAATCAGCGAAAGACGTAATGCAATGATGCAAGACCGACCAACAACTAAGTGGTACGAAAAGAGACAAATCAGAATTCCCCAGCACTTCCACGACTTTGTGCAAAATGAAAGTTACCATGGAGACAGGGAAACAAACCGAGACAAAAATGGTATGAGGACAGAGAACAAGATTTTTACAGCCCTGTAAAACAGAAAAACTACTACAGAGACAGAGAAAGGAACCCAGTCATAATTTGGGATGAATATAGAAAACAATATTCCTACAACAATGAACATTACGAAAACTACCATGGAGACAGAGAAGGAAACCGCCACAGAAATGGAGATGGTCACAGAAAACAATACTTCTTCAACAATGAACAATACAAAAACTACCATGACATCAGAAATGGAAACCGACTCAGAAATGGGGATGGTTACAGAAAACAATATCTCTACAACAATGAACAATACGAACAGTACAATGGAGACAGGGAAGTAAACCGACCCAGAAATGGAGATGGTTACAGAAAACATACTTCTACAACATTAAACAATACGAACGATACAATGGAGACAGGGGAGGAAACCGACACAGAAACGGAGAGGGCTTCAGGAAACAAGACAACTACAACCATGAACCACATGTAAGCTATCATGGAGACAGGGGAGGAAACCGAGGCAGAAATGCGTATGAATACAGAGAACAAGACTTCTCCAACTCTGCCCAAACAGAAAACCTACAATGGAGACGTTGAAGGAAATCAAGTCAAAAATCGGGATAAAATACGGAAACCAACGTGACTACGACCATAATCGTGACGAAAGTTACCAAGACGAACGGGAAAGAAACAACAGAAATGAAGTCAAGAACAGAAATCAGCATTTCCACTTCCATGGACGATATGAGAGATAGTATGAGAAAAGGGGGACTTCACAACTACAAAACATGGGGAAAATAAGATAATACTACAACTGAGAATGTGCAATAAATACATAGATAAACAAAATAACCCCAACAAGAAAAATAACCCTGACATTACACAACTGCAACAGGAAACAAACACCACCCTTAAATGACAATGAGGATTAATGATATGAAAATTATTTCTTGGAACATACAAGGTTTCAAAGAAACAATTAATGGTGAAAAACTCAATAAATTTGAAGAGGATGAGGTAATTGAAATAATATCGAAATACGATATCATATTCATACAGGAAACGCATTTGGATAAGGACTCTTTACAGCAAAATACAAATACCAAATTTTGCACCTGGTATACATTACTGTCGTTCTAAAAGAGCAAAGGCTCAGAAAGCATCAGGGGGGATTTCAATTTTTATTAAGCAACACCTAAGAGAATTTATTACTCTATTACCTCAGAATAATAGTGACATTGTTTGGTTAAAAATGAAAGCAACAGGTAACATATTTTATATAGGCAGTGTATATATACCACCCGAAAATTCTTCTTTTGGAAAAGATTACACAAATAAAATTTGGGATAATATAGAAGCTGGATGACACATATTGAAAAAATAATGGGAGGACTCTGGGCGATCTGCAGGGGCAATATACTTGCTTCACACCCAAAGGCTGCAGTGTGGTCGACTATTTCTTGTGTTCACAAAAATTATTGAAGGACATAACAGACATGACAGTTCATAATTTAACAGATTATTCAGACCATTGCCCAATATCGTTAAAAATTAATCAACATCTTCCATACAAAACTGAATGCCAGTTAACTGACAAGATCATGTAGATATAGAATACCATGACTCGCAGGATAAAAATGTAATGTTCTTTTGGGATGAAACTCGGATATGAAATTCCTAAGGGTATTAAAATCTTCAGAAATGAAAAAGCGCATTAAGTCAATTAATGACATTATGATAACAGATGACGAGAAGCATTTTAAATCCACGACAGTGGTGAATAATGTCGTTCAAGAGTTCACACAAATGCTGCATGACACTGGCAAACAAAGTATTGCCTATAGAACAAAAAGGAAATTGAAGAAAATAAAAAGAAAGAATAAAAAGTGGTTTGATAAGGAATGTCAGTCACAACGTCGAGAACTAAATCTTTGTTAAACGCACTAAACAGACAGCCATTTAACAAAATACTTCACCAAAAATATTTCGTTGCAAGGAAAACATATAACAAAATTATTAGAAAGAAAAAGAGACTGTACAAAGCCAATTTAATAACTTTATTGAATAGAAACTTGTCTGAAAATCAAATGCAGTTTGGAAAACCTTAAAGGAATTACAAACCATGGAGACTCAAGAACACACACAACACCTACCAATCAAAACATGGATGACACATATTGAAAAACTAATAGGAAAAGAAGTTGAAATG
>CM031616.1:8045398-8082898 GCA_018398815.1 Conus ventricosus
GTTGCTGAGAGCCTGGAGATGCTTGCACGTCGGAGTGGAATGGATGTCTCTACATTTGGGAATTGGAATGGAGAACATTGGGAATGATCCGAAGGCAGTGCATTATTGGATTGGTGTGGTTGTGGCAGAGTGAACAGGTTGTGTGTGTGTGTGTGTGTGTGTGTGTGTGTGTGGGGGGGTATGCTTTCTGGTGCTGCATGATGCGGTTCGCATGTGCATTTGCGTATACTTGGATGCTTGTGTGGATGCAAATACACTTTCTTTTTTTTTTTGGCTGTTTCATCTGCTGTGCCCCCAGTGGTATTGCTCTTACACTGTTCATTTTGTCTGGTCCGCGCACACCTGCACTGAGGTTGCTGCTGTCACAACCCAGACACAGCAGTCCACAGGAAGTAATCAATACCAGGGCATCGTCAGGCAACCTGGTGGAAAAGACACTGCGCTGCTGTCACTTTGATGATTTCCATCATTGCCTGTTCAGACAAAGCATATGCACATCACTTTTCAAGCCCCTACTTATAACTGCTGAATCATAGAGCCAGCATGCATGAATGCCTCCAGTCAGAGGCACCACCAAGGCCATCCAGTGACCGTTCTCATGAGCTGATAGAAGCAATGACTTTGACGTGAACTCCTTCAGAGCATGCACATGGACAGGAAACTGAGGTGACTGCAAGAGAAGAGCATAAGCTTGAGTATGTGACACAACGATGGATCAACATGTTTGGGGCACTGGTGGGGTTTGCGCACTTGTAAGTAACTATAGGAGAGCTCTCCAATCATGGAAATCATTTTTGAATGGTCTCCAATGATTGAAATTAGCTTGTGGTTTGTTGACCTTTTTCTCAGTTCTCGATTGTTGAGTGAATCTTTTCGTTTGATATGGCCAACATTTTAAGTTCAAAATGCTTTGGAGATAAACAAACAAGATTTCAGACAAAGTGTTTATTGAAATTAATGTCAAGCCCCTAAGAAAAAAATCGTTCAAAATTCAGTCAAGCCTCAGTTCTTTATTTGTCGTAATTCTGCTAACCAGATCGTGTGGAAGGTGGACTTCAGGGAAGAGAGAAACATATGTTTGATCGTTTGTTCCTGGTCTAGATTTCCAAACCAGTGGTTTGTTTAAGTTTGACAGTGGCCGTTACAGAATTTGAGAGGATGCATACATAGTTGTGTGTGAGAAGACTGGCTGCATGTGTATTCACTTAAAAACCTTTATCACACCCCAGGCGTTTGTCCATGCATTTGATCATATCAGCCATTTGGCATTACAACTGCACACACACAAAAAGTTCATATTTTCCCCACTGTATCTTTCAGAAACAATGTGGATGACATTGGACAGATCCAGTACTTGACCCTGTGCACTAAACTGCAGCACCTGACCTTGGATGGCAATCCTATCTGTGTGACCCCCACAGTCGATGCTGAGGAGGTAAACTTCCTTTACTCATCACCAAAAACTTATGTTATCAAGGGGTTGAAATTCAGTTGGGCGAACCTTGGGTGGAAAGGTGATGAAGAGCTGGGAAGGAAGGTAATGTTTTTTTTGTATTTTTCGAAGGAACTCTCTTTTCACTGTATCCATCATTTGGTGTCTTTTGATATTGGTTTACTGCTTTTATTTTCTTTCTCTCTTTCTTTGTTTTTGTTACTTTGCTATCATCAAGATGAACCTTTATTTGTCCATGTGTGTGTGTGTGTGTGTGTGTGTGTGTGTGTGTGTGTGTGTGTAAGTATGCCAGTGTAAATGCTTGCTTTTGTGCGTGTATGTGTGTGGGTGCGTGTGTGTGTGTGAGTGTGCATATGTGCATGTGTGTGTGCATATATGTGTGTGTGTGTGTTTGCAAGTTTGAATTTCCTTTTAGAAAAAAGAAATGTGGCCCACAAAGTAATATAAAATTCTATTATAATGTGTGTGGGCATCAAGCATTCTTGTTACACCAAAGTGGCCCAATTCTTTAAAAAAAAAAAAAAAAAAAAAGGGGGAAGGGGTGGGAGGGGGAGAGGTTGGGGAGAGGGGGTTGAGTAAAAGGGGAGCAGGATTCTAGTTTTAGTCACTTTACAGTCAATCTTTCTAGGTATATTTCCTTTTCTGTACAGCTATGTGATCCAAAGCTGCTTGCAGTTATGGTTCAAAGCAGTTTCTGTGGGCTGCATAACAATTGGCTGGTTGGCAGCAAACAGTATGGCAACGCCAGCGACTTCTGCAATCTTGGTTTGGATCACTTTTGAACACTAGGACCTCTGTGCAGTTTTAAAAATGGCGAAAGCCAGCAGTGTTGCAACAGAATTTTCTAAACCTAATTATTGCAAAAAGTTCAAGTACACGAAGCTACAAGAATAAATGTTGCTGTAGTCTGCAGTGTTGTAAGGGAGAGAATCGTTTGCGTAAATTGCACATTAGTTCCCTTTTGAGTTGCTGACAGAGATGAATATTTTTCATCATATTTATGATTTTGTGGAAGACAGATTTTTTAACACTTTCCGCCTGGTGATTGACTTCTGGTGCATGTAACTGCCAGTGTCGGAGCAGAGTTTGGGCGCCAGTTTTGGTTCAAACTTAACACATTTAACCCATGTTCCATGCATTTAATGAACAAAAGGAGCGTATTTTGAAACTATTTCCTTCTTATGTACTACTTTGAATGAATAAATTTCATATGATTTGGAGATTTATTCTTTTTTTTCCCCTTTCCACATTATGAGTCAATGAAATCACATTACAGTGAGGCAAGTTTGAGATGAAACCAAAGTGGACGATGTTGGCCTATTCGCTCTAAAAGTGTGAATACAGAGGCGGTATGAATTTGCACCATTGAAGGAAACGTCTTTGACAGTGGCGCAGTCATATTTCATTTGCATTTTGTTACAAATCTAATACTACAGCTGTCAGAATAAGAAGTACTGATGAAGCGATGAAGAATCTGGCTGCTATTCAGCCGTACATCATGGGATAATTCATCCACAGGATGATACAGAACTATTGTATTTTGCAGCAGTGGGCCCGTTCATGTGCTGATGCACAGGTATGACAGTGTGAGGAAAGTAGCTCTGATTTTCCCTCTGAACGGCCAAAACATGCCAGTCTGGGAGGTTCCATAGCCGGTCAGTGTGTAAGGCCTGGAAATGGCCCTCATGGTGACCTGGGCTGCCAACAGTATGAACGGCACTGACAGGTCTCCTCTGGAGTAGTGACAGGGTCGACGTGGTGGTTCTCCTATCATGTAACGCCATGGAGGGGCATGGAAGACTAGATTTAACAGTAACAACCAATCTTGTCAGATTTGATGATTGACCAAACTTTTTTTTTCATGTCACCCATGCAGATGGTCACAGGGGTACACACACGCGCGCAAGCACGTATGCAGCACGCACACCTGCACACACGCTCGCACGCATGCATGCACGTACGCACGCGTGCACACACATGCGCACGCACCCGCACACACACACACATACACACACACACTGGAGTGAAAGCAGTACAATCAATCACAGCATCCAGTATCTAGCTATTGTTACAGATGATTTAAAACAAAAAGAAAAAAAAAAGCAGTCTGATCCCTTTCTTGATTCACTTGCCAAAACTCGGCTTCGTGGCCTGGAAGGCCCTGAAAAAAAACAGCAGATAAAAACCATTGTACACAGTAGAAATAATGATCCATAATTCCAGTGCAGTGTCAACACACATTCTGCATTCTGAAGGAGGTTGTGCAAGAGTTGCAAGCATGAAAACATGGTCCAGCATGAAAATAGTTGGACTTGTTGGAGGATTTTGATCAAACTCACTAGCGATTCCAGATTAATTCATAAACTGTAGGTGTGTAGTTGCCACCTTGTTTCAAGTTGTGTGGTAAGTCGTTCTGTATCAGGTAACAGCTTTGTGGGATGGATGGAGTCTCATGAGTAACCTGGCCTTTGGCAGGTGAACTACGACTACAGGCAGGCCATCAAGAAGGTCTTGGTCCACCTGGCGATCCTCGACGACAAGTCTCTGTCAGATCGGAACACCTCTGCCGTGCAGAACGTCTTTGACGCCGACTGGGCCTACCTGGAGGAACTTCAGAATGACGCCTTGGTGATGGAGTCCATGAACAGTGAACAGGATGGCAGGTGGGTGGAGGGCAGGCTCTGGGTCGTCTGGGTGCCAGAACTTTCCAGGTGTGCTTGTTGAAATGCACTGACAGCAAGAAAGTTGAACACCAACTGCCGATGTATGCAAACAAAAACATGGCAGCAACCAGATGTTGATGAAAAGGTGCACCTTGATGAATCTTTCAGAAGAGGGGGGGGGGGGGGGGGGGGGGGGGGGGAATAGGGGGGCGAAGAGAGAAGGGGGGAGGTGAGGGGCAGCGGCAATATGTTTTCTGATCCAGAGGATCCACAGGTTCGGTCAGTGTTTGAGATGTCCATGTGAGGGGAATTGACCTTTTGGGAGTCAATGTCTGGCAGAGTCCTGCTGCTGTGGAGCAATCCCCTCAAAACAACCACATAAAACTGCTCACACCATCCACAGCTATAGGGTTCCACTCCTCCCCCAAATCAGTTTCAGTGAAAACGGAAATTGGAAATCAGGGAATGGAAGTTTTTTAAGAAAATAAAAATCAAGGATGAAAAAAGGGAGAAAAAAGGTGGCCATTGAATTCTCAAGAGTTCTTGTTGCCTTTTTGATATGCTAGCAGACGTTGTTGAGGTCATGAGGTCTCGTGTGCTTCACAAGAGCAGCAATGTCCATTTTGACTGACCGGTTGAAGGCCTTGAAGACAAACTAATATTGAACTGTGATGTTGTACATTGTCAAGACACTGTAAGAGTGAAAGTTATCGACAAATGCTGCACAAACAAATAGTCCTGGTCGCAGTTTGACTTTAAAGTGGAGGATGCACCACTCAGTGCTCAGATTGTCGGATTATATCATTTTTTAACACAAGTTTCAAATCTTTTTGGGGGTGGGGGGTGCATTCTGTCAGACTACCTCTATGATTTCATGCAGTTTTGCTTCGTCTCAGTGGTAGCCTTGTAAATGAAGTATGTGAAACAAAATGTAGGATCACCTTTGAAAGGTAGATTTTGATGGATCACTGGTTTACTGTCAGTGGTGGGAAGATGGACACAGGCTTATTCATTGTTACCCAGATCTCCTGCTGAGGAGGATGCTTTCAAGCTTGTGTGCTTTTTCAGAGTCCAAAACCCAAAATGAGAATGAAGCAAGAGACAGAATATAGCAACTGCCGCATTTTCATGGGATGCAGTAAGAGATTTTAACCAAAATATATGTCAGTTTTTGAGGCGGTGGTGAATCTTGTTTCGATCAGTCAAGATTTAGCAACAGGGGATGAATTCAGACTTTATGCTTCTCTTAGGGTAGAATTACTAGAAAGAAAAGAAAAGGAAACACCGTGACAGTTTGAGCGGTGACAGAAAACTGGCTTTCAGAATATAGATCAGGAGCCGAGTGTGAAAGCATTAAGGTGAATTATCTAAAGTTTCTGAATTTAGATGAGGGAAAGAGGAGGAGAGCAGCTTAGGGCTAAGGACAAGGGGGTGTTGTGAGGATATTGTCGATAATCGTAGGAAATAGAATAAGGATCTCGGTGAAATCGACCAACACGGACACGCTGAAATGTTCATCCTGTTCCGCAGTCTCTTCATCTGGGAGACCCACCACCGCAGCGCTCAAGCCAGCCACTGCTTACCGACCAGGGTCCGCCCTGCGGCCTTCCTCTGGCTATCGACCAATGAGCTCCCACCGCCGCCCCGCCTCCATCAGTGGGGGACGTCCCAGCACTGCCTGGACAGAGGGCTCCAAGCAGCGCCCGGCCAGCAGCGGTAAGTCAGGGTGTGGGCGTTGTTAACCGTCTTTAGTATGCACTTACCTGAGCTTAGTTACGCCGAAAACCCATCGGCAAGGTAAGTAACTCCGTAATTTGAACATGGTTACCCAATTTAAAAATTAATTTAAAAGAGAGGAAAGGAAATAAAGAAATGAAAATAATTTTAAAAATTCCTACGAATATATATGTTGCTATATCATAAGTTTGAAGAATATCATATGAGCCATTTACTCGGGAAAAAAAAAAAATCTTCTTCAGAACGTTCTTCCGAATCATACCTGGAACATCATCCCAGTCGAAATCTAGGTCACTCTAAGCTTCATTACCCAGCACTTTCACTAAGTCTTATGCCGTAAATCCTACAAATCACAGTATCTTCATCACTAAATCTCGTTATAGAACGGCAGAAATCAAGGTTAGCGATGGCGAAAAACAGCATTTCGACCACAAAACTTTAAAAATTCGTAACTCGAGAACTACGGCACGTATCGACTCGCGGTTTTTTGCAAACGGAAGTAAATGGGCACAGGAAGAAGGAAGTCACGTTCTTGCGAGACTTCCTTTTCTACAAGAAATATGGCGGCGCCCATTGTTGCCACGTGTTTTACCGGGCGCTGGCAGTTGCTCAGCGTTTTGGCCGTGTGATTTCCGGTTGGGCGCTAGCGGGTTCTCGCCTGTCAAGAGGGTTAATCCTGGGTGTTAACAGTGGAAAATGGGTGTGTTCATGGTGGTAATTCTGGGTGTTAGTAGTGGTAAGTCGGGGTGTGGGTGGTGTTAATCCTGGGTGTTAACAGTGGAAAATGGGTGTGTTCATGGTGGTAAGTCTGGGTGTTAGTAGTGGTAAGTCGGGGTGTGGGTGGTGTTAAACCTGGGTGTTAACAGTGGAAAATGGGGGTGTTCATGGTGGTAAGTCTGGGTGTTAGCAGTGGTAAGTCTTGGTGTTAACAATGGAAAGTGTCGCTGAAAGAGTATTGGTCTCAGCACCATAGGCATACACAACTTGCTCTTCTTATTTCTTGTGTTGTGCCATTGTCTTCAGTCGTTCGTTTTCACTTCTTTTTTTTTAATAGCTAATCAACTGATTAGGGGATTTGTACAGTTTTTATGAATAAAAGGAAAGGCATTGCTAGGTGCAGCTTATATAATGCTGTTCTTCAAAGACTGGATATTATGGTACACATTCTGACTACATCACTGAACAATTGTGATGAATGCTTTTTTAAAATTTTATTTTATAAGCCTCGCCAGCATGCGGTCTGTGTGATATTTTGTGTACAAAACCACTGCAGATGCTGCGGAAGGGATGGAGTCGGCCAGCGACCTGACCCGCGGCGTGGTAATCTGCGGCAACCCGTCCAAGGCGCTGCGAGCACGACGCTCCTCGAGCAACAGCCAGGAGACTGTGGACCAGGCGTCACAGTCAGTGAGCACGCAGCCATCACCACAGGTGAGCTCCTAGACTGAGAGTAGTTGTTGATGGTGAAAGTTTGATGATGGTGTAGTGAGCACGCAGCCATCACCGCAGGTGAGCTCCTAGACTGAGAGCAGCTGTTGATGGTGAAAGTTTGATGATGGTGTAGTGAGCACGCAGCCATCACCACAGGTGAGCTCCTAGACTGAGAGCAGCTGTTGATGGTGAAAGTTTGATGATGGTGTAGTGAGCACGCAGCCATCACCACAGGTGAGCTCCTAGACTGAGAGCAGCTGTTGATGGTGAAAGTTTGATGATGGTGTAGTGAGCACGCAGCCATCACCGCAGGTGAGCTCCTAGACTGAGAGCAGCTGTTGATGGTGAAAGTTTGATGATGGTGTAGTGAGCACGCAGCCATCACCGCAGGTGAGCTCCTAGACTGAGAGCAGCTGTTGATGGTGAAAGTTTGATGATGGTGTAGTGAGCACGCAGCCATCACCGCAGGTGAGCTCCTAGACTGAGAGCAGCTGTTGATGGTGAAAGTTTGATGATGGTGTAGTGAGCACGCAGCCATCACCGCAGGTGAGCTCCTAGACTGAGAGCAGCTGTTGATGGTGAAAGTTTGATGATGGTGTAGTGAGCACGCAGCCATCACCGCAGGTGAGCTCCTAGACTGAGAGCAGCTGTTGATGGTGAAAGTTTGATGATGGTGTAGTGAGCACGCAGCCATCACCGCAGGTGAGCTCCTAGACTGAGAGTAGTTGGTGAAAGTTTGATGATGGTGTAGTGAGCACGCAGCCATCACCGCAGGTGATCTCCTAGACTGAGAGCAGCTGTTGATGGTGAAAGTTTGATGATGGTGTAGTGAGCACGCAGCCATCACCACAGGTGAGCTCCTAGACTGAGAGTAGTTGATGGTGAAAGTTTGATGATGGTGTAGTGAGCACGCAGCCTTCACCACAGGTGAGCTCCTAGACTGAGAGTAGTTGTTGATGGTGAAAGTTTGATGATGGTGTAGTGAGCACGCAGCCATCACCGCAGGTGAGCTCCTAGACTGAGAGTAGTTGATGGTGAAAGTTTGATGATGGTGTAGTGAGCACGCAGCCTTCACCACAGGTGAGCTCCTAGACTGAGAGTAGTTGTTGATGGTAAAAGTTCGATGATGGTGTAGTGAGCACGCAGCCGTCACCGCAGGTGAGCTCCTAGACTGAAAGTAGTTGATGGTGAAAGTTTGATGATGGTGTAGTGAGCACGCAGCCATCACCGCAGGTGAGCTCCTAGACTGAGAGTAGTTGATGGTGAAAGTTTGATGATGGTGTAGTGAGCACGCATCCATCACCGCAGGTGAGCTCTTAGACTGAGAGTAGTTGTTGATGGTGAAAGTTTGATGATGGTGTAGTGAGCACGCAGCCGTCACCGCAGGTGAGCTCCTAGACTGAGAGCAGCTGTTGATGGTGAAAGTTTGATGATGGTGTAGTGAGCACGCAGCCATCACCGCAGGTGAGCTCCTAGACTGAGAGTAGCTGTTGATGGTGAAAGTTTGATGATAGTGTCTTGTTTTGTGGATGGTTTCTAGGTATTCCTCTGTCTTTGTTCTTTACCTAGAACTCTGAGGTTCACCAGTGGTGAGATGTTTACGGTAGGAGACTGTTTTTCATCCTACCATGAAGGTAGCCAGATTCCATCATCTGGGGATGATGTGTAAACACAACACTAGCGTGCATTTGGTTTCAAGGGGTGGGTTTGCTGTTGTTTTGTGTGTGTATGTGTGTGTCATCCAGCCCACTGACACACAATTTTGTGTGTGTGTGTATGTACCATCCAGCCCACTGACACACAATCGTGCACTCCCACACAGAGTTAGGAATGGGATTTAACATGCACGGTAGCTGTTTAGAGGTTTTGTTTTATGTTCACACATCAGGTCTCTCAGTTTAAAGTGTTGTCTGAAGAACTTGCATGGAGCTGGTGTCTGCCAGGTGTCAACTGTGAAGAGAAAATCTCCTCCAACATGGCAGCCTGAAGCAGGGATTGAACCTAGGCACTGTGGATCCAGAGAACATTGCACTGTCCAGTAGAACCCTTAGGCCCTGTTGATGGCAGCTGGCTTGGTGTTGTGATGAATGTATGAACAGGACATGGTAAATCTGTGGCAGCCCCTGAAAAAAAACACGTAAGAAAGGATGTTGTGTAGGTCTGTGTTCAATACATTCTTTACTTAATTTGTTGTTAACATCTTTAGTCCCTGGATATGTTTGAATCTAAGGGTTTTGTTTGTCTGTTTGTTTCATTTTATTTTTTTTAATTTTTTTTTGGGGGGGGGTTGTTTGTTTTTGTTGTTGCTTTTTGTTTTTGTTCTGTTTTTCCAGCTATACCTTGCAGCAGACTAGTACTAACTGGTTATATTTTATAAGCCTGTGGGAAAAACAGTTCACAATAAAAATGATAAAATGATGATAATAATTGACTGAAAATAACATATCAAATGAAAGCAAACAGAAAGGTTGTGTCAAAACCTGCATGGCCAAAGGCGTAACCTCCTCCTTGTCCCAGGGTAGGAAATCATCATGTCTGACTTTGTTTTTTATGCCGGCATTGACAGACACCACTGCAGCCGCCCCATCCTCAAGGCCAAAGCCTCCACCTAGGATCAGTGGAAGAGAAGGAAGAAGGGAGGAGGAGGAAGAGAGGAAAGAAGAAGCAGCTAAGGAAAGATCCAGTGAAGATCAAGATCTCCGTCTGCTGATGGAGGAACTGCAGTCGTGGAAAATGGAACATGAAAAGTGAGTGGGCACTCTGAACTCTGTGTGTGTGTGTGTGTGTGTGTGTGTGTGTGTGTGTGTGTGTGTGTGTGTGTGATGTCTATTATGTTTATTTGTGTGTGCATGCACCCATGCCTGGGTAATTGAAAAAAACAAAAAAAGAACAGGTGGAAGTCCCATAGCTTAATGGCGGAGGCTTAGTGAACTCAGTTTCACTGTGTCTAGGGCACGGCATAATGGAAAGGAACCCTTCCTCCTTCTGCTGCCTTATCCTTCCCTGGACAGAATCAGATATCCACTTACCGCTGCGTGGACAGAGAGTGTTTTCAAGCAAGAAAAAAGAGCTGACCCTGTATCGTGGTGTGAATTCAGGACCCCATTCGACAATGTGCCCTTGGAAATGTAAATCGCATGATAGCTGACACTGGATTTGCTTGTGTCTGTGAATCTCCATTGTTTACAAGCAGCTACAGATTGTGTGTGTGCTTTTGTGTCCTGTAAGGTCTTTCTTTTTACTGGAATCACTTTCATCCTTATTTGTAGAAAACTTATTATCAAGTGGTATGATACATTAACCAGTTATGGTCTTTTTTTGTTTTTGCTTTTTCTATTTTTTTAAAAAAATTAAACATTCATAATTTTGATGTATTATTACAGGAGGGTGGTAAATGACATAAATGTTGGGTGTGTCTGTTTACTGGTTTATTGCATGTCCAGAGGGGAAAAAAAAACATTCAAAGGTGGTGCACTTTGCGTCGTCGTCTTGTTTTCTTATAAAGAGAACTGATTATTGTTCCAGACGACTGGAAAAGATCAGAGAATCCAAAGCACCACAAGTTTTCACCATCGACCACAACACCAGCATCGACCACTCAGATGAGGGCTCCGACCTGTCGGACACAGACGATCTGGACTTCCGACCCGACTCGGCCATGGACCAGTACTATCACCAGCAGGCGGCGAGATCACGGATCCACCTGAGACCGGCAGCCTCCAACGCTGCGCATGTCGCACGGAACAGTTTCGGGGATGCAGGAACAAACGTTGAGGTTTCTCACGAAGACAGGACCAGTGAGAGGGAACTCCAGAAGAAGCCGGCGCCGCTTGGCGAGCAGAGGCTGAAAGACTATGAGAAGTCGCTGGACGAGGACCAGCACCTGCTGAAGGAGTACCAGCGACTGCAGGTCCTGGAGAGGCAGAGGGCACAGGGCGGGGACCCAGGGCCGACCCGGGAGCTGCGGGAGCTCCGCGTGCCCAGCGCGGGGCCAGCGCGCCCTCACAGTCCCCGCCGTGGGGTCAGTCCCAAGCCCGCCCCCTTCCCCATGGCTATGGCGTCGGAGGGTTCCCTCAGTCCTGGTCGGGAGTCGCCCTACAGGGACCAGCGCCCAGAAAGATCAGGTGAGTTCTGCCAAGCGTTGGTCAGGTAGGGGAATGAGGTTGTGTGAGGAAAGGGATTGGATGGTCTGTGTTTAAACAGATTTTCTGTAGGATTTTCTTTGCATTTTGGGTGGTCATGTTGTGACTGGGCTTGGAAAGAAAGATGCTTGCATATTGAGGAAAGAGCATGAAGGTGAGGGAATTGTAGATGATGATTGACCAGGTGGACATCCATGATGCTGACAGTGCTGTGAAAACGCAGCTACCTGAGGAGGTCTGAGACATAACCTGCAGTGACTTCTGTCAGTTTTCTAGGAGCTGTTTGTAATCAGTATATCAAAGGGACATGTTTAGGATGTATACCTTCCCTCAGACAACAGGGGAGAGAATAAATATGACGTCAGCAACCCAACAGCTGTTCATTAATTACACGATGACTAACTGGGTCTAAACCTGTGACCTAGTTTAGGGGTGACCAATGTGCAATTAAAGATTAGATACAACCTTTCCCTTTTCATAGCCTAGAGAGCTGGAAAATAACTTTCGTGATCCAGAAAAATTCAGAACCTGGCTGTCACAAGCAGGCGACTAAGGCAGCAAAGGCAGAATTCTTTTCCACTGCTGAAGTTCCCCATGCGTTGCTAAATAGTTCTGAACGTTTCACTACACCACTTTGAACAGCTTTTTGGAGAGTGTTTTTTCCCCACTAACCGTTACCAATAGCAGGGAGAGGGAGAGGCGACGAGGGTGGGGGAGTGTGCATGAGTGATTAAACTTTGGGATGCTGTAGGGATTAGCGCTATGTGTGGTGTCTGAATAAAGTTTTATGTGTGTGCGATCGTGGTGTCTGAATAAAGTTTTATGTGTGTGCGATCGTGGTGTTTGAATAAAGTTTTATGTGTGTGCGATCGTGGTGTCTGAATAAAGTTTTATGTGTGTGCGATCGTGGTGTCTGAATAAAGTTTTATGTGTGTGCGATCGACAATGGGGGTGTGTGATAATGAAAGGGGGACTGTGGTGCTGCAGATGATGTCACTTATGACACGCAGTGTAGACTTCCATGGCATTGAGGTGACTGTGAAACCAACACTCTGCCTTCTGTCTGAGACATCTGGATGTGGCACCCAGTGGACCAATCTGTTGGGGAGTTGTTTGTTTTTGTTTTCGTAGTTAGTATTAAGTTTGTAACAGGAGGAAGTGGGGTGAAGGAGGTGGGGTTTGCACACCAAGCTACCGACCTTCTAGACACCTTTAGTTTAGCTACCAAACACATGGGGGACAGTGGGAAATGTCTTTACTGTTGAAGACTTCCAAACGTAGATACTCTAGTTCTGTACTTGAGATGATGTATGCAAGCTTGCCTCCAAAGGCAACATTGCACTCACATATCAGCCTTTGGGGAAGGGCTGTCAGTAGATTTTGATGTATTCATTGGTAAGAGGTGGCCACTAGGGTCTGTCTTGACACACAGAGGAAGCAGAGTAGTTCATTTTGATGCCTGTGATTCTCGCTGAAACTCAAACTTCCTGTTGTTGATGCCTGGATCTTCCCACAGTGAGGGAGTCGTGCATCATGGGCGCTGGTGGTGGAGGGAATGTTGATGATTATAACTGACAGATGGACTACCATGGTGTCTCACGGTGTCTGACAGTGCCCTAGAAACAATCCAGTGGACTGATTTCAGGGCACTGTCAACACCATGGTAGTCCATGTCTGTCAGGGGTCTGAGGCACGGCCGGCATGTGAGTTGGCTCCCTCTGTCATTGTGGGTGGGGGGGGGGGGGGGGGGGGGGGTTCCTCTGTCCATAAACCTCTGCTGCTGATGTCTTCCCCATACCCTGTCACTGATGGAGGGGCTGGTGGGGAAGGCACTGTGATTTCCACACAGTGATGGCACAGAACAAAGGAACATTTTCAGTGTTGACTCTTACTGCTGATTCTACTTGTCCTGTTTTTAAATTCCATTATTGATTAGCTGCTAGAACTTTTAGAGATCTGTAGTGGTTACCATTGTCTGTGATGTGCTGTCTGAGTGGAGGTGTCCCCTAGTGTGGGGCCAGGAGAAGTGGTGCACATGCATGTGGGTATCAGTGGTATTGGACGTGAATGAGGAAGAAAGGGGAACTGTGGTGCTGCAGATGATGTCGCTGATGACATGCAGTGTAGACTTCCATGGCATTGAGGTGACTGTGAAACCAACACTCTGCCTTCTGTCTGAGACATCTGGATGTGGCGCCCAGGGGACTGATCTGTTGGGGAGTTGTTTGTTTTTGTCTTCGTAGTTAGTATTAAGTGTTTGATGGGAGGAAGAGGGGTGAAGGGGGTGGGGTTTGCACACAAAACTACAGACCTTCTGGATACCTGTAGCTGCCAAACACAGTGGTGACAGTGGGAGGTATGTCTGTGCTGTTGAATGCTTCCAGACTGAAATACTCCAGCTTCATACTTTGAGCTGATGAATACAAGCTTGCCTCTGAAGGCAGCATTGCACTTGCATATCAGTAGATGGGGATGCGTATGGGGCCAGCAGAAGTGGTGTACCTGCATGTCTGGGGTATCGGTAGTATTGGGTGTGAATGTTGAAGAAAGGGGGAGTGTGGTGCTACAGACGATGTCACTGATGACACACAGTGTAGACTTCCATGGCATTGAGGTGACTGAAACCAACACTCTGCCTTCCGTCTGAGACATGTGGATGTGGCACCCAGTGGTCTTATGTGTTTTGGAGTTATTTTGTTTTGTGTTTGTAGTTAGTATTAAGTTTGTAACAGGTGGAAGTGTGGTGAAGGGGGTGGGGTTTGCCTACAAAACTACAGACCTGATGAACATCTTTAGTGATCAGACACAGCGGGGACAGAGAAATATGTCTCTACTGTTGAAGGCTTCCAAACTGAAATACTTTAGTTCTATACTTGAGGCGATGAATATAATCTTGCCTCTGAAGGTAACGCTGCCCTTGCATATCAGCAGGTGGGGACAGAGATGGACTGTATGGGACCTGCAGAAGTGGTGTACATGCATGTGTGGGTATCAGTGGTATAGGGCGTGAATGAGGAAGAAAGTGGAACTGTGGTGCTGCAGACGATGTCGCTGATGACATGCAGTGTAGACTTCCATGGCATTGAGGTGACTGTGAAACCAACACTCTGCCTTCTGTCTGAGACATCTGGATGTGGCACCCAGGGGACTGATCTGTTTGGGAGTTGTTTGTTTTTGTTTTCGTAGTTAGTATTAAGTTTGTAACAGGAAAAAGTGGGGTGAAGGAGGTGGGGTTTGCACACCAAGCTACCGACCTTCTAGACACCTTTAGTTTAGCTACCAAACACATGGGGGACAGTGGGAAATGTCTTTACTGTTGAAGACTTCCAACGTAGATACTCTAGTTCTGTACTTGAGATGATGTATGCAAGCTTGCCTCCAAAGGCAACATTGCACTCACATATCAGCCTTTGGGGAAGGGCTGTCATTTAGATTTTGATGTATTCATTGGTAAGAGGTGGCCACTAGGGTCTGTCTTGACACACAGAGGAAGCAGAGTAGTTCATTTTGATGCCTGTGATTCTCGCTGAAACTCAAACTTCCTGTTGTTGATGCCTGGATTTTCCCCACAGTGAGGGAGTCGTGCATCATGGGCGCTGGTGGTGGAGGGAATGTTGATGATTATAACTGACAGATGGACTACCATGGTGTCTCACGGTGTCTGACAGTGCCCTAGAAACAATCCAGTGGACTGATTTCAGGGCACTGTCAACACCATGGTAGTCCATGTCTGTCAGGGGTCTGAGGCACGGCCGGCATGTGAGTTGGCTCCCTCTGTCATTGTGGGTAGGGGGGGGGGGGGGGGGGGGGGTTCCTCTGTCCATAAACCTCTGCTGCTGATGTCTTCCCATACCCTGTCACTGATGGAGGGGCTGGTGGGGAAGGCACTGTGATTTCCACACAGTGATGGCACAGAACAAAGGAACATTTTCAGTGTTGACTCTTACTGCTGATTCTACTTGTCCTGTTTTTAAATTCCATTATTGATTAGCTGCTAGAACTTTTAGAGATCTGTAGTGGTTACCATTGTCTGTGATGTGCTGTCTGAGTGGAGGTGTCCCCTAGTGTGGGGCCAGGAGAAGTGGTGCACATGCATGTGGGTATCAGTGGTATTGGACGTGAATGAGGAAGAAAGGGGAACTGTGGTGCTGCAGATGATGTCGCTGATGACATGCAGTGTAGACTTCCATGGCATTGAGGTGACTGTGAAACCAACACTCTGCCTTCTGTCTGAGACATCTGGATGTGGCGCCCAGGGGACTGATCTGTTGGGGAGTTGTTTGTTTTTGTCTTCGTAGTTAGTATTAAGTGTTTGATGGGAGGAAGAGGGGTGAAGGGGGTGGGGTTTGCACACAAAACTACAGACCTTCTGGATACCTGTAGCTGCCAAACACAGTGGTGACAGTGGGAGGTTTGTCTGTGCTGTTGAATGCTTCCAGACTGAAATACTCCAGCTTCATACTTTGAGCTGATGAATACAAGCTTGCCTCTGAAGGCAGCATTGCACTTGCATATCAGTAGATGGGGATGCGTATGGGGCCAGCAGAAGTGGTGTACCTGCATGTCTGGGGTATCGGTAGTATTGGGTGTGAATGTTGAAGAAAGGGGGAGTGTGGTGCTACAGACGATGTCACTGATGACACACAGTGTAGACTTCCATGGCATTGAGGTGACTGAACCAACACTCTGCCTTCCGTCTGAGACATGTGGATGTGGCACCCAGTGGTCTTATGTGTTTTGGAGTTATTTTGTTTTGTGTTTGTAGTTAGTATTAAGTTTGTAACAGGTGGAAGTGTGGTGAAGGGGGTGGGGTTTGCTACAAAACTACAGACCTGATGAACATCTTTAGTGATCAGACACAGCGGGGACAGAGAAATATGTCTCTACTGTTGAAGGCTTCCAAACTGAAATACTTTAGTTCTATACTTGAGGCGATGAATATAATCTTGCCTCTGAAGGTAACGCTGCCCTTGCATATCAGCAGGTGGGGACAGAGATGGACTGTATGGGACCTGCAGAAGTGGTGTACATGCATGTGTGGGTATCAGTGGTATAGGGCGTGAATGAGGAAGAAAGTGGAACTGTGGTGCTGCAGACGATGTCGCTGATGACATGCAGTGTAGACTTCCATGGCATTGAGGTGACTGTGAAACCAACACTCTGCCTTCTGTCTGAGACATCTGGATGTGGCACCCAGGGGACTGATCTGTTTGGGAGTTGTTTGTTTTTGTTTTCGTAGTTAGTATTAAGTTTGTAACAGGAAAAAGTGGGGTGAAGGAGGTGGGGTTTGCACACCAAGCTACCGACCTTCTAGACACCTTTAGTTTAGCTACCAAACACATGGGGGACAGTGGGAAATGTCTTTACTGTTGAAGACTTCCAAACGTAGATACTCTAGTTCTGTACTTGAGATGATGTATGCAAGCTTGCCTCCAAAGGCAACATTGCACTCACATATCAGCCTTTGGGGAAGGGCTGTCAGTAGATTTTGATGTATTCATTGGTAAGAGGTGGCCACTAGGGTCTGTCTTGACACACAGAGGAAGCAGAGTAGTTCATTTTGATGCCTGTGATTCTCGCTGAAACTCAAACTTCCTGTTGTTGATGCCTGGATCTTCCCACAGTGAGGGAGTCGTGCATCATGGGCGCTGGTGGTGGAGGGAATGTTGATGATTATAACTGACAGATGGACTACCATGGTGTCTCACGGTGTCTGACAGTGCCCTAGAAACAATCCAGTGGACTGATTTCAGGGCACTGTCAACACCATGGTAGTCCATGTCTGTCAGGGGTCTGAGGCACGGCCGGCATGTGAGTTGGCTCCCTCTGTCATTGTGGGTAGGGGGGGGGGGGGGGGGGGGGGGGGGGGGGTTTCCTCTGTCCATAAACCTCTGCTGCTGATGTCTTCCCCATACCCTGTCACTGATGGAGGGGCTGGTGGGGAAGGCACTGTGATTTCCACACAGTGATGGCACAGAACAAAGGAACATTTTCAGTGTTGACTCTTACTGCTGATTCTACTTGTCCTGTTTTTAAATTCCATTATTGATTAGCTGCTAGAACTTTTAGAGATCTGTAGTGGTTACCATTGTCTGTGATGTGCTGTCTGAGTGGAGGTGTCCCTAGTGTGGGGCCAGGAGAAGTGGTGCACATGCATGTGGGTATCAGTGGTATTGGACGTGAATGAGGAAGAAAGGGGAACTGTGGTGCTGCAGATGATGTCGCTGATGACATGCAGTGTAGACTTCCATGGCATTGAGGTGACTGTGAAACCAACACTCTGCCTTCTGTCTGAGACATCTGGATGTGGCGCCCAGGGGACTGATCTGTTGGGGAGTTGTTTGTTTTTGTCTTCGTAGTTAGTATTAAGTGTTTGATGGGAGGAAGAGGGGTGAAGGGGGTGGGGTTTGCACACAAAACTACAGACCTTCTGGATACCTGTAGCTGCCAAACACAGTGGTGACAGTGGGAGGTATGTCTGTGCTGTTGAATGCTTCCAGACTGAAATACTCCAGCTTCATACTTTGAGCTGATGAATACAAGCTTGCCTCTGAAGGCAGCATTGCACTTGCATATCAGTAGATGGGGATGCGTATGGGGCCAGCAGAAGTGGTGTACCTGCATGTCTGGGGTATCGGTAGTATTGGGTGTGAATGTTGAAGAAAGGGGGAGTGTGGTGCTACAGACGATGTCACTGATGACACACAGTGTAGACTTCCATGGCATTGAGGTGACTGAAACCAACACTCTGCCTTCCGTCTGAGACATGTGGATGTGGCACCCAGTGGTCTTATGTGTTTTGGAGTTATTTTGTTTTGTGTTTGTAGTTAGTATTAAGTTTGTAACAGGTGGAAGTGTGGTGAAGGGGGTGGGGTTTGCCTACAAAACTACAGACCTGATGAACATCTTTAGTGATCAGACACAGCGGGGACAGAGAAATATGTCTCTACTGTTGAAGGCTTCCAAACTGAAATACTTTAGTTCTATACTTGAGGCGATGAATATAATCTTGCCTCTGAAGGTAACGCTGCCCTTGCATATCAGCAGGTGGGGACAGAGATGGACTGTATGGGACCTGCAGAAGTGGTGTACATGCATGTGTGGGTATCAGTGGTATAGGGCGTGAATGAGGAAGAAAGTGGAACTGTGGTGCTGCAGACGATGTCGCTGATGACATGCAGTGTAGACTTCCATGGCATTGAGGTGACTGTGAAACCAACACTCTGCCTTCTGTCTGAGACATCTGGATGTGGCACCCAGGGGACTGATCTGTTTGGGAGTTGTTTGTTTTTGTTTTCGTAGTTAGTATTAAGTTTGTAACAGGAAAAAGTGGGGTGAAGGAGGTGGGGTTTGCACACCAAGCTACCGACCTTCTAGACACCTTTAGTTTAGCTACCAAACACATGGGGGACAGTGGGAAATGTCTTTACTGTTGAAGACTTCCAAACGTAGATACTCTAGTTCTGTACTTGAGATGATGTATGCAAGCTTGCCTCCAAAGGCAACATTGCACTCACATATCAGCCTTTGGGGAAGGGCTGTCAGTAGATTTTGATGTATTCATTGGTAAGAGGTGGCCACTAGGGTCTGTCTTGACACACAGAGGAAGCAGAGTAGTTCATTTTGATGCCTGTGATTCTCGCTGAAACTCAAACTTCCTGTTGTTGATGCCTGGATCTTCCCACAGTGAGGGAGTCGTGCATCATGGGCGCTGGTGGTGGAGGGAATGTTGATGATTATAACTGACAGATGGACTACCATGGTGTCTCACGGTGTCTGACAGTGCCCTAGAAACAATCCAGTGGACTGATTTCAGGGCACTGTCAACACCATGGTAGTCCATGTCTGTCAGGGGTCTGAGGCACGACGGCATGTGAGTTGGCTCCCTCTGTCATTGTGGGTAGGGGGGGGGGGGGGGGTTCCTCTGTCCATAAACCTCTGCTGCTGATGTCTTCCCCATACCCTGTCACTGATGGAGGGGCTGGTGGGGAAGGCACTGTGATTTCCACACAGTGATGGCACAGAACAAAGGAACATTTTCAGTGTTGACTCTTACTGCTGATTCTACTTGTCCTGTTTTTAAATTCCATTATTGATTAGCTGCTAGAACTTTTAGAGATCTGTAGTGGTTACCATTGTCTGTGATGTGCTGTCTGAGTGGAGGTGTCCCCTAGTGTGGGGCCAGGAGAAGTGGTGCACATGCATGTGGGTATCAGTGGTATTGGACGTGAATGAGGAAGAAAGGGGAACTGTGGTGCTGCAGATGATGTCGCTGATGACATGCAGTGTAGACTTCCATGGCATTGAGGTGACTGTGAAACCAACACTCTGCCTTCTGTCTGAGACATCTGGATGTGGCGCCCAGGGGACTGATCTGTTGGGGAGTTGTTTGTTTTTGTCTTCGTAGTTAGTATTAAGTGTTTGATGGGAGGAAGAGGGGTGAAGGGGGTGGGGTTTGCACACAAAACTACAGACCTTCTGGATACCTGTAGCTGCCAAACACAGTGGTGACAGTGGGAGGTATGTCTGTGCTGTTGAATGCTTCCAGACTGAAATACTCCAGCTTCATACTTTGAGCTGATGAATACAAGCTTGCCTCTGAAGGCAGCATTGCACTTGCATATCAGTAGACGGGGATGCGTATGGGGCCAGCAGAAGTGGTGTACCTGCATGTCTGGGGTATCGGTAGTATTGGGTGTGAATGTTGAAGAAAGGGGGAGTGTGGTGCTACAGACGATGTCACTGATGACACACAGTGTAGACTTCCATGGCATTGAGGTGACTGAAACCAACACTCTGCCTTCCGTCTGAGACATGTGGATGTGGCACCAGTGGTCTTATGTGTTTTGGAGTTATTTTGTTTTGTGTTTGTAGTTAGTATTAAGTTTGTAACAGGTGGAAGTGTGGTGAAGGGGGTGGGGTTTGCCTACAAAACTACAGACCTGATGAACATCTTTAGTGATCAGACACAGCGGGGACAGAGAAATATGTCTCTACTGTTGAAGGCTTCCAAACTGAAATACTTTAGTTCTATACTTGAGGCGATGAATATAATCTTGCCTCTGAAGGTAACGCTGCCCTTGCATATCAGCAGGTGGGGACAGAGATGGACTGTATGGGACCTGCAGAAGTGGTGTACATGCATGTGTGGGTATCAGTGGTATAGGGCGTGAATGAGGAAGAAAGTGGAACTGTGGTGCTGCAGACGATGTCGCTGATGACATGCAGTGTAGACTTCCATGGCATTGAGGTGACTGTGAAACCAACACTCTGCCTTCTGTCTGAGACATCTGGATGTGGCACCCAGGGGACTGATCTGTTTGGGAGTTGTTTGTTTTTGTTTTCGTAGTTAGTATTAAGTTTTTGATGGGAGGAAGAGGGGTGAAGGGGGTGGGGTTTGCACACAAAACTACAGACCTTCTGGATACCTGTAGCTGCCAAACACAGTGGTGACAGTGGGAAGTATGTCAGTGCTGTTGAATGCTTCCAGACTGAAATACTCCAGCTTCATACTTTGAGCTGATGAATACAAGCTTGCCTCTGAAGGCAGCATTGCACTCACATATCAGTAGATGGGGATGCGCATGGGGCCAGCAGAAGTGGTGTACCTGCACGTGTGGGGTATCAGTAGTATTGGGCGTGAATGTTGAAGAAAGGGGGACTGTGGTGCTACAGACGATGTCACTGATGACACACAGTGTAGACTTCCATGGCATTGAGGTGACTGTGAAACCAACGCTCTGCCTTCTGTCTGAGACATCTGGATGTGGCACCCAGGGGACCAGTCTGTTGGGGAGATGTTTGTATTACTTTTTTCAAATATATGATCGGAAAAGGAGGAGAGGACTGGGGGAGGTGAGGGGAGATGGGGGCGAGTGGATAGCACCAGAGCTACCCACCCTTTCAGTGCCATGGACTTCCAAACACCCTAGGAACAGTGGCAAAAGCATCCTCTTTGTAAAAGGCTTTGGGAATAAAACCGTTTATTTCTATACTCAAAGTGGAAGCTTGCAGGGCTGACTCAGAGACTGCTCTGCATTCCCCGGGCAGCGGGGATGGACAAAAATAGTCCCACTAACAGAACTGGGTGTGTATTATTCATGGAGGGACGGAACCCTCTGCCTTAATATATATATATATATATATATATATATATATATATATATATATATATATATATATATATATATATATATACTGCATTTCATTTTCTTCTGAAATGATTTACGTGGTGACAGCCCTGATGTGGCCCTTTGCGGTCGGCTGGGCTATAAGCAACATTATCTTATCTTATCTTCTGAAATGATTTCGATGCAGGTTTAAGCTGAGTGACACATGGAGAGCTTTAGAACAGGTTTTTTTTTTTAAGCATAACTTTAATTGTTCATGGTTTGATTTTCCTCCAGAGGGCAGAGATTCGTAAGCAGTTAAGTATTTTTTGCCAGGTTTGTTGTTTTGGCTTTAATATATCACTCTAGTCAGTCAGCTTTAAATGAGTAACCTGGCCCTCTTTGGAGATGGGAAAGGTAATGTAGCAAGGAAAAGGACGAAGGCAACATCTTTACTGTGCTGGCCTTTTGATAAATGTTTTTTTTTTAAGCCGGCCATTAGAGAAGTGGAGTCTTTTTAATGCTGGCCTTGAAAGAATTGGAGTCTTTTTGACGCTGGCCTTGAGAGAAATGGCGTCTTTTTGACCCTGGTCTTGAGAGAAGTGGCGTCTCTTAAATTTCACCAGGTAACGACTGCTTAGATTGCAGCGGTTACACCTCTTTTTATAGTTTGTTAAAATTTTGAAAAGTTTTGGCATTGAACTCTAAACAAATCTTTCATGGCTTAGCTTTGTTGTCAGTGTTTTGTTTACTCACTTCACTGGTTCTGCTGTGTGCAGGATTGGTCCAACGGGTCTGCCAGGGTCGTCCCATGGCCAGCAGCCTCAGATCCGCGATGTGTTGACCCCGGCAGGTAAACCAGGGCTCGGGGGGTTGGTTCCCCCCTCATCTCTCCGTCCTCCCTCCTCCTCCTCCCTCCAGCACAGGATCCGCCGCACCCTGCCAGAGGTCCCCTCCTTACCCTCCCGGCCCCCTCCTGTTACTAAGTCCTAGCAGTTTGATTGTGTTTGTGAGTGTGTGTGTGTGTGTGTGTGTGTGTGTGTGTGTGTGTGTGTGTGGTGTGAGTGTGTGTGTGTGTGTGTGTGTGTGTGTGTGTGTGTGTGTGTGTGTGTGTGTGTAGGTGGCATGTGTATCTCTGTGCGTTTTTTCAGTCGCACAGTCGCTGAGCTGTGTGTCTGGACGCCAGCTCCCTCAGTCTCTGTGAGGGGTGTGTGTGTGTGTTTGTGTGTGTGTGTGTGCGTGTGTGTGTGTGTGCTCGCGCGCGCGCGCGGTGCGTGCTTGCGTGCGTGCGTGTGTGTGCGTGTGTGTGTGAAGGATGGATGTAGTGTTTGTAGATGTTGAAGACTTTGTGATCAGTACCAAACGAATGTGGCTGTGATGGTTTTTTTGTTGTTGTTTTTTTGTTTTTTTGTTTTGATATCTGTTCTGCCTGTCAGGATTTGAAGTGTGTGCAGAAAGTGTTCAAAAAGATATAAGAAAGTTCATTATATTCAGACATGATTTGATTCGTAATTTATGTATGTTTTTACATGCTACTGTAGTTACTGCTGTCCAGAGCGAGCATGTGTTGGTGTGAAGGATATTCTTTTTGTTTTTGTCTTGCCACTTTGCATGATTTTCCTCTTATGAATATGGAAGAATGAATGCAAAAATATTTTATGATATAGTGAGAACTGTCAAATGCAGTTCTACATCGTAAGACACTTTGTCTCTTTTAAAGAAAAATGAAGGAAAAAAAACAATTGTCTTCAGCTGAAATGTGATTTGCTTTCCAGTTTCCAATCCCCGTACTGTCCCTCCCCTGCCCTCCTTTACTCCCACGCCCTCTAGTTTAATTTAAAACCCAGTTTTTGAAGTATTTGTGGAGATCATTCTTCACAAATTTGACTGCAGTAGATGCATGGACAATAGAGGCTCACCTGCTTCTCTGTGACAATGCCTGCATGTGACATCATCATCACAGCGCTTGCCTTCCAGTGAGCGCATTTGCAGATCACATCTTTAACAGTTCAGGTGATGTATTTGAAGCCGCTTTTATAGTCATTTGAAACAGTATGCACAGCTCCCATGCACCAAATTTTTAAATGTACGTCTTTATGATTGTTGTTTTGAGAATGTCCACCCACTGGTCGACAAGTGCACTGGCATGTAGGGATTGACAAGGGAGAAACCTTCTTGGCATGGATATGGTTAAAATGTTGGTAACTGAGCTGTGATTTCACGCCCTGCTTACGGAGATGTGAAGAAATGGGAGACATTCACATGAGTGTGTGAATTGGGGTTGGATCAGTAGGTAACAGTGTGTTGATCTCTCGACTGTGGGATGATACAGTTGCAAAGTGAAACAACTGCTGGCAGAAATCCAAACAAATCTTAAATGAATGTTAGCGAACCGCCCCCAAAACGTGGACAAACAAATCACAAGAGAAAACATGATAGACGTTGAATGCCTGTCTTGCACTGAAGATATTGAAGATAAGTGATTGCTCATTCGTTTTCGTTTTAATAATTGTTTTGTATCTTGCGTGAACAAGACCTAGGAGGTCAAAACGCGTCGTGTTTTGTCTTGTGATTTGTTTGTCCACGGTTTTTTTGAGCTTTGTTAACATTTATCTAAGATTCGTGGGATGATAATTAAAGTAGATCAGACTGCAAGGGCAGTGACTATTGCTGGAATGGAGCTGGTTCACCTCAGTCAACAGGTGCTGTCCCATATGAAAATGGTCTGTTATAACCATTGGTGTCTGATGAGCTATAAGCCCTTCCCATCACATGGATGTTACAGTTCCCCACTGATGGCCTGATTTGCCTGTTCCATGCCACCATAAAGATTTTAGTCTCTTGATCTGATCTGTCTGCCTCATCCTGTCACAAGAATGTTACAGTCTTATGACCTGATCTGTGCGCCTATCCCATCACAAGGGTGACCTTATGGTGACCTGATTGGTCTTCCATATCCCACATAATTACGTTACAATCCTTCACCCTTCACCAATGACTGCACTACTTTTCAGCATACAAAAGGTGAATGGAGGGCAAAAAGTGGGAAGATCCTCACCACTGAAGGCCAGTGCAACCAGCACTACTTTTCACTTCTTTGCCGCTTTTTGCTGCGTCAAAGCTGACACCAAATAGGGAAGGGTATCTCTACTATTGGCTGTGCCTGCAAACAGCCTGTATAAATGAATTTCACAACACAGTATAGGCCAGCCTGAAAATGCAGCGAGGGCATATGATGTTTCTTGTTCTTAGCCTCCTTCTTTGAAGAGCAACACCTGTGGATTGCACTCTGTGGGACTAAGCTCACAACACCACAAAGTGATGTAAAGCATGTGTTGACTGGAATTGATATGGCCCTGAATATTATCATGGACTAGGAGCACGAGTCAGCCCACACACAGTTGAAAGCTGGACAGAGTTTAGCTAAACACAAAGCACCTTGCATGTCAAGATGCCCTGGTTAGAAATTGAGGGCAGGAACATGTCACCATGTTGTGTGAACAGGAGGGTGAACACTGGACATCAGACCTACATAATAGGATTAGTGTATTAGCTTCTGTTTGACACTGTAAGTAATGATGTACCAATGTCCATTAATGCCAAAATGTCTGCTGGAGTCCCAGCTTAGCAACAATTTGAACAAGAGTGCTACCCATTTCTCAGCAGGCAGCCAAGGTTGGTTGTGACAACCTGTGAAAAAGCATGGTGGTAAAGAAGAACTTTGTGATGGTTACACTGGCCTTTGTAGAGTTCCTGTCATTCACAAACAGACCTCTTTTCAGGCGGCACATTGTCCGACACGGCGGCAAGAGGAAGAGGCAGGAAGACATGCCGAAATCAGTGTTCTCTGTTCTGCTGCACAAAGATTGGTGGCAGAAGTCACAAGTACAAATTTTCGTGAAAAGGATTCTGTTCTGAGCTTGACGTTTTGATGATGTTTGTGTTACATCTGCTTGCTTGCATTTCAGTATTATCAGATAAACTGGCCATGTTTCTTATGAGAGAGAGAGACAGAGAGAGAGGGAAAAGAGAGAGAGAGAGGGAGAGAGAGTGGTTGGGACTGAAATTTTGTTGGTAGAGGCCAATTGTATCTTGAAGCTCATGTGCATAATCCACAACTGTCTGTTACAATCCTGATTTACGTGTTGTGATGAAAGATATGATGGTCACACTTGCATCTCTATCATGACTGAAGTGTATAGAACCGATACGTGATGTTAAGTATCAAGTCTTAGTGAGAAGGCTTTTTGTGAAAACAGCAGAGGCCTTGATTTTCTGCAAGAACATGTGTGTGGGGGATGAAAGCTGCTGTCTGCAGAAAGATGTGTGATCAAGAGACTGCTGCGTCCGTCCACTTCTTTGACCCTTTGTTGTCACCACCTTGTCCTAGCAGTTAAGTTTTTACAAGTGCACCAGCCAGCAACACACATCGGTTTGTGCCTTGGGTCTGTGAAGTTGTGGGGTTGGTTTTGGCTGCCAGCACATTGATCACATCAGTCTTAAACAAATTTCTTCCCTTCTTTTCAAAGGTAAATCCTTAGTAGAGACAATTGTTTCTGCTCCAGTCACGCGTGGATCTGTACTGATGTGCCTTGGGTGCCCCAAAAGGGTCATCAGCACGTCAGAATAACTGTGTACTGTTAGATCATGGACAGTGGTGCTCAGAGTTACTAACCAACTCTGCAGACATTTCCAAATCTGGCAGATGTTAACAGTCTGTTGATAAACCAGACCACTGTGTATGGTAGATATTACCGACTTGTGAATAAACTAGATGACCAAGCCTGTAAATAAGCAAGATATGAAAGTCTGGCAGATGTTAACAGCCTGTAAATGCACCAGACTGCTACCCAAGTCATGACCCACACACTGAAGCAATTAGAACATGGATGTTCCTATATATTGCTGTTATTCCTGGAGCATCTATCCTATGAGAACTCAAGTCTGTTTTCACAAGAGAACTGAATAGATTTCCTGGAGTAACTAGTTGAAGCCATGCCTCATATTTGACCTCAGATTATAAGTTATGTACCACACACATGCAACTCCATGTCTTGAGGTGATGGACTGGGTGAGCACCGATATCAAGTTTGCTGGTTCATTGATCTACTTAAGGGTGGGAAGGTTCTGAATGAAGACTGCTTAACTCTTTGAATTCCTCACATTATGCTTAACAAAGTTGTACTGGAGTGGTGTGTCTGTGTCTTCTGTTCTTGCTCAACATGCCCAAAAGGATTATTGGCTGAGATACCTTCTGAGAGTCTGAGTGGTGATGTGTGTGTGTGGGATTGCTGACATGTGGATGCATGGAAGCTTACTCACTGTGAGAGAATGATTTATATGTCTTTCATAAATTTGCATGTGCACCGGCACTAACATGGTAAAATATGTTGGTTGTTATGGATTCTATGCATTTTGGGTCATGCTGTCTTTTATCTTCTTTGTTTACTGCTGATACGGTATTCTACCTGTAGGTGATAGGAGCACTTCACATTTGCAAGGTTCTTGATGGCCTTGTGTGAATAGGCAAGAACTGGGAGAGAAATTTCAACTCTGCAGTATTCTGTTTTTGTTTTTATTGGTTGGTTTGTGTTTTGTTTTGTTTTCATTTTAAGCATAGGCAGAAGTTTATATTATCGGTTTGTGTGAGTTCTAGTTGTCCTTGTATTGTGAAGGTGGTGAAGCTTATGATAGATAAACAGTCATTGTGTTTTTGGTTTGCTTCGCTTGGTTTGTGCATCATTTTTCCAAGCATCACTTGAGTAGGTGGGATAGGATGTATGGATCAAATAGGAAAGGTCAGGAATTGTGCAAATTTGTGTGTGCGTGTGCGCGTGCGTGCGTACGTGCGTGCGTGCGTGCGTGCGTGCGTGCGTGCGTGCGTGTATGTGTGTGTGTGTGTGTGCATGTGCACACATGCATATGACATCCCTTTAAAAATTTTTAATGTTTCTTTCAGTGTGTGTGTGTGTGTATGTGTGTGTGTGTTACGTGGACATACAAGCATTTTCAAAGTCTGAACATTTATCCTGAAGCAGAGCTGACTGACTGAAACCAGTTCATTGCGAGATTTAATTTAGGGTTGTACTGACATTCAGATGTCTGGTCATACAAATGTTGAGTTTGGTGATCTTTCCATGTCATGCCCAGGTTATAGAGATTTGTCATTAGATGGACAGTGAAGTATGGAGATCATCTTGGGTCATGCCATTGTGAGGTTGGACAGTGTAACTGGGGCCATCATGTCATGTCATGCTCTTGGTATTCAGGGTTTCGACAATTTTGACAGACGAGAACAATGCTTGACTGTCTGGCTGCTGCTGATGTCACGTTCTTTGCATTTATGTTCATGGCATTGACTTGAAAGTTGCTTCCATGCGTTTCATGTTTTATTCATGTGGTTTGTTGCCTCAAGTGTCTGTGATTACCTTCTGTTTTGTTTTGTTGGTTTGTTCTCATGGATAATGTGTGTTGTGTGATTAGGGTCATCTGCTGAATTTGTTTTGCCTTTTTTTGTGTGTAAAGTTTTGTGACATTCATGCAATGTCATTTTGTTTCTTTTTGATCACAGGAGCATCTTGTGGTATTCTGATGTTTTTTTGTTACACTTTGTTTGCTGTGTGTAGAATCCATGGGATTTGGGTCGTCATTTTCTTTGTATTTTTTTGTTTTTGTTTTAGTCCTAATGTCATATTCAATTGAACACTTCAACAGCATTGTTTAATCTGTGGTACATGAATGTTTTTTTTTCCCTTTAGTTAGTCAATTATCAGTTCTTGTGATGAACGCATGCACATACCACACACACACACACACACACACACACACACACACACACACACACACACACACATACACACACATACACACACACACACACACACACACACACACACACACATACACACTCACACACCACACACACACACACACACACACACACACACACACACACACACACACACACACACACACACACAAGCGCACCACGCACACATACGTATGCACATATAGACTGTCATACATTTGTTGGCCAAACAATACATGGTTGTGAATTAACTGTGTTGGGTACTGTAGTATCTATAAGCACAAATCATTTTGAGGAGTCATGAACAACGATGATTATCTCCTGACTGTCATTTTGTCTGGAGTCTAATGTGAAAGCTTGAAATCACCTGTGAATATTTGTGAGCTGTCAGAATAAGGTCAAGTCCACAGGAAGAATGACTTCCAAGGAGAATGAAGACAAGTCTGAAAATGGGCATCGTGCCCTGTTGTGTTGTGAACATATATTCAGAATTGTTTGATGAGCTGAGCAGCAATAGGCCTAGTCCGTCCGTGCTTTTGCAGACAGTAGTGATGGGACTGTTTGAATGACCGAACCACAAAATGGAGGGTGGTTATATTTCTGCTTCGTTTCAGTCTAGCATAGCAAGAAGAAAAATGACACTGAAATGGTACCTAAGGTGGGTCTAGCATAGCAAGAAGAAGAATGACACTTAAATGGTACCTAAGGTGGGTCTAGCATAGCAAGAAGAAGAATGACACTTAAATGGTACCTAAGGTGGGTCTAGCATAGCAAGAAGAAGAATGACACTGAAATGGTGCTTAAGGTGGGTGCATTGGGTCCTGCTGAGTCTGCCAGTAGTGATGATATTCAGAGCAGTTTTCTTTATTGTCAGAGATTGGTGGGCGGGGGGGGGGGGTGGGGGGGGGGGGGGGGGGCGAGTAGGACGTGCATGTTCTTGAACAGGAGGTGAGCACTGTAGATCGCTCTGCCTCATCCGACATTGGCCACTGAAATAAGAGAATGGATGCTCAGCAGCTGCCCAGCTAGCAAAGACCTTGTCATTTAATGTTAGCTGGTCCTAAACTTTACGGGGGAGATGGGTCGATTTTGGGGGAGTCTGTAATGTAGAGAAAAACAACAAAAAACAAATCTATATTTATAGACAGTAGTATTACTTTGGAGGGAGAGCGAGGATGAAGAACGTAGAATTGCCTGGGAAGGTAAAATGGTAAATATTGGACAAATTTAACTAAAAATATTGTTTTACGAAGTGAGCTGGTTTGGGTGTTCAGTTTTTGTGCTGGGAGGAAAATGCAAATTAGGTAGGGTGCATGATTGTAACAAGAACTAGAGTTTTAATTGTAGAGAACATTTTTTTTGGGGGGGAGGGGTAGGGGGGGGGGTGTTCCTGCATATTTGTTTGGGGATGGTTGATTGTTGGGGGATATACTGATTGTTTGCAGTGAGTGATCTGGTGTGCATTCTTTGTCGTTGTTGTGTCCTGCACATCTCAGAATTTTGAGGGATGGGGTGGGGCTGCTTATTCGAGAGATGTTCACACTAATGTCATCTTTTTTAGGTTAAAGTTCTTTGATGTTTATTAGCATGGTTGCACAGACATTCGTTTGCAGCATTTCTGTGCATTTGTCAGTGTGTGTGTGTGTGTGTGTGTGTGTGTGTGTATGTGTGTGTGTGTGAAGTCAAGCAAAGTCAAAATTATCTTTTTGAGTGTTAAAGAATAAGCTGTGTGTGTGTGTGTGTGTGTGTGTGTGTGTGTGTGTGTGTGTGTGAGGGGAGTGTGGATGAATAGACATGGTGAGTGAGCCTGTGTGTGTATGTATGTGATACGTTTGCGTGCATGCACGTGTGTTTGTACATGATGTGTGGCGTCTGTGTGCACCTTTGCGCCGTGTGACTTAGAGTACACCTGTGTACATGTATAATGTGGGTGTATGGTGTTCTGTGTGTTCAAATTTGTGGTACATGCCCATGTTCAAATGTGGGTGTACATGTACACATGTGTGTTCGTACGCATGTGTTAATGTGTGTCAGAGTCCGCTTGTTTGCATGGACAGTTTGTGTTTGGAGTGTAGGCATGCCCTGTGTGTGTGTACGCTGTGTGTTTTCATGTTATTTTTGTTGAGAGCACTTGGTATATGAATCCTTGGTTAGAAGCAAAGCTTTAAGTGTTTTACAGTTCACTCTGTCGTTTACACAACGAGCGGCCTGCTTGGACAGAGCGGACTGGACAGTTCACTCTGTCATTTGCACAACGAGCGGCCTGCTTGAACAGAGCAGACTGAACACTTCACTCTGTCATTTGCACAACGAGCGGCCTGCTTGGACAGAGCGGACTGAACAGTTCACTCTGTCATTTGCACAACGAGCGGCCTGCTTGGACAGAGCGGACTGAACAGTTCACTCTGTCGTTTGCACAACGAGCGGCCTGCTTGGACAGAGCGGACTGAACAGTTCACTCTGTCGTTTGCACAACGAGCGGCCTGCTTGGACAGAGCGGACTGAACAGTTCACTCTGTCGTTTGCACAACGAGCGGCCTGCTTGGACAGAGCGGACTGAAACAGTTCACTCTGTCGTTTGCACAACGAGCGGCCTGCTTGGACAGAGCGGACTGAACAGTTCACTCTGTCGTTTGCACAACGAGCGGCCTGCTTGGACAGAGCGGACTGAACAGTTCACTCTGTCATTTGCACAACGAGCGGCTTGCTTGGACAGAGCGGACTGAACAGTTCACTCTGTCATTTGCACAACGAGCGGCCTGCTTGGACAGAGTGGACTGAACAGGTGTCACTGGCGCTATGTTCAGTCGTTTCCCAAGTCATTCAGTCGAATATCAAACTTTTTTTTCTTCTCATTATTCAATTCTTCATGGGAGATACATGCTGTGTGCATACATGTCCATAACACGCGCTACATGTAAGCATGTCACCCATACCAATTGCCAGGCTGACCCTCTGTCGGTGACGGGATTTCATGGGTGTTTGTGTATGTGCAATGCATACGATCCGCTGTGAACTGTGAATGGTCGCAGGACACTCTAGGGACAAATGAAGTAAATCTGATGGGGAAATCATTTAGCAGTAGGATACCAACATGTCATGCAGTAATCCTGTCTGATGATTTTATCTTTTTAAGTACAAAACCGTCATAACCTTGGCACCCGCTGGTAGTTTGTGTGTGTACACTCTGATCGCATTGGTGATGTTGCTTCATGAGCAAAACCAACTGCATTGAATGTTGTTTATTAAGGAGAGAAAAAAGGAGGGTAGAGGAATGAAGTGGGGACCATTGAAGATGATGAATAAAGGGATTATTGTATGGTTTCTTTTTTTCTTTTTTTTTTGCCATCTTGTGTATTGTTCAAAATGGACATACAAACTTCATTACATTATACAGTTTCTCACTACATATGATGTAAAACGTGATTGAAATAACTATTTGTGGAAATTGGATCGTTTGTGTCAAGCGATGGGGGTTGGGGGTGGACAGAGGAGGATATACTGTATAATACTAATAGACTACAGTGTGTGCCTATATACGTATACATATTTATACCCCGTGTGTTTCGATGGATTCTGCACAGCCACACTATTACCAAGGCATCTTTTTTTTTTTTGCTCTCCCATAGCATTGAATTATTTTTCTGTGTGCATGTATGTGTGTCACTGCCATGGGTACATGCACGTGAGAATGGGGATGTACTGAAGCGCTTGCTTGAAAAAAAAAAAAAATGTCCAGCGTAACATGTTTGCACATGGGAAGAAAGTGTTCGTCAGTGTGTGTCAGAGCAAACCATATAAGTGTGTCTGCGATAACATCATGCATTCTTTAATCATTCCAGTCGACTCAAAACCTGCATACAACTATCATTAGAACTTCGTTTCCGTCCCTGTCATGTGAAGAGCTTATGTTCACAATTGTGTTAAATGCGTATTCAGCGAGCTATTTATTGGAGCCGTGTTGAGGATTATTGCCTTGGAACAACTGCAGATTGTCAGTGCAAGAGGCACTTGTTCATTGTTTCTTTCCTGTTTTTTTCTCAATAAAAAAAAAGTTTGTGAACTTTAACGCATGAAGCGTGTGTGTGGGGGAGTGGGGGGCGGGGGGGGGGGGGGGGGGGGGGCAAGAGCGTGCTTGTATGTATGTTGGTACTTTCATCATCAACAATTTGCAGTCGTATGATATAGTTTAAAATTCTGTAAAGCACAAGCTTGAAAGGCTCGAGGGCAATGGTAAGTCGGGCACGATTGAAAACGGCAGTAAAGCCTCTTCCTGACGCCTTCCATCTCCATAGAAAGAGTAATGCAAATGTCCCAGTGATGAGGTATCACATTCACAGGTAGACCTGCTTTGTGAGGGCAGGTAAATGCTTTGCTCTGCCAGTGAGGGTCAACCAGCGACTTTATTCTGGTGGGTGGTGACGATGAAGAGCCTTTCATCTGCCTGGTAGTGATGGCAAAAAGGGCCTTTGATGTGCCGGGCAGTGATGGTAAACAGAGCCTTTGATCCGCCTGGTAGTGATTGCAAACAGAGCCTTTGATCCGCCGGGCAGTGATGGTAAACAGAGCCTTTGATCCGCCTGGTAGTGATTGTAAACAGAGCCTTTGATCTGCCTGGTAGTGATGGTAAACAGAGCCTTTGATCTGCCTGACAGTGATTGCAAACAGAGCCTTTGATCCACCGGGCAGTGATGGTAAACAGAGCCTTTGATCCGCCGAGCAGTAATGGTCAACAGAGCCTTTGATCTGCCTGGCAGTGATGGTCAACAGAGCCTTTGATCTGCCTGGCAGTGATGGTCAGCAGAGCCTTTGATCTGCTTGGCAGTGATGGTAAACAGAGCCTTTGATCTGCCTGGTAGTGGTGGTCAACAGAGCCTTTGATCTGCCTGGTAGTGATGGTCAACAGAGCCTTTGATCTGCCCGGCAGTGATGGTATACAGAGCCTTTGATCTGCCTGGCAGTGATGGTCAGCAGAGCCTTTGATCTGCCTGGCAGTGATGGTAAACAGAGCCTTTGATCTGCTTGGCAGTGATGGTAAACAGAGCCTTTGATCTGCTTGGCAGTGATGGTAAACAGAGCCTTTGATCTGCTTGGCAGTGATGGTCAGCAGAGCCTTTGATCTGCCTGGCAGTGATGGTAAACAGAGCCTTTGATCTGCTTGGCAGTGATGGTAAACAGAGCCTTTGATCTGCTTGGCAGTGATGGTCAACAGAGCCTTTGATCTGCCTGGCAGTGATGGTAAACAGAGCCTTTGATCTGCCTGACAGTGATTGCAAACAGAGCCTTTGATCCACCGGGCAGTGATGGTAAACAGAGCCTTTGATCCGCCGAGCAGTAATGGTCAACAGAGCCTTTGATCTGCCTGGTAGTGATGGTAAACAGAGCCTTTGATCTGCCTGGTAGTGATGGTCAACAGAGCCTTTGATCTGCCTGGCAGTGATGGACAGCAGAGCCTTTGATCCACCGGGCAGTGATGGTAAACAGAGCCTTTGATCTGCTTGGCAGTGATGGTCAACAGAGCCTTTGATCTGCCCGGCAGTGATGGTAAACAGAGCCTTTGATCTGCCTGGCAGTGATGGTAAACAGAGCCTTTGATCTGCCTGGCAGTGATGGTAAACAGAGCCTTTGATCTGCTTGGCAGTGATGGTCAACAGAGCCTTTGATCTGCCTGGCAGTGATGGTAAACAGAGCCTTTGATCTGCCTGGCAGTGATGGTAAACAGAGCCTTTGATCTGCCTGGCAGTGATGGTAAACAGCCTTTAATCTGCCTGGCAGTGATGGTAAACAGAGCCTTTTATCTGCTTGGTAGTGATGGTGTACAGAGTCTTTGATCTGCCTGGCAGTGATGGTAAACAGAGCCTTTGATATGCCCGGCAGTGATGGTAAATAGAGCCTTTGATCTGCCTGGTAGTGATGGTATACAGAGCCTTTGATCTGCCTGGTAGTGATGGTAAACAGAGCCTTTGATCTGTCCGGCAGTGATGGTATACAGAGCCTTTGATCTGCTTGGTAGTGATGGTAAACAGAGCCTTTGATCTGCCTGGTAGTGATGGTCAACAGAGCCTTTGATCTGCCTGGCAGTGATGGTAAACAGAGCCTTTGATCTGCCTGACAGTGATTGTAAACATGGCCTTTGATCTGCCTGGTAGTGATGGTAAACAGAGCCTTTGATCTGCCCGGCAGTGATGGTCAACAGAGCCTTTGATCTGCCTGGTGATGATGGCAAACAGAGCTTTCAATCCCCCTGGTAGTGATGGCAAACCGAGCCTTCAATCTCCCTGGTAGTGATGGCATAGAGCCTTCAATCTCCCTGGTAGTGATGGCAAAGAGAGCCTTCAATCTCCCTGGTAGTGATGGCAAACAGGGCCTTCAATCTCCCTGGTGGTGATGGCAAACAGAGCCTTCAATTTTCCTGGCTGTGACGCTAAATAGAGCTTTCAATCTCCCTGGCTGTGAAGGTAAACAGAGCCTTCGACCAGCCAGATACTACAAGGCAAAATAAGCTGTCGGTCCGCTGGCTGAATAGGATACATCTTTCCGTCCTGTCGGTTTTGTTGTCTGTCGTGTCTGTTTGCAAGACAACCCTGCAAAGCTTCGGCGATTCTTTGTCCAAATGTGATAGGGCTGACCCTACACACCCAGCTCTCGTGCTGACCTAGGTTTCGAGTACGTTCATGCCCATGCTGAGTTCGTGTAAGTCGTCAGTATTGCCAAGTCCATGGAGGCTGTCACAAGATGGACGTGGTGGTGTCTTCCAGATGGAGAACTTACGCTCCTTCGTAGCTGAGCAATTATTGTTTGTCAGAAGGGGGGGGGGGGGGGGGGGGGGGGGGGCTTAGTAGGTGGTGTCTTGCGCATGTTGGATCAGAACGGACACCCCAGAGCACCAACGACGAGACTTGGCAGCAGTGCAGTGTCTCCTCTTGCGGGGATGCCTCTTGACGTTGACTGGTTCCTGGGGATTGCTGGTGACTGGGTTGTGGCAGGTCAAGCCAGACTGTGTAAATGGAGCCGGAACGAATGGTTTAGGTGCAATGCCTCGGGAGATGAGTGAGCAAGGAAAAGAAAATGAAAACTAGTCATTTCTGACGTGTTTATATCCGACAAGAGTGTAGAACTTAAATAACTGTTTGCACTGTGAACATTAGCAATTGCGGAGTGTAATATCCACTATTTCGGCTTCATTCACCAAACTTTCGTCATCTGCATTTTGTCGGAGTATGAGTGTAAAAGAGTGATGGTTGAACACTCACAGTGACAGTAGGGTGTGTACTCATAGAAAAAACACAAAATCAAAGCTCACCTTTATTGTAGTTCTTGTTTTGACAATTTTGTTGTCAGTTTGCAAAAGACAGAAGAGACAATAAAAAACATATTGTCCAATCATATCAAAACAACGAAAAACTTGATCTACAAAATAAATGGCAAGAGAATATTATCTATAGCAAACATTTTTTTCTTTCTAACAAATACTTAAACATATACTTATAAAACATGTGCATGCATGAATATGGAGTACAAATGCGTACGCAGAGTCTCTTTCTCCCTCCCTCCCTCCCTCTCTCTCTCTCTCTCTTTCTCTCACACACACACACGCGCGCGCGCGCGCACGCAAATGCGCGCACACGTATTTGCTAGTAACAACTTGAATCCTTGATATTCAGATCAATCAAAATACTGACAACAAATTTCAGAATACAAAAAGCAACCCTAAAATCGATACAACAGTAAAGAGTAAAACTACCATTCTCTTTCTATGCATTTATCACATGTTTTCCATGTCATCGACAGATCACAGTTTCTTAACAGAAAACCGGAACAATCAGGAACGGCAACCGTCTACAATGTTACTTGAAACAACACCGCACATGGCAAAACTATCGTTTTGAGAGGGTGACTCAAAAGAACGATTGTACGTTATACAATGTAAATCCATCTTGATATTACATTTGTTTCAGGCGTGCTTGAATCAACGCCTAAACATGGCAAACTGTTTAAAACATAAAGGATTTCGCTCCAATATCTTCCTTTCTTTATGATGGTAATTTTGCATCGACTCTATTGGGGCCGCATGGGACATTTGTGGTGGCTACTTCAAGGTGATTTCGAGGATATCGCACATTTTTCTCTCTCCCTCCCCATTTTCCAAACCACTACCATCCTCACCTCTCCCCCATACCATCATAATTATGAAATTATAACAGAGGACGCGAGGATGTGAACGGGAGTGGTAGTACATGTACAATTAACGCGGCAAAAAGATTAATAAGCTTTAATGCTGGTGTTTTAAAACCGCGCTGGACTACTGAAGTACAGCGTCAAATATTCCATAGACGTGCCGAATCTGCCGAGATCATTCGTGTTTGCATAAGAGAAATATCATTTTCATTCTGATGATTACCCGTAGTGTATGTGCCTTAGAATGTGCAGTGAGACGTATTCCAAAGGTATTTGAGGTCACATTCCGACTCGATACCACACTTACTGAAAATGATATGGCCAACGAGGATCGCTGTCTTAGGACAGCTGGCAAGGAAGGAGAGAGAGAGGAAGCTGGGAAGAGGGATGGGGGATGGGAGAGAGTAAAAAAAAAAAAAAAAGGGGGGGGGGGGGGGCGGGGGGATAGGGGATGAATCAGAAGAAAATGGATGGCGAATTTGCCTATATATGTATATTATATAAATGACTAGAGATATAGATAGATATGTGTTGGGCGCCTTCAAGAATTGGGACTTGCAACGTCTGGCGGGGTTTGACCGCTATGACCCCCAAATAGGTGTGCAGATATGTATGTATAAGTATGCACGCCCAACTGGGCTTTCAGGGATAATTATAATGTTCTTCTGAAGTCGAAGAGGAAAAGAGTTTACTAACCTTTTTTTCGCAACATACACACAGTGCTGTTTTTCCATAGCAACTCACGGACAGAAAGTCTTCGTGACGATTCCCAGTTCATCGCAGACGTGTCGAATGTACAGTACATAGCAGGACGAGTCAACAGACTGACATTCACAGACTGATATTGAAGAACAATAATGATGTCACCACATTCTAACAACTTGCACAGAAAGGGAGAGTCACAAACGGAACCAACAATCTTGTGTATAGTGTCCAGCACTATTGATTTTTTTTTCTTTTTTTTATATATAAAACACTT
>CM031616.1:8095398-8097898 GCA_018398815.1 Conus ventricosus
ACAATCACCCAAACTCTGAGTGACCCTGGCTACTATGACATCCTCCATAGAGACCCCACTCCAGGAACTGTAAAAAAAATCAAGCACTGGGCGGAAAAAATGGCTGAAAAATGGAGGTATTAATGAGGAAATGGCTCACTACATCACCAATGTCTCGGCAAGTCGCCCAGGAAAATGCAAGCCTCTAATAAAAACCATAAAGCTGAGCCCTACCCAACCAGGCTGTTACAGACAGGCTGCGGCACCCCAATTCAACCTATCTCCAAATTTGTGCAGCTGTGCATCAGCCACCTCACCCAACATCTACCCTACCAAGTAATGGACACAAAGGAATTCCTTCAAAAGGTTGACAAGATCAACACAACACTAGCCCCTCTCCCTGACTCTGCCTGCTTTGCTGTTTGTGACGTAGTGTCTCTGTACCCCAACGTCAACAATGACATGGGCATCCCTGCCACAAAAGAGCTCCTACTGAAACACCCCACTCCCCTGGGAGTTCCCACGAACTGCGTCATGGAAGCTCTTTCCCTGTCACTGGATAACAATGTCACCCAACACACTGATGAGAGTGGCACTATCTATGCTAGACCCAACCATGGCATAGCCATGGGACCACCTCATGCCTGTGATTTCGTTGATGTGTTCATGGGTAAGTTGGACCAGAAACTCGTGGAGACCTGCCCTATTCCTCTCCTCTCTGACCTGGTTTCAGCCCCCACTGATGACCAGAAGAGGCTATTAGACTGGAGCCGGTTCCGGGATGATGGTATAACGATACTTCCCAACATTGCGGACGCAGCAAACTTCGAAGCCTTTCTCCAGGACCTCCACCCCCCTCCATCAAATGGACCATCAATACAGGTACGGAGGTTGACTACCTGGATATTAAGCTAAGGATTGTAAATGGAAGGATTCACACAGACGTCTTTAGCAAACACTGTCACTCATACCTCCCCCAGATAGCTGCCATGCCCCATCAGTCTTTAAAGGACTTATCTCCAGTGTGGGGACCAGACTGCGTATGCTGTGTAGTGATGACCTGACACTGGATAAACGCATAGAGGAATATACCAGTATTTTGAACTCTCTGGATGGGACCGAAAAGTAGCCAAAAGGGAACTAACCAGAGGGGCTCAGGTGAATCGCAGCAAAGCACTTTTTAAGCCGAGGAAGAGCAAGGACAAAAAACATGCCTGGGTGACTACGTACGACCCACGCTACCCTCCCAAGTCAAACATCATTAGGGAGAATCTCCACCTGCTCTATGTAGACAGAGAAAACAGGAAAATATTCCACCAAATCTTTGATTGCAGCTGACAGACGCAGGAGAAACCTGGGGCAAATATACAAACCCACGATTCCCCGGCCCCGCCGTTTTGTTCAGCATGGACCAAAGTTGAAACCAGGCTTCTTTAAGTGCCAAGCAAAGCGATGCGACACCTGTGCCCATGCCATAGACATCGAGAGATTCATATCCCATGGGACCAAAGAAGGTGGGAGATTAGGAAAACACTGGGCTGCACAACCCCCAACACAGTTTACATCGTCCGGTGTAAGATCCATCAAGACGCCTGGTACGTTGGTTCTACCAAAAATCTTAAGCAGAGATGGGCTGGTCACAAGTCGGACATCAAATTAAACAAGACAAACAAATGCCAAGTGGCCCACCACATGAATATTTTGAAGCACCCATCTGAAGACCTACACTCAGACATCGAAATATTTGCCATAGACTGTGTTGAGGACGAAAGATTACTCGGTAAGAAAGAAACATGGTGGATGACTAATATCGGGACAGTCTTTTGCGGTCTGAACGCCAGACTGGACCTCGGTTCAACACTCCGTAACAGAATCCAGTTCCAGTAATAGTGCTAGGATCCAGTCCCAGTAATAGTGCTAAATAAGTGTGTGTGTGTGTGTGTGTGTGTGTGTGTGTGTGTGTGCGTGTGTGGTGTGCGTTGTGTGTGTGTGTGTGTGTGTTTTGTGTGTGTGTGTGTGTGTGTGTGTGCGTGTGTGCGTTGTGTGTGTGTGTGTGTGTGTGTGTGTGTGTGTGTGTGTGTGTGTGTGTGTGTGTGTGTGTGTGCGTTGTGTGTGGTGTGTGTGTGTGTGTGTGTGTGTGTGTGTGTGTGTGTGTGTGTGTGTGCTGGTGCGGTGCATGTGCGTGTGTTTGGTGGATTAGCAGAAGTGGCTATGGGGTGATTGGGGGTGCGTATGTATGTGTTTGGGGTGTATGCGTATGTCCTAGCAGGTGTGGGGGTGGGGGGTTGAGTGTGTGTGGTGTGTGTGTGTGTGTGTGTGTGTGTGTGTGTGTGTGTGTGTGTGTGTGTGTGTGTGTTTGCGTATGTGGGTGTGTGAGGGTCAGGGAGTAGGGGGGATAGTGTACTGGGTCTTAGTCTGTTTCTGCATGATAGAAAAGGTGTATTAAGGCACAACAGGTTTTGTAAGCATATCTTTCGTGATCTTTAGTCTTTTCTTTTTAAATGTATCAGATTGGGGATGT
>CM031616.1:8102898-8107898 GCA_018398815.1 Conus ventricosus
ATTATGAAAACATCAGCGTTCTCGACCGTGACAATAGATGGTTTCAGCGTGGGGTGAAAGAGGCCATACATATTGCCGCCAACAACCCCACACTCAACCGGGACCGGGGCAGACACACCTTGCCATCGGTGTACAACACCCTCATCGTTCAGTCACATGACCAGGGTTCGACCCGTGATCGTGTGCACTGAACGCCAGTTCACCCAGTAGCCACACCACCGCTGAAGAAGACAGACGGAGGTCTGTCGAAAGCTCCAAGTAAGTGCTATTCCTAGCTGAGTGACCTGTGTAAATCCGGTAGTCGTTATGGGTCTTAAATTGTTTTGAGCTGTATATTTAAACCTTCACTTACGGCATGCAGGAACTGTAAAATTCTGTCTTGTCAGGGAACTATTAGTTACACCTATCTGCTGGAATCGCTTTTCGTGTCTTTGGAGAGCGTCATTAGCTGAACACGGCCTATGGTTGGGTTAGTCCATCGTCCGGGGAATTTAACACGTGCAGCTCTGCGAATTACGTGTGCGCGATCGCGCTAGTGTGTGTGTGGTGTGTGTGTGTGTGTGCGTGTGTGCGTGTGTGCGTGTGCGTGCGTGCGTGCGTACGCGCGCGTGTGTGTGTGTTTTCATTTTTGGCAGCGATTGAACTTTAATGAAAGCAAAGTTGTTGTTCACAAGTACGAAGTATCAGACAACTATGGAAATCTGCTGGGATGGAGCAGAACCAGAAAGAAGATAAAAGTAAGAGAAGAGGGAAGGAGGGAAGAATGGGGGTGGGGGTGGGGCGGGGGGAGGGAGAAGGGCGCCCAGGATGCCCCAGACCTCTCCAATGTAAACAGACCATGGATCCGGCTTTGAACCGGATCCGTTGAACCGATCCCCGTTCAACTTTCCCGGGCTCGATCTAGGGCCACCCCCCATAATTATCAAGTTTCACTGAAATGAAATAGTTCAGTACGGATCGCGTACTCTTTGACGAAACCAAACGAAGCAAACGATCAAACAGACAAAACTAAAAATGGGACATGGGAAGCAACAGTGGTCCACAAATTGCACGCAAGTTGGGTGGGGGAGGAGGGCGGGGGGTGGGGGGGGGAGGGGGTGTCCAGGAAAGAGAAAGGAAGAAGACAAAGAAAGGCACGTGCAGACGACATGTCACTCACCACGTAGTTCTGGCCGGGGCCGGGTCCAGGCAAGCTCCTCACCGACGCCTTGCTCTTGCACTTGGGCGGCAGCCGCCCCTCCCACGACTCCGGCTTGGCCGCCCCGCTGCCTCCCGTCCCCTCCCCCGCCCCCTCCCCTTCCTCCAACCCCCCTCCTCCCCCTCCCCTCTCCCCCCACAGCCCCGCCGCCTCCTCCTCCGCCACGGGCTTGCACGCCGTCGGGCCCCCACCCGCAGCCAGCCCCGCCAAGGTTTCGGGCGAGGAAGAGGACAGTCCTGCTCCTCCTCCTACTCCTTTCTTTTTCTGGGCGTTGGCATCGCCGCCGCCTCCTGCACCGCCGCGCGGCGTGGCGAAGGCGTCGTTGATGTAGAAGATGCTCCCGTTATCTCCGCTGGCGGAGGTCGCCGTTCCGGTCGCCGCCGCGCCCCCGTTGGCCGCTTCGAGGTTGTGCTCGATGCTGGCAGCGCGGCGCGGCACGGTGTAACTGCGCGTGACTTGTCCGCGGGTGCGTTTGTGCTGCGTCTTGAAGGCGGCGCGCGCCGCTTTCTTGGTCTGCTGTTCGATCTGTTTCTCCAGTTCAATGGCGGCGTCGATGGCTTCCTCTTCCGCTTTCTTGGCTTCCGGTTCGCTGTCGTGCTCGACAGGGTCTCGCAGAGCGTCCTGGTAGGTCAAGTTGGGGTTGGGGGTTGGACAGAAGGAGAGAGAGTGGGGTGAGGTTTGAACGCCTGGTTTGGGATGATGTAAGATGTGTTGTATATAGTTGGTTTTTTTTTGTATGCTGTATTGTATTGATTCTTACTCGGCTTTGAGGTTGTGTCCCAGATTGTTGAACAACTAACACCCAAATCATTGTCTAATGCAGAGGGACAAAAAAAAGCCCCCAGCCGCTAATAAAACCCTTTTTGTGAAAAAAGTAGAATATTCTCACCCTGTTCTTACAAAAGCTGTCAAAACACACTCAGAAAACGACACACGTAAACCCACCTGCCCCCCTTTCAAATAATGCAAAGACCAAAAAGTACACATGATCCCACTAAAACATACGTACACACACACACATACACACACACACACGCACGCACGCACGCACGCACACACACACGCACGCACGCGCACGAACGCACGCACACACACACTCGCACACACACACACACGCGCGCACACACACATACACACACATGTACACACACACACACACATGTACACACACATGTACACAAACACACACACACACACACACACACACACACACACACACACACACACACACACACACACACACACACATACACACACATACACACGCACACTCACACCATCGATCTCAAAGCAAGTGTAAGAACAACAACAACTAAACAACAAATAAACAAAGAGACGAACAGAAAAATGAAACAAAGAAGGGGTAAAAAACCTAAATTGACTCAGAAACAAACAACTATTATCCCAGAAGACAGAAAGAAAGACAAAAAGCAAGGAAGGAGAGGAAAAGAAAGAAACAAAAAGAAAGGAAGTCGAGAGAGAAGGAACACCAGAAGAAATAAATACCCCAAATGAACGAGAGAGAAAAAAAGAGAAAAGAAGGTAATCCCAAAAGAGACAGCCGCTAAGAATGAAAGAAAGAATAATGTCCCAAAAGGACTAAGGAAAGAAAAACAGATACGTCTTGAAAAAGAAATCCCGAAAGGAGCAAAGAGATAAAAGAATCAATGTTCTTAAGAAAATCGAAATGAAAACACCTAATGGAAATAAAAAAAAAGTACATGGAACCGATGTTCCAAGAGAAAGACAGAAGAAAGTGTATGGAGAGAACAAAAAGTTTGAAAGAATCAATTGCATCCTCCCCTTCTTCCTTCCCTCTTCTCCGTCAAGAGAGGAGAGAGAGAGAGAGAGAGAGAGAGAGAGAGAGAGAGAGAGAGAGAGAGAGAGAGAGAGAGCTAAAAATATCACAACAGAAAGAAAGAAGAAATATCCGGGCAGAAGGAAAACTAGAAAGATCTCATTTGCCTAAGTCGTATTCGAGCAAAGAGAATGTAATGCAAGGGAGGAGAAAAACTGAAATGGAAAAAAAAAAACACAAAATAAAACAAGGTAATTTACGGAGTGACCAGCAGTAGCAATATGGTGAAAAAGAACAGAACATTCGTTTGGTTTTACAGCAAAAGTCGTTTCCGGACGAACTCCGTTTCGCTTTTAATTTCTCTGGAACAACAATGGAATTGTAACCATGAGTTTTTGAAAGACTTACGCCTAGTTGTACTCCATTATTGTTTCAAGTGTCTGTGTAAATTTGTTTTGCCTCTATGACAGAGACCCCAAATTTTTGGTTGCATTATTTTGATAATGTTGCAAAAGGTAAGCTGTCTCCTTCTCCAGGTTAAAAAAAAAGAAAAAAAAAGAAAGTAAAAGAAAACTAGAAAGAATCAATGACCAGCAAGGAAAGAAATTTGAAAAGAATGAACAATAGCAAAAAACGAATATCCCAAAGGAAGAAAATGCCCTGAAATAAAGTCAAAACTGAAAAAAAAAAAAGACAGACAGAAAGAAAAATGCAACAACACCCGGACAGAAGCAAAACAATCTTCAAGCTATTACCGCGAAAAGTCTGCCATAGATTTCATCCTCCAGTGACGCATCCTTGCCCAGTGCCGACACCAACATGATGGTGGTACATGACGTCACCGCGTTCAGAGTGGTGCTCCGTCGGCCCAGACCGTCTGCAAGCAATGATGTCAAAGTGATGTCTGTCTGTCTGTCCATCGTACGTCATACTTTTTTTTTCGTCTCATCTATCGTCCATTGTGGCTACACGCCACAATTAGAATTTTGCTCTGAAACACTACATAATCCACGGAAGCTGTTTCGAGGCCTACCATAGGATTTGAGCCAGAATTTAAATGGTCAACTGATAATTGATCAAAAGAACAACTCGACCCCACCAATTATTTCCCTTGTTTGGGGGGATCTTCACCGATGAAATCACAATTTTCAAGTACACGATCTTCCCCTTAGTTTTCACACAATTCAGGCCTTTGCACTCTCCCGTCACCCCGTGTTTGCACCAGCCTCAAATGCACAAAATATTCCCATGCCTTTGATTTTAATCCGTCTGCTAGGAACCAACTGGCTTGAACTTTGATGGCCATATGAAAGGAAATGAGAGGAATCAGCTTTCAGACACAATACAAATTCTCAAAACAGTCTAACTGCGACAGTCTATGAATACCCGACTCCTTGCAGATATGTGAAAAGGGATATGCCATTAGATCAGTGAGAAGGAACACGTAGACAGACACACTTGTAACGCTGAAGAAGAATGATAGAGAAACAGACAGATAGACAGACAGAAAGAAGAATGATAGACAGAGAAACAGACAGATAGACAGACAGATAAAACAGCCAGAGAGAATAACTTACATAAGCAGGCTGTAATGTCAGCCTCTGCTATTTGGGAATTTCGACAGAGCGCCACGAGTAATTGAACGTCTTTCTGCAGAAAACATCAACAACAAAAACAACAACTATAGTAACTGAACATCTTCTGCAGAAAACCTCAACAACAAAAACAACAACTATAAAATCATATTTGATTTAAGAAGTACTTTGCTCATAGCATCCACTACTGGAATTTTTTTTAATATTTTTTTTACGTCGTTGCATTTGATGTGGCTTAAAATCAAATCATATTCCACTGATATTAAGCCAAGTTCTGTTTTCCTTTTTTCTCCATCTGAAAACTACTAATATTTAATCTTGACCTGACTCTGTCTGTCTGTCTGTCTGTCTCTGCGCTTGTGTACATATGTCTGCACGTGCGCATAAATGTGTGTGTGTGTGTGTGTGT
>CM031616.1:8117898-8125296 GCA_018398815.1 Conus ventricosus
GGAGGGAGGACAGTGGGGAAGAGAGGGTAAGATGAGAAGAGGAGGGAGGGGGGGGGGGGGGGGGGGGGGGATGGATGAGCGGCATGGTAATGATGAGGATGAGAGAGCACGGAAGATGACATCACGCGGCGATTCCCTCCTTCGACGTCACCTGTGAAGGTCATCTGTATGTTTCAAAACGGAGAGACTGAGGGCGGAAAATAAAGCAACATTTAGAAAGAGAAGGGGTTGGTTACCGCCAAGGACACAGACAAACAGAGTACAGGACAAGACAGGTCCTGTACTCCGTTTGTCTGTGTCCTTGGCGGTAACTAACTCCTCCATCTGTATGTGTTATTTGTCTATGTCATCTGTGTCATCTGTCTATGCCATTTGTCTATGTCATTTCGTGTCATCCCCACGTCATCCGTCCATCTAATTTGTCAGTGTTATCTGTGTCATCTCTGTCCATGCCATTTGTCTATGTAATCTGTGTCACGTGCCATGTCATTTGTCTATGTCATCCGTCATATATCTGTCCATGTTATTTGTCCGTGTCATCTGTATTATCTGCCCATACCATCTATCCATGTCATCTGTGTCATTAACTTGTGTCGTCTGTGTCATCTGCCCGTGTCATTTGTCACGGTCATCTGTCTACCCCATATGTATCATCTGTCTACCCCATATGTCTATATCATCTATCTACCCATATGTCTATATCATCTGCCTACCCCATATGTATCATCTGTCTACCTCAAATGTCTATGTCATCTGCCCGTGTCATTTGTCACGATCATCTACCTCATATGTCTAATATCATCGTGTCCATGTCATTGGTCAGTATGCTGTAAAGAAGGAGAAAGACAGGATGGAGGAGGATTTAGAGAGGGTGGGGGAGAGAAAAGGAAAATGGAGGCCATTAATTTCACAAACGTTAATCCCCAGGCAATCCCACACGTGAATTATTCTGTTCGTAACGCGTCTAAAAGCAGCGCTACTAAACCACCACACAAATGACACAATTCAAAGAAGACAAACTCAACGCGTTCCTACCCGGAGGCCTTCTACAGGCCAGACAACCCCCAAGCGACGAACGAAAGCAAAGACAGTTAAAACAAAAAAACAAAAAAAAAAAAAAAAAAAAATACCCCCACCCCTGTGACTTTAGCTGTTCTTGGATAGCGTTCTTCGTGTTCAAAAGGTCAACAGGAAGTGTGACGCAGTTCTCTCTCTTGGGAATATGAAAATTTAGATCAGAGTAAGGAGGAAGATATGGATTAGCTAGGAAGAGTAAGTTGAGGGGGGAAAAAGAAAAAAAAAGTAAGAACAGAACAGAACAGGGCCAAAAAAAGAAAAAAGGAACAGGAGAAGAAAAGATGAAGTGAGTGGATAAAAACTGTAATAACTAGAAATGCACACAGGAGAGCGCGAATCTTCATAAAGGTCAAACGGATCCTGGAAAAAATATCTTACAATCAGCTGAAGTAATAGCAGGCACGAACTGAAAAAGTTTACTTTCCATGTACTTTTTGTCCCCCCTTGCACTATGAAATGGAAAATGCGAATGTCAACGTTGATACCATAAAAAAGTTTTAATATTCCATGAAAAAAAAGATTTCACAGACAGTCATCGACTGATGAACAATAACTTCCTAGTGTTCATGTTCAGTGGAAAATTTGTCACAGAACGGATCCTGGATTCGGCATTTGATCCAGACTGGCACCACGGATCCGCACCCAATGTTGATGAGTACGTTCTTGGGCCATCTTTTCTCCGAGTTTGATGAAAATTGGTTGAATGGTTTTTGCGTAATCCTGTTGATGGACAACCGACCAACCAACCAAAACACACACACACACACGCACACACATACACACACACACACACACAAACGCGCGCGCGCATGCGCACGCACGCACGCACGCACGCACGCACGCTCACACACATACGAGCCAATGGGACGCGGCTGAAAAAGTAACTGTTACCAGCCGCCGTGGCAAAGTGGTTAGCGTCGCGGACTCCCGGCTGGGAAGTCGTGGGTTCGATTCCCATCAGAGTCATGTGGGATTTTTCTGCTCCGACTGGCTCCTACCCAGAGTTGAGTTTGCTACGGGCTCAGTTAGGAAGACTGGGACCACACAGTCGAGTTTCATCCACTAAATGGATGCCTCTCTGAGAGTGTTGCTCAAATTTCCTGACCAACACTGCAGGTGTCTGTATCTCTCGGGCCTGGTTGACGCCGAGATATATTATGAAAGGAAGCGTAGAGTACAGCCCTATTATGCAGTCTTAGACCGGAATTGAAATCCGTAGCATCATCTTAATCATCCTCATTCTCATCGATCAGCATAAAAAAAAAATGTCTCAAATTCTGTGGCCCTTCATGCCCTGCTCTCACGGTGACCTCAATTTCGATGTCCTCTCCTCGTCTGTGGCCTTGGTTTAGTTCCGTCGGGGTCACCGGTATCGGCGAGTCCATGGGGGCTGTCGATGGACGGACGTGGTGGCGCCCTCCGGAGGGAGAGCTCACTCACGCAAGCTCTGCGACTAAGCAATTATTGTCGTCAGTAGGGGGCTTAGTAGGTGGTGTCCTGTGTATGTTGGATCAGAACAGGCGCCACTGAACACCACCGAAGTGACTCGGCAGCAGTGCAGTGTCTCCTCCGGTGGGTTGCCTCTTGACGACTTGACATTGACTGTTCCCTGTGGATTCTTCGAATCTCTTGTCCTGTATTTGTTGAAAATGGAGCTTTCGCCGAAATATCCAGAAGTTTTGTGGTGTCTTGTGTAAACAAAAATACGTCACTTTACACTAGCACTTTACCTTGTCACTTTACACTTGTTGTAACGTGTGCTTGTTTGTTTGCTGTTTTGTTCCTGTGGATTGTCGGTTTGCGGTTCTTGCGGCGGGGATTGACAGGGTTGTAGCTGTGGACGGGGTGTCGGAAAATGAGCGGCGTGGGTGCAACTGCCACTGAGGTGGCACAGAAGATGGAAGCGGAATTAGCTCTGTTGGTTAGAGCGGACTCGTAATCTTGGTGCTCTGGGATTGGGGTTCGACCCCTCCGCCGGGGCGTTTCTGTACAGGGGGTTTTCCCTCGGGTTACATTGGTTCTGAGTCATTACATAAAGTCCTACCGACGGACTATAAGCCAAGGTTGTGTATGAAACAACCATAAACATCTTGCACAAGTAAAATCCCATTCACCACTTTCGGATGAGTATGCCAGTTGGCGTTGGTATGGATGACAAGTTATACATTCATGCCCTCTGCGTGAGAAAGGGAAAGAAATGCAGATAAAAAAGGAAACGGAGAGAACGATTGTCACGTTACTGCTAGATGACCGGGAAACGACTGAATGAAGTCCAGCTGCAGCTCTTCCGTCGGCATACCCCGGTAGGCAGCATTGTGAAACGGAGTGTGGAGTGTTAAAGCGTTAGAGCTTGGTCTCTAACGAGAGTAGGAGCCATAAAAAGTAATTCATTATTATTATATTAAGATGGGACAGCAAACAAACAACAAAAGAGTAATGCCATGTGAAAGTTGATATCACGAAACCAAACTACCACTGTACTAAGAAGAGCAGGGAAGTTGACGTCATTTCAGCTTGTGATTCCGGATGTCCATCTCCCTTCGTCCTCCTTCCCCGGTACCTTCAGTTTTCTTGCACCTCTGGTACAGCAGCTCCACGGGGCAGATCATTCCTTAGATTCTTTGTTGTGGGAAGTTAGCTTTCCTAGAATTAAAAAAAAAGACCGAAAAACGTTTCACAAGCAAAAAGAAAGAAAAACCTTATTATTTATCCGCTCTATGTCTTACCCGAAATTTCCTCTTCAGAAAGGCCGTCCCCATACATACAACTTGAAATAGTCTGCAACAGAATGTATAGATTACATGACTGTACAAATGGATGAATAGAGTGGTAAAAAGGTAATAAAATAAAGAAATAAATCAATGCACATTTTCATGAAAGGCCTCTCTCTCTCTCTCTCTCTCTCTCTTCTCTCTCTCTCTCTCTTTCTCTCTCTTTCTCTCTCTCTTCTCTCTCTGAAAATCCTTAACTTTCCTTCATTCTATCTCTTCCCCATACCCCCCCCACGCCCATCTCTCTCTCTCTCTCTCTCTCTCTCTCTCAGGAATCCGTCACTTTCACCTTCATTCTTCACTCCCCATTCCCCCCCCCCCCAACCCTTCAGTAGTAGGGTTAGGAGGTCTCACCCCAAAAGGGGAAGCAGCAGGGGGAGGCAGCAGCAGGGTGAGCAGTAAAACGAACAATCAAGACAAGCTTAGGACAAATCACATGACAGGCGGATGCTCGGAGATGACATCGTGTGATCGATGCAGAGGTTCCCCCTATTGATAGACCCTACGGGCGATTGCTAGCGCTGATTCCAATCAGCTGTAATAAAAGTAAGATGGTTATAGCGACTCGTGTTGTTTGTTTTTGTTTAGGCGTCTCCCAAAGGTGACATCACCAAACAATGATGAAAAATAGGCAGTCAGCTCCCTCTGACAATGACCCGAAACTGTACCTACTGAACCCATACTAGCTGAGCATGACTGACTCTTAGACGGTCATTACTAGTTAAAGAAATGAGTTTGGGGTTAATAAGTGTCTTTGTTTGTTTGGTTGTTTGTTTATTTTATTTACACATCTCCAAGGGTGACAACACGCAAAAACAAACAAAAAACCAACAGCTGGCTCACTTGAAAAACTTTGAAACTGTATGGCTAAACCCATAATAGCTGATCATCATGATTTTCACATTGCTATTAAAAAACCCCTTAGGAGCGAGCATATGACACAGATGGTGGTGAATGCTTCGTGAGATCGATGTGTGCTCGTTAAGAAACACCCTACGGCGCGATGACAAGCATGCCACAGTATTTATAGTCTGTCTGTCATTCTTAAAAAAAATCTACATCTTTTTTTTTAAAACAAAATCATTGTATAATCGAATCTTGGAAGGCTATATTTTCGCGTCAAACAAGGGAAAAAAAATCATGTTGCATCAGGAGCATCGTGATATTAATGTAAATGACATGCTTTCCCCCGTCGCTGATCGTTCGAGCTATTAAAACGGACTAAAGTCAACCCATAAAGTAATGTTAACTTAGTCAGTCTTACATAACGAAAGGACCCCCCAGGAACACATACTCGAGGAGGTGGGGGACTGGTTCCCAAAAAATATGGATTAAAACGCCCACTCTGTATACAAGAAAAAAAAAGAAAGGACTATTAGAACATCATCAAGACCACAATCACGTGTGGAACGCACAAATAGAAAAAAGACGTACAGCTCTGACTCGGAAACAAAGGTGTAAGTCAACGGAAAACAGCTGTCGCATGGAGGGTCGTATTACGAATTGTCCAACTTCGGTGACTGAAGTGCCATGTAAGCGAACGTATCCATCTCCTCAAAAGTTTGAAAATTGATCTGTTACAACGTGTCAAACAATATATAAACTGACATTCCCAACTTGGATATTGGTAGACGAAATAACCGTTGGATCAGGAGTGCAGTTTATTTTTGTGTGTCATTTCCACTACTACAAACACAGCTCACCTAGTCGGTTTTTTATTTAACCGCCTTATTGCGCGATTTGGGGGGGATTGATCCACGGTGACATCATAAATGTCCGGTGTTTTGGCGATGTTAGTCAGCGTTTTCTTAGGAACCGTTTTGATACAATTTGAAAGGTTTCAGCCAAAATAGTCTGCGATGAATCCTTATCACCCTGTCTGCGTGCGTCAGACACCCGTTCACCAAATTCCTTGAAAACACGGGTTGGGTGTGTACTCAATGACTAATGTGATGTTGGTCACAACAAGACCATGTTCCAAGTACCACTTGAGTATGTGTGTATGTTGTGTGTTGTATCGATTCTGACACGTCACTTGATGTGCATGAGTTTAGCAGTAACAGTTGACTCATACAAATCAATATATGGTGGGGTTTCGGCTGTGTCAAGGGACGCAATCGCCTTGAAGTATAGCGTGTTAGGTTGGGTGCTTCACCCATAGCAAGGTCATTTCCGGCAAGCGACTAAGGGAAGCAACCGTCTCCGATCTTTACTTTCCTTTTACCGAGAGTGTAACAAACCTTAGCCTACGTTGACACATTTTTCCTGTCATTATCGTGGGGACCGATCAATAACACTAAATCAAGGGAGGCTAGAGGGGGTTAGCACCTGACGTTTAATACCGCCTCATACAACGATAACACAGTTTTTTTTCTCCATTCATCCTAGGGCTAGCGGAGGCATTGCGCCTGCCACAAAAACGATGACACATTTTTTTTTCTTCCCATTAATCTAGGAGTGGTCCGTTAAGCTGTCACATATTGCACCATATAACAAATTCACCAGTGTTCACTGGCTTGTGCGGGTTTAAAACGAGACCGTGATCGAGACAGAGACAGAAAAATACCATAAACGCAGATAGACAGAGACACAGACGGACAGAGACACAGACAGATAAATGAAAAAGGAGAAGAGGAAGAAGAAAGAAGAATCACTAATTTCACTGTATTAAGAATTACTTGTATTTCGAAATCGAACAAAAGAGTTATATCTAACATCAAATTCCAAATTTTCCTAATTTTTCAGGGATGTTTTTTTTAAGTCTTTTCAGACAAGTAATGAAACGCTCTGTTCTAACTTTATAATAAATCAACAAAATAGTAATGCTTACCAATGTGAGATTATTACATTCAAAAAACAATTATTATTTCAGCAACAGACATTTTGCAGAAATGATACAGTTTAACATGGGTCTTATCATGTAACGTTTGCTCCTTAAAAAAAGCACTGACCGGTGAAAGTTAAATCAGAAACGTTCTTACCTTCATTTCACGGTTTATTGTGAAGGTTTTATGAAGGTATGTCTTGGCCGAGAGATAGGCATTTAATGTGACCTTCCATCACGAAATGAGTCTCTTATCATCGAACAGTTGTTTGGGAGTTTTACATGATCTAAAAACACTTTTTACGCTCGTTTTATTGGAGAAAACCACATGCAAAATAAGATGTTTAGTTTTTGAGATACAGGGTTTAGAAAACGGTACCACTCTAAGCGACCTTTTGATAAAATGAGGGAAATCTGAATGACATTGGATAACTATTTCAGACAAGGCAAGTATAGTTGACACAGTTTAAATGTCAAACTGTGAGCTTTTGAACGATGTGTGTCACTTGTTGGGTCCATTGTAAACGCAGAGGGAACACGGATTGTCGTGAATTTCTCTTGTGGACATTTTTTCCGGAGTCAGTCATTGATATTTTTACTTATTAGGCGCTGTGACATTCATTACTGAGTATATACACGCTATCACAGAACTGATGGCAATGACACGGACTATGAGATTGTTCTATGTGTCCACGGTCATTGTTGTGCTGTGCTAGAATAATTAGA
>CM031616.1:8126296-8128796 GCA_018398815.1 Conus ventricosus
ACTTAATCGTGGGTCATCGCGAAGGTTTAACGACACACATCGATACATGCATTCACCGACCATCTTGTGTCATATGCTTCGCTCCTAAGGGTTTTAATAGCAATGTGGAAAATCAGTGATGATCAGCTATTATGGGTTTAGCCAGTACAGTTCAAGTTTTTCAAGTGAGCCAGCTGTTGGTTTTTTGTTTGTTTTTGTGTTGTCACCCTTGGGAGATGGTGTAAATAAAATAAACAAACAACCAAACAAACAAAGACACTTATTAACCCCCAAATCTCATTCTTTAACTAGTAATGAACCGGTCTAAGGAGTCAGTCATGCTCAGCTAGTATGGGTTCAGTAGGTACAGTTCGGGTCTTTCAAGGAGCTGACTGCCTTTTTCATCATGTGTTTGTGTGATGTCACCTTTGGGAGACGGCCTAAACAAAAAACAAAACAACACGAGTCGCTATAACCAGTCTTACAGTTTTTTACAGCTGATTGCATCAGCGCTATGCAATCGCCCGTAGGGTCTATCAATAGGGACCTCACATCGATCACACGATGTCATCACCGAGCATCCTCTGTCATGTGATTTGTCCTAAGGCGTTGTCTTGATGTTCGTTTACTGCTCCCCCTGCTGCTCCCCCTGCTGCTCCCCTTTTGGGGGGTGAGACCTCCCTAACCCTACTACTCCTCTCTCTCTCTCTACATGGTGATAGCCCTGATATGGCCCTTTGCGGTCAGCTGGGCTATAATCAACATTTCCTTCTCTCTCTCTCTCTCTCTCTCTCTCTCCTCTCTCTCTCTCTCTCTCTCTCTCTCTCTCTCTCTCCTCTCTCTCTCTCTCTCTCTCTCTCTCCACCAATGAAACAAAACAAAGAGACAACGTCCTTCTAAAAGATGTGTTTCCGTTCTCAAACATAAGTAACTCACAGCCAATTAAGTCAGCCCCCTTCCCCAACCTGCCCCCTCCCCCCCACCACCACCCACCACCATTCTGGAGGCGGTGATCATGGCACATAAGTTACTCTTTGTTTTTGTTAGTTCGTTTATGTTCCCCAGGCTGGAAATTCGGGACGGAAAGGGGAAGTGGGGGAGGGTGGGGGGAGGGGGGGAGGGGGGAGGAGGGGGGGGAGGAGGTTACCTATTATGTGATCCTTCCGAAACACACGCCAGTGCACTGTGTGTCCATCTGGTACAGTGGGTGATTTTGTACATGGGCATGGTGTGTCCATCTGGTACAGTGGGAGGATTTTTGTACATGGGCACTGTGTGTGCATCTGGTACAGTGGGAGGATTTTGTACATGGGCACTGTGTGTCCATCTGGTACAGTGGGAGGATTTTGTACATGGGCACTGTGTGTCCATCTGGTACAGTGAGGGGATTTGTACATGGCCTGTTTGTGTTTTCTAATCATCTTACAACGTAAACAACTGCATTCCGTCCTCGAGAACTGAACTCCTCTTTAATCTTCCGGGAAGGTACATTGTTGGACTATGAGCTTGTCACAAAGCAGCAGATTATTCCCTCAAATAAGAATACCAACAATTACGACCAGCACTACAGCACTACAATGATTATTACTACTACTCCTGCAGCAGCAGCAGTAGTAGTAGTAGTAGTAGTAGTAGTAGTAGTAGTAGTAGTAGTAGCAGTAGCAGTAGTAGTAGTAGTAGTAAAATTGATATTAACTGTGGCTTGCATAAAAGACTACAATAACAGAATGGGAAACAGAAGCGAGAAGTTGAACGGAGAGGGTGCGGATTTAAACGACAACAACAACCAAGATAATAATGATAATGATAATAATGATGATAGTAACACAACAACAACAACAACACGAAGAAGAAGAAGAAGAAGAAGAAGAAGAAGAAGAAGAAGAAGAAGAAGAAGAAGAGGAAGAAGAAGATGATGGTAATATAATCGCATGATGATAATAATCATCATCATCATCACCATCATCATTATCATCGTCGTGGTCGTCATCATCATCATCATCATCATAGAAGAAGAAGAAGAAGAAGAAGGTAAGGAGAAGAATAGATACAATAATAGTTATGACACCAACGACAACAACAACAAAAAACGACAACAACGAAGACGACGACGGCGACGACAATATTATTATTAATAATATTGATAAAAATAATGACAACAATGATAATATTAATGATGATAGTAATGATAATTGCAATAATAATTATGGCGAAATAGAGAATGGAAAAGACAGCAAGATTACATTTAGGAAATCTGTAATCAATTGTACTACTACTGCTACCACTACTACTACTACTACCACCACCACTACTACTACTACTACTACTGCTGCTACTACTACCACTACTACTACTACTACCATCACAACTGCTGCTGCTGCTGCTACTACTACTACTATTACTATTATTAGTGATAGAAATAGAAAGAAATAAGAATGAAGATAATGATTATGATAATTAAAATGGATAGATAATAATATGAAAATCTAAGAAGTATACAGATGTGTGAATCAATTTAGAA
>CM031616.1:8136296-8138257 GCA_018398815.1 Conus ventricosus
GAAAGACCGCGGAGAACGTGTCCCGTGGGACGAGGCGTTGTCGCTGAAGGTCCCGGACAGGGGTCGGGATCCTCCAGCAAAGTCCTTGTGCTCCTCAACCAGTGCGCGGCCCCCAACAGCGCAAGCTTCGGGTGAATCCCCCGGGAGGAGAGGACACGGAAGGAACTGGAAGGAAAGAAGGAAGAGGGTACTGGAACCCCGCAGTCAGTACGGTCTGATATTCGCTGCTCACTCCTAACAGCCACTCGCATGATGGGCGAGGGGAGGTGTTTGCTAATTAAATTAATGACATCAGCTCAACACAGACCTGAGCATAACAGTCAACAAACCAAACGAGGAACGTTCGCTAAAGGTCTCCTCACACGAAGCAGGTAAGAGGTTACATTAACAGGCTAAACAACAAATATCAATTTATTATCTTCATCCTTCCCTCACTCACGTTCAACATTTTCCTTTCTTAGGAACTGAACAGATACAGCAACCGCTGCTCTATAACTGCCACCACATTTACAAATAATACTAACTCAATGGCACAATTATCCACACATTTTTATAACAACATTTCAAAATGACACAATTCTCCAACCACGCATCCAAACGACTAATCATGTGTACACACGCTTGCAAACATAAAACTCGTTCCCCTTGCACACACAACAGACGGTGGCCGAAGAATAAGAGACCGGCAATTTGTGACAGGGGCGGACAAGCGAGACCAAGCAAGTACAACCCTGAATCACCAGGTTCTCCCCTTCCCCGCCGAACTACCGCATCACCAGATGCATAAAAAGGAAAAGACTTTAAGTTATAATTTTGACTGGCCAGGTTAAAGATTGAATTAACCAGAAAAAGTGGTCTCAACCAATATTTCTTTTATAATTTTGAAAACCAAAAGAAATTGCGCAAAAGAGAAGAATTAGCCGGCTAACAACAAAAAAAAACAAACAAATAAACCACGAAACTGATGCTTACCAGCTACCCGTGGTGTGACCCCAGTGGCGGGTCAAGCGACTCTCTACCCTCTGTCCGGTCGAGAGGACAGCAGAGCAGATGCGGAAAAGAGTTGACGTGATGTCCCTCCCCTACAGGCCGACTGTATGGAATAAGGTACCGACCATACCTTCGACGAAGTGGTGTAGAACCAAAACCGGAGCAGGCGCTCCCAGAGACATCTTCGCTCGAGTGAAGAGAAAACCTGCTCAGCGATGGCAGCCAACATGCCACGCTACGTCACAGGAGCATACCTCAAGCCTAAGAGGAGTGATGCACGTGCGACAGGTAAAAAGACAGGAGAGAGGCGATAGAGACAGCCAGTTAAAGCGAAAGGTACCAGCCACCCGTGAACCTGCAGGATGAATTGCACGGGCAGTGGAATTAGAGAGAGAGAGAGAGAGAGAAAGTAAACCTAACCTGAGCTGAACGACATTAAGGTGCAAACGCACTACAAACCACATTAGGGACGGAGACACGACAACAGCAACGACAATAAATAAATGAATAATTCCGCACCCTAGACGGGTCAATCGTCGTAGGCCTCGTGACAAACTCGTGACAACGGGGATGAGGGCGTAGGTGTCGGGTGTTATCTTTTTGCCCTTCTTTCTTTCTGTCTCTCTATCTATCTTTTTTCTTTCTTCCTTCTTCTTTCTTTCTTTCCTTCTTTTTTCTTTCTTCCTTCCTGCTTTTCTTTGTTTCTATGTTTCTTTTTTCCTTCCTGCTTTCTTTGTTTCTATGTTTCTTTTTTCCTTCCTGCTTTTCTTTGTTTCTATGTTTCTTTTTTTCTTTCTTCCTTCCTTTCTTTCTTCCTTCTTTCCTTCCATTCTTTCTTTTTTCTTTCTTTCTTCCTTCCTGCTTTTCTTTGTTTCTTTCTTTGTTCTTTTTTTTCCTTTCTTTCTTTTTTTCTTTCTTCTTCCTTCCTGCTTTTCTTTGTTTCTTCTTTGTTTCTTTTTTTCCTTTCTTTC
>CM031616.1:8143357-8145857 GCA_018398815.1 Conus ventricosus
GCCCTACTTGGAATCATGGTCGATCAACAGGCTAAAACTTCCAAACACAACAAAGCCATTTTATTGTTCTTGCTTTACTTTTTGTCCCTCTATGGCTTCGATGTGCACCTGCAGTGATTCAGCAATCAGCATCTCAAACACCGGAAAAGAGCTTTGTGTTGGAGAAGTGATTTGACTCTTCTTCTGTTTTTTCTCAAACTGGATCATGAAAACGCCTTGGGCAGTATTTGACGAGAGAAAGACTACCGTAACATTTGAAAGCTCTCCTGGCTAAGGTAACAGAGAAGAGGGAGGAAACCCTAACCACACACACACACACACACACACACACACACACACACACACACACACACACACACACACACACACACACACACACACACACACACACACACACACACACACACGCACACACACACACCACACACACATGGCAGGTGGAAGGAAGAGAAGGTGGGGGATGGCAGGGGGGTGGAGGGTGGGGGCTAGGCAAGGAAGAATGTTAGAGGTAGGATGAACAGGATGGCGAGCAGTGGAAAAAGATAGAGACGGTGTGCGAAACAGTTGAAAACAAACAGTTTCAGTGTCCGTTTCACTGTAACCCAACCACTCACATAGAATTCTCGGGAAGAACCGGCGATGGGAGAATGGAGGGGAAGTAGTGAGAGAGGGGGGGGGGGGGGTAGGTAAAGGGATAAGGGGATTTCACCATAATATAAAGAGAATATTCTGTCTGGAAAAAAGAAAAGCCAGCACACGAGACCAGTCTCAAGATATTGAAATCAACTTACAACATATGTACGCTTACTAGCCTGTTGACATCCTACAAACAGACGACACTGAGCTGTGCTAAAGGAAAACCAGCTATTTCACTTATTTTCTCCCATCAAATCACAAACAGGAGTTTAAAAACAATAAAGGCAGATATCATAAGTGTCGCAAAAATACATAAGAAGGTCCTATGGACAAACGACCATTGCAGAATAGACACAGCCATGACCACGTCTGGATACTATGTTCAGTTTCACTACTTTGCCACCTAATTCACACCAAAAAGTTGGCCATGTATGATTTTTGTTAACATGGGGGAAAAGTGGGAATATTGTCCAGAACAAGGGCAGATAAAACTAGTCAAAGAGACGGAACAGCTGTGGATGACAGTAAAATATAGTTGTTGAATTTTTTGAAAAAGCCACGCATGTAATTAAAAGTATTTCAACTCAGGAGCAATAGCTTGTTGCTGTTCAAATTGCAACATTTATCATAAAACTGTATGTGATTGTTGATTGGAAATAAATTTTCAACCAAGGCACAGTCAAAGAGAGTAATAGAAAGAGGATGTCATAGCATATAATTTCCCAAAGGCAGGAGATAATTTATCCCAAAGAATCCCTGACACACCAACGGGGCCAAACCTCCTCCCCCCCCCCCCCCCCCCCCCCCCCCCCCCATTTGAAAACAACACAACACAGAACAAAACACAACAAAACAAGAGAGAGAGAGAGAGAGAGAGAGAGAGAGAAGAGAGAGAGAGAGAGAGAGAGAGAGAGAGAGAGAGAGAGAGAGAGAAACATTGAAGACCAAACAGATGAAGGACAGACAATAAACGTCACACAACAGGTAAGGGTGGAGGAGGTTTGAATGGGAGCACGCATTATTATACAATCCCTTTCGAATTTCTGTCTTTTTTTTCATAAACAAGCTCCTGAATCTGAATTAGTGCTATATTTCATTCTGTCAATACTTAAAAGACGCAGAGAGACAGTCTGAGTTATTGGTTAAGCACAAAGACAGACATAGAAATAGGCAGTGGGAGAGAAAAACGATTGGCTGGCTTACGGACAACCTGGCTACCTGACCTATCACGCAAAGAGCACCTGCTTAATAAACGCGTCGTGCGTGCTCTGTCACATACACAGCGAAAACGTCACGAATCTTTTTCCCCCTGTCTCATCTCCTGTCCTTTTTCAGGGGCAGTTCTGTCACACGTTCATTTCACCTCTACAGTACACTGTATAGCTCTGGCGAGTAAAATGTGTCACCCCTCTGTCTGTCTGTCTGTCTGTCTGTCTGTCTCTCTCTCTCTCTCTCTCTCTCTCGTCTCTCTCTCCTCGTCTCTCTCTCCTCCTCTCCTCTCTCTCTCTCTCCATCTAATATGGTTTTGTATGGAGATACATGCAGTACAGCCCCAATAACAGTGAAACACTTCCTGCACGACTGTCCCACACAAAACAAGATGCAAAGCATATAAACGTACTCCCAGTTTATCCTGAATACGCGTGAGATATTCCATAAAGAGGAAAAAAAAAACCATTTCGGACCGTTACAGCCGTTAGTAACGCTATTCTGGAAAACATCGGTCATCATCTGTGACCCATAATGAACATACCAACAAATTTTCAGAAAGATCGGCCAAGTACTTTCTGAGATATTCCATAAAGAAGAAAAAACCGTTATGGGCCGTTATAGCCGTTATTAATGGCTATAACGGTAAAACAAA
>CM031616.1:8153357-8155045 GCA_018398815.1 Conus ventricosus
CGTTGACTCCTTTCCTCATTGCTGGTGAAGGCTTTACGCTTTTCACCATAATCTTGCACACTTGAAACGACACAGTGCTGATTCCAACGCTGAAGCTGCTGTGATATTTCTTCACGCATCTCAGCAAAGTGCTTGGCTTTCATCAAGACCGCGTCTGTCCGATTTCCACGTACAAACATGAACTTGAAAAGAGGTCAGTGATGCTTTATTTTCCCTAGTCACCCACGCTAAACCATCGTTGATTTATCCGCTTATGTCTACATCTCAGTGGGTAACTCCAGAACCTCTGCCCTTCCGGTGTTGCAGTACAGCCCTGTAAAAAGTGGCCCTGTGAGAATTTCCCCTCTGGAATCATTTAGGCTCAGTCATCGTCTGAGAGGGATCTTTGGGAGCTGTTGCGTACAACAGAATTTTCTTTGCTGAGTTTTCGATGCTTCGTTTTAAGGATCAATACTTCTGCGATGGTGAATATGTTTTTTAACCAGTTTCTGTTGATCTGTCTGCCTGTTGGAAAGGTTATGCGAAAACTGCTGAATCCACGTTTACAAAACGTGAGCGAAGATGGAGTGTCGACAAAAAAACGAACCTACTTGATTTTGGTGCAGATCCGTTGAGCAGATGTGGACCGAATGGTAAATCCGAGATCAAGATTGAATTAGAAAAAAAAACCTATCTAACCCAATCGAATTTTTGCTGAGGGGGGGGGGGGGGGGGGGGGGGTTGTTTATGTTTTGTTTTTTGAATAAAGCCTTGTCATTCTCTGTGAGTCTCCAGGAAGCCATGCTTTTTCTGAAGGACTAAAGCCTTGGTGTATGTCGTGGTCTCCACGGACCAATACTTTCACTGATGGAGTAAAGCCTTTCCCTATGTGTGTGTGTGTGTGTGTGTGTGTGTGTGTGTGTGTGTGTGTGTGTGTGTTTTGTGTGTGTGTGTGGGGTGTGTGTGCGTGCGTGCGTGCGTGCGTGTGTGCGTGCGTGCGTGCGTGCGTGCGTGCGTGTGTGTGTGTGTGTGTGTGTGTGTGTGTGTGTGTGTGTATGTGTGTGTATGTGTGTGTGTGTGTGTGTGTGTGTGTTTGATTTTCTTCACTCCTTTCTATGTAAAAGTATTTTTGTGCAAATGTGGGGCCATGCTTTGTTAACAAAGTCGGCACAATTGGTGCTTAAAAAACTGATCTCAGTTTTCAAGTGAACCTCATCACTGTGGATGAGTTTCAAGGAAAAGGTGGGGGTGGAGGTATGTGTGTTGGGGGGGGGGGGGGGGGGGTAGGGGAGCTGCACACTATATACAATCAGAATTTGTGACATTTTCTAAAACTCCTAAGATTAAAATCAATGATAAGTTAATTTCCGTCAATAATAAAAAAATAAAATAAATAGACAGATATACACAGAGACAAGAAAGAGACAGTGAGCAAGAGAAATCGATTGACGGACTTAAGGACATCTAGCTACCTGACATTTTCTGAAAGAGCACCTGCGTCGTGCGTGGTGTGTGACATATACAGAAAACGTGATGCATCTTTCTTTCCCTGTCTCCTCTCCGTTCCTTCAGGGACATCCCGATACTCGTTAAGCTCACCTCTCTGGTACAGTGCTTGACCCTGGAGAGTAAAATGTTTCGCTTACCTCCCCCCCCCCCCCCCCCCCCCCCCCCCCCCCCCTCCCTCCCCTCCCTCTCCTCTCCTGCGT
>CM031616.1:8155145-8160145 GCA_018398815.1 Conus ventricosus
TTGTAAGTGCCTTCTGTTTTTGTAAGCTATCACTGACATAGAATACTGTACGAAGCACTGCCTTCTTTAGCATTTCTGTGTTCGAGCTGTGTGGATTTTTACTTTGAGAAAATGGATCATAGTCTTCAACAGTCCTGAAGAACGTGGCATCGGCAGTAATACCTCCCTGATATTTTAAGTGGACCAATCAGCATTGCTAATAGAACTAATATCAAACTGTTCTGACCATTCACAGCGACTGATGATAGAATCGATCAGAGACGGTATGGACCAATCAGAGGGCCTGACAGTAAGAACCAATCAGCATTGCTGATGGCTGTGACCAATCAGCATCCTTCATAAGGAAATGAATCACGGTGTTTGACAGTGATGGCTGATCATGTTGCCTAATAGTCAGGATAAATTATGGAGGCTGGTGATTTGAATTAAATCAGGATGCATGGTGATGAGGGCCACTTGTAATGTGCAATTATTGAGGGTTATGATGATGAGGGCCACTTGTAATGTGCAATTATTGAGGGTTATAGTGATGAGGGCCACTTGTAATGTGCAATTATTGAGGGTTATGGTGATGAGGGCCACTTGTAATGTGCAATTATTGAGGGTTATGGTGATGAGGGCACTTGTAATGTGCAATTATTGAGGGTTATAGTGATGAGGGCCACTTGTAATGTGCAATTATTGAGGGTTTACGGTGATGAGGGCCACTTGTAATGTGCAGTTATTGAGGGTTATGGTGATGAGGGCCACTTGTAATGTGCAATTATTGAGGGTTACGGTGATGAGGGCCACTTGTAATGTGCAATTATTGAGGGTTATGGTGATGAGGGCCACTTGTAATGTGCAATTATTGAGGGTTATGGTGATGAGGGCCACTTGTAATGTGCAGTTATTGAGGGTTACGGTGATGAGGGCCACTTGTAATGTGCAATTATTGAGGGTTACGGTGATGAGGGCCACTTGTAATGTGCAGTTATTGAGGGTTACGGTGATGAGGGCCACTTGTAATGTGCAGTTATTGAGGGTTATGGTGATGAGGGCCACTTGTAATGTGCAATTATTGAGGGTTACGGTGATGAGGGCCACTTGTAATGTGCAATTTATTGAGGGTTATGGTGATGAGGGCCACTTGTAATGTGCAATTATTGAGGGTTATGGTGATGAGGGCCACTTGTAATGTGCAATTATTGAGGGTTATGGTGATGAGGGCCACTTGTAATGTGCAATTATTGAGGGTTATGGTGATGAGGACCACTTGTAATGTGCAATTATTGAGGGTTATGATGATGAGGGCCACTTGTAATGTGCAATTATTGAGGGTTATGGTAATGAGGGGCCACTTGTAATGTGCAATTATTGAGGGTTATGGTGATGAGGACCACTTGTAATGTGCAATTATTGAGGGTTATGGTGATGAGGACCACTTGTAATGTGCAATTATTGAGGGCTATGCTGATGAGGGCCACTTGTAATGTGCAATTATTCAGTGTTATAGTGATGAGGGCCACTTGTAATGTGCAATTATTCAGTGTTATAGTGATGAGGGCCACTTGTAATGTGCAATTATTGAGGGTTATGGTGATGAGGGCCACTTGTAATGTGCAATTATTGAGGGTTATGGTGATGAGGGCCACTTGTCGTGTGCAGTTATTTAGGGCTATGGTGATGAGGGCCACTTGTAATGTGCAATTATTGAGGGTTATGGTCCACGGCAGTTAGAGCCTGTAGCAAGTCTGAAAACAGGGTTCCATGTCACGTGACAACGGGAGTCGGCCTGCGCACCGCACCAACCAAGCACCTAGCACTGTCTGGTTCTGTCTGTGCTGAAACTTTTGGTCAACGCTCTTTGGCCTATCAAGCTTTCATTTAGAATCAACTCCGACATTAACTTAAATACTCTGCACATTCTGCATTCTTTCAAATCAAGCTGATTTCGTTTATAGTGTAACAACATTGTTTTGAGGGTGTAAACTATGCTTGTTTGTGGGTGTCTGTAGGTTGATCAATTGTCCGTTGTTCTGTTTGGGAAGAAGGTGGGTGGGTGAAAAAATGGAAACGCTGGGCGGCTGCTGGTGGTGTGGTTAGATGTGGTGCAGGCAACTGGTCCCGATTTTCATTTTGTGCACTGTTGTTTGTCCTTCTCAATTCATTGTGCTGGTTGTATGCATTTTGTGACTGAAAATGCCACGGGTATTTATATGATTCGCGTGTTGTTCTTTTAGGTCATCACATCATCATCATCATCATCATCATCATCATCATCATCATCATCATCACCATTATCACCATCGTCGTCGTCATCATCATCATCATCATCATCATCATCATCATCACCATCACCATCATCATCATCCTCATCATCATCATTATCCTCCTCCTCCTCCTCCTCCCTCCTCCTCCTCCTCCTCCTCCTCCTCCTCCTCCTCTTCCTCCTCCTCCTCCTCTACATCATCATGATTCATTGTCATCATCATTATCATCCTCCTTGTCCTCCTCGTCCTCCTCGTCGTCGTCCTCCTCCTCCTTCTCCTCCTCCTACTCCACCTCATCATCATTTATTATCATTATCCTCCTCCTCCTCTCCTCCTCTCCTCCTCATCTTCATCATCATCATCATCATCATCATCAGATCATCACCATCAGCGGCAGCATCAGCAGTAGCAGCAGGGAGGGCAGCAGCTCCTTTTTTCGAAGGTCGTCCAGATGGCAAGCCCCATTGCTAAGGTGCCAGAGACTTCCTCTTTACATAAGTGCCAGCTTGCCCTTCTCACCATCCAACGCTCTTGATGGTACTTGGGGCTGTGGCAAAAAAATGCCACGCTTCCAGAGATTCTCAGGACCTCTAACCCCTTGACTCTGGGTGTACTTTGGCAGGTGTGCCTCTGTCAGAGATAAGGCACTTAACGACTGATGTTCGTTTGTATGACGTGGCCGGGAAGCCGGGAGAGGAAAGGGAGGAGGATCAGGGAGGGGGGGGGTGTAGTGTGTGTGTGTGTGGGGTGGGTGGGTCGGGGTTTGAAAAGGAGAGAGGGGGTGGGTTCCGCAACTTGGTCGCCTTGTGACCTGACATTCCTTGAACACACATTCCTTGCGTTCATTTATGCACAATCCTGTTATAATCAAGATCAATAGAAATGTTAAGAAGAGATAGAATAATGAATAAAACATCAGCTGAAACTGATTCATTTGTTAATGTCTCGTTTGTTTGATCATTTGTTAACATTCAGGTCTTTTTTGTTCGTTTCTCATTTGTGTTTTCGCTTTTGTAATGAAAAAAAAGACCAATTCTGCACTCCACATCCGATACCGGTGTAGCTGACATTCATGGAGCCGAATAATTTTATAATTATGCAGTGTGCCGTTTCTAGCATAAAGAAGTACGTGAATAATTATACACGGTGATGGATATCTTAAAACAAAACCAAAAAAAAAAAACCCTCAGGAGCAAATACAACTGTAGATCCGTTTTATGATATAACAAATACAAAATGAAAAAGTGAATAATCCAACATCTTATTGCGATATCATTGTCATTGTTAATGTGTTGGATAAATGATAAAGACACAGACATGACATTTTCTGTACAACGTGTCTGTGAAAAAGCTAACGGAAGCGAAGTGTCAGGCGAAATAAACGGGATGACCTCACTCTAAGTGAGTAGACAAAGCCCCCCCCTTTCTGTCTCTCTGTCTCTCTGTCTCTCCTCTCTCTTCTCTGTCTCTCTCTCTCTCTCTCTCTTCTCTCTTCTCTCTCTCTCTCTCTTCTCTCTCTCTCTCTCTCTCTCTCTCTTAGCGTCAAAGCGTCAAAGCGTCTCTCTCTCTCTCTCTCTCTCTCTCTCTCTCTCTCTCTCCAGCAACCAACCTGCCCCCCCCCACCCCCATCCTCTGTTCTCCCCCATCCCCTTCACCACCTCCCCCACCCACACACGAAGCAACATACGGAGAGGAAAGAAGACAAAGATGCCGCAAAGGGCGGCACCCTCTGGGCAAAAAAACCCTGAAGGTCTAAGATGAAAACAACATGCCTACTAACTGACCAAGGACGGCGGCAAATGGAAAGGTCATTTGACCATCGTGATGGAAGATGCATCGATGGGATGTTGATAATGGCGGCGTTGACACTTCTATCGTTGACGGAGATGCCGGGGTATTGACGTTGAGTTTTTATTGACAGTCCTGGTTGACAGAGATTTCAGGACATTGAGGAGAAGGGAGGAGGGAGGAGGGGGGGGGGGGAGTCACACTACCTCTGTTGACAGTGATGCCGGGAGAGTGTAACACCAGCAAAGGAGGTAACGCTCTGATTTACATAAATGTCCGGACATTGAACAAAGTCGGTGTTGATGACGTTTGTTTTGTGTACAGAGAGGTCAGATATTCAAAGCAGCTGCCTTATTTCATTGAAATGTCAAGAAACTGAAGAAAACCAAATGTGCTGACGACACTTGTTATGTTTAAAAATCTCAAGGCAATGGAGAAAAAAAAAATCTGTGCTGACAATACGTGTTCTACTTGCAGGTGTGTCCGGGCACTGAGTTAGAGCTGTGCTAACAATACTTGTTCTATTTACAGGTGTGTCCGGGCACTGACTTAGAGCTGTGCTAACAATACTTGTTCTATTTACAGGTGTGTCCGGGCACTAAAGAAGAGACGTGCTGACCACACTTGTTCCACTTGCAGATCCATCAGGGCGCTGCAAAAACTCTGTACTGACAATACTTGTTCTGCTTGCAGATGTGTCCAATGACTGAGAAAGAGCTGTGCTGACCGTACTTGCTCTACTTGCAGATGCATCATGGCACTGACTTAGAGCTGTGCTGACCGTACTTGCTCTACTTGCAGATGCATCATGGCACTGACTTAGAGCTGTGCTGACCGTACTTGCTCTACTTGCAGATGCATCATGGCACTGACTTAGAGCTGTGCTGACCGTACTTGCTCTACTTGCAGATGCATCATGGCACTGACTTAGTGCTGTGCTGACCGTACTTGCTCTACTTG
>CM031616.1:8170145-8173469 GCA_018398815.1 Conus ventricosus
TTAGCCTGGAGTATACACATCCTGAGAGTTTGATAATTCATTTTAGCCTGGAGTATGGACATTCCGCAGGCTGTGTGTCTGAATTATGGAAAGGTTGACTCGAGTATAGGGCTACTCATGGTTTCGCCTTGGTGCATGCTTTGAGTTCAAGATTTATTCTAAAACATGATAAAAACATTCACTGCTTTAACCCCAGAACTCTTGAAGTACCACGCACACCACACCGTTGTCAGGGAATGGCATTCTAGAAATGTCCTCCATTTCTCTTCCTGTCTTTGACTTTGTATTTTCATTCTGTATTACTCTCATCGTCTTTTTTTTTGCGCCTCCTCGGCCTGTCTATGTGTCTTGATTCTAATCCGTCTGATATCATTTGTTCTCTTTTTCACAGTGTGTAAATCTTAGCTTGGCCACTATGGTTAAAGAAGATTCATTGTGTGTTATCTACACCTCGTGTCTGCATCCATGCTAGGTGAACGGGTACTTACAAACAGTACACATGTTCGAGTACAGCCCTGTCATGCAGTCTCAGATCAGAATGGAAATCCGCAGCATCATCGTCATCATTCTCATTCTCATCGATCAATATTTAAAAATAAAAGTATCAAATTCTGTAGCCCTTCATGCCCTGGTCTCATGGTGACCTCAGTTTCGATGTCCTCTGTGGTCTTGGTTTGTTTCCGTCGAAGTCATCGGTATCGGCGAGTACATGTGGGCTGTTGTTCGGCGGACGTGGTGGTGCCCTCCGGAGGGAGAGCTCACTCACGCCGGCTCCGCGACTAAGCAATTATTGTCGTCAGTAGGGGGCTTAGTAGGTGGTGTCCTGTGTATGTTGGATCAAAACAGGCGCCACTGAACACCACCGAAGTGACTCGGCAGCAGTGCAGTGTCTCCTCCGGTGGGTTGCCTCTTGACGACTTGACATTGACTGCTCCCTGTGGATGGCCGGTGCCAGGGCTGGGGCGGGACTGACCGGGCTGTGGCTGTGGACGGGGTGTCGGAATGAGCGGTGTGGGTGCACTGCCGCTGAGGTGGCACAGAAGATGGAACTAAAAACAAACAAACAAATAAACAATCAGTACATGTTCGATGTTATATGCATGTATGTTACTGTTTTAACAGGGAAGCAAAATCTTGTTTATTCTTTTATTTACTTATTTGTTTGTTTGTTTGTTTATTTATTTATTTTTTTCATTTTTTTTGCCTTTGTAATTAAGCGACAGGTGAAGTCATTTCATCTCTGAAATGGGCATGAATCCAAAAGCTGAACTGAGTACTTCAGGCCGGACCCAAGTGTAGTGTATATTAACCCTAACACCATAGACACGAATCCTGCGTACCAGGTCTAGTGCTACACATAATCAACCTTCCTGCAAGAAAAAACAAGCCCTAGTATAATAGACAGCAATCGTAATGTAATGGATATTGTACCTGACGCTACACAAACTAACTGTAATCCAGTACATTCTGACTGTAACGGAATGCACACTAGCCCTATGTATTTCATACCATCTCTTAAGTATCCACCAGCCGCCGTGGCGAAGTGGTTAGCGTCGCGGACTCCCGGCTGGGAGGTCGAGGGTTCGAATCCCATCAGAAGTCATGTGGGTTTTTCTGCGCCGACCGCTCCTACCCAGAGTTGAGTTGCTGCGGACTCAGTTGGGAAGACTGGGACCACACAGTCGAGTTTCATCCACTTAATGGATGCGTTTCTGAGAGTGTTGCTCAAATTTCCTGACCAACACTGCAGGTGCCTGTATCTCTCGGGCCTGGTTGACGCCGGGAATTATTATGAAAGGAAGCGTAGAGTACAGCCCTGTCATGTAGTCTCAGACCGAAATGGAAATCCGTAGCATCATCTTAATCATCCTCATTCTCATCGATCAGCATTAAAAAAATGTCTCAAATTCTGTGGCCCTTCATGCTCTGCTCTCATGGTGACCTCAATTTCGATGTCCTCTCCACGTCTGTGGCCTTGGTTTGGTTCCGTCGGGGTCACCGGTATCGGCGAGTCCATGGGGGCTGTCGTTGGACGGACGTGGTGTTGCCCTCCGGAGGGAGAGCTCACTCACGCCGGCTCCGCGACTAAGCAATTATTGTCGTCAGTAGGGGACTTAGTAGGTGGTGTCCTGCGTATGTTAGATCAGAACAGGCGCCACTGAACACCACCGATGTGACTCGGCAGCAGTGCAGTGTCTCCTCCGGTGGGTTGCCTCTTGACGACTTGACATTGACTGCTCCCTGTGGATTGCCGGTGCCGGGGCTGCGGCGGGGCCGACCGGGCTGTGGCTGTGGACGGGGTGTCGGAATGAGCGGCGTGGGTACACTGCCTCTGAGGTGGCGCAAAAGTTGGGACAGCAAAAAAAAAAAAAAAAAAAAAAATCTCTTAAATATCCAAAACCTGCAACACATATCATCAGACTTAACACAACACAAACCAACTCCAACGCAACACATAAAAAAACACTAAAATGCAACAGATATCAACCCAAAACACATTTAGTTTTAAGCACGTTCAGTTTGGACAAGAACTTCGTAATTTAAGAACGAACAATATGCACATGTTCTGTTTATAACAGTTTGGCCAAAAACTTCGTAATTGAAGTACGAATAATATGCATATGTTCTGTTCATATGTGGACGTAACTATATGTTTTCCTGTATGTCTGTCTGTCTGTCTGTCTGTGCCCAGACATAGATGTACGCTTGGTGCACATGCGTCTGTACTTATGCCTGTCTGTGATGGTCTGTATGTGTGCCTGTTGCACAGGTCTATGCAACCGTGCCATCGGATGTCTGAAAGAAGCCGTGGAGGACTGCCGAACCAGACAGAACGTGCCAGACTCGGCGCTAGATGGCATGAACACCAAATCAGCCACATTGAAGACCTCTTTTACCAGCAATGTCGCGGTAATAAACCTGGTCAGTGGAAGATGTAGCAAGTCCTGAAATTATCAGGGGAGAGAGAGAGAGAGAGAGGGGGGGGTAGGGGACAGAGAGGGGGAGTAGGGGAGAGGGAGAGAGAGAAAGGAAGAAAGAGAGAGAGAGAGAGAGAGAGGGGAGAAGAGAGAAGGAGAGAAAGAGAGAGAGAGAGGAGAGAGAGAGAAAGAAGAGAGAGAAGAGAGAAAGTGGAGGAGAAAAACAGAGAGAAAAGGGAAGGGAAAGAGATAGAGAAGAAGGGAAGAGCCCAGAGAAAGAGAGTGAGGAGACAGACAGACAGACAGACAGAGAGCGAGCGAGAGAGACAGACAGACAGACAGAGAGCGACGAGAGAGACAGACAGACAGACAGAGAGAGAGAGAGAGAGAGGGGAAGAGAGAGAGA
>CM031616.1:8186109-8208609 GCA_018398815.1 Conus ventricosus
CTTTCTTCAAAACTAAATTATAGATATCAGAAGCTTGATGACCAAACATTTTGAGATACCAGGGATTGAAGAAAAACTTTCTCTATTAAAAAAAAAAAAATCCTCAGCACATTCTTGAATATTTCAATGTGAAATAGTTTTCACGATTCTTGTCAAAACTATGTACCTGCTCTGTGTTATTGTGAATGTTTTAATGTGAAACAGTTTTCACGATTCTTGTCAAAACTATGTACTTGCTCTGTGTTATTGTGAATGTTTTAATGTGAAACAGTTTTCACGATTCTTGTCAAAACTATGTACTTGCTCTGTGTTATTGTGAATGTTTTAATGTGAAACAGTTTTCACGATTCTTGTCAAAACTATGTGCTTGCTCTGTGTTATTGTGAATGTTTTAATGTGAAATAGTTTTCACAATTCTTGTCAAAACTATGTACTTGCTCTGTGTTATTGTGCCTTGATGAATACTTGTACCTAGTGCTCGTTTTCAGATGTGCTTATTCTCAATATGTAACGATCGACTGTGCCCATGTCATGCATGGGGACTCTTGTTGAAAAACCCCCCAATAACAATCAAATGTTTTCTTCAACTGTGTAAACTAGGATTGTATGTGTGTGCTCTTGTCTTCAACATAACTTCAGCACTGTATAGATCACGTGACCCAGTCGCTGCAAGGAGTACATTAAGCGTCACACTGACAGAGTTCAGATGATGACCTCAATACCAACTTGTTTTTTGTCATTTCTAAGGACATGTCTGTAACTTTCGTCAAAACTAAGTTATAGATATTAGAGCTTGAGCTTGATGGTAAAACATTTTGAGAAAGGGTTTAAAGGTAAACTTTTTCTATTTGAAAACAAAATCCTCAGCACATTCTTGATATTTCAATGTGAAACAGTTTTCACGATTCTAGTCAAAACTATATACTTGCTCTGTGTTCATGATTATTGTGCCTTAATGTATACTTGTACTTATTGTCCGTTTTCAGATATGCTTATGAAACGATCGACTGTACGCATGTAATGCATGAAACTCTTGTTGAAAAAGCAACAACAATAAAATGTTTTCTTTAGCAGTGTAAGCTGCAATTGTACGTGTGTGCTCTTGTCTTTAACATAACTCCGATATTGTGTAGAGCATGTTACCCCAATCGCTACAATTGGGAGATTTAGTACCAAATTGACGAATTTTAGATGACAACATCAATGCGAACTTCAGTTTTATTTTTCAGTTTCTAATGACATGGTTGGGAGTTTCTTCAAATCAAAATCACGGACCCTGTCAGTTTGTTTGATCAACCATTTTCCAGTAATCAGGGTTTAAACATGAGGGTTTTTTCCTTCTAGAAAAATTCTCAGCACAGGTTTTGAAGGTTTAGTATGAAATGATGATTTTCGAATGGTTTTTTTGAAGGAATGTGATCACTCAGTATTTGAAGACTAATTGCAACCATTTTTATGAAGGTTTTAATGTCAAATTGTGTCATCTAAAAATTATAGCACAGTTTGAATTTGTATGTGAAAGTATTTCACAGTCTTATCAGAATTATCAACAGCCATTGATTTGAAGAACATGCTGAACTTTTTCTTTTTGTCAAAAATCTTATCTTCCTGATATTTAAGCTGGAAAACGTTCGCGTTCTGTCAAATTATTTCGCCCTGTGCTTGCGGATGTAATTATTTGATTCAACGTTTTTTACTTTATTGTCCGTGTTTGCAAGAAGCTTAAGGCATGAAACGGATCGGATTCTGTACACATAACATGACAACCTTGCTTGACAAAACAACATCAAAAACAGTATTTCTTTATGGACACAGTGGCTAAGACGCATGTGTACGTGACGACCCAAGAACACTGGCTTTAACGAACTGTAATGGAAGTAACTGGTAGGATCTGCAGAACACCTGGCAACGAACTGTAAAGGGAGAACTGAGGCTCTGCAAGAACACTGGCAACGAACTGTAAGGGAGAACTGAAGGCTATGCAAGAACACTGGCAACGAACTGTAATGGAGAGAACTGAAGGCTTGCAAGAACACTGGCAACGAACTGTAAAGGGAGAACTGAGTCTCAAGAACACCTGGCAACGAACTGTAAAGGGAAAGTTAGAACATGAGAGGCTTTCTGCAAGAACATCTCTGGCAACGAACTGTAAGGGAAGAACTGAAGGCTCGCAAGAACACCTGGCAACGAACTGTAAAGGGAGAACTGAAGCCTGCAAGAACACCTGCAACGAACTGTAAAGGGTAAACTGAAGGCTCGCAAGAACACCTGCAACGAACTGTAAAGGGAGAGAACTGAAGGCTCTGCAAGAACACTGGCAACGAACTGTTAAAGGGATAAACTGAAGGCTATGCAAGAACACTGGCAACGAACTGTAAAGGGAGAGAACTGAGGCTCTGCAAGAACACCTGGCAACGAACTGTAAAGGAGAACTGAAGGCTTACAAGAACACCTGGCAAGAACGTAAAGGAGAACTGAAGGCTCTGCAAGAACACCTGGCAACGAACTGTAAGGGAGAGAACTGAAGGCTCTGCAAGAACATGCAAGAACTGTAAAAGGGAGAATGAGGCTCTGCAAGAACACCTGGCAACGAACTGTAAGGGAGAACTGAAGGCTCTGCAAGAAACCTGGCAACGAACTGTAAAGGAGAATTGAAGGCTCTGCAAGAACACCTGCACGAACTGTAAAGGGAGAACTGAGGCTCTGCAAGAACATGGCAACGAACGTAAAGGAAGAACTGAGCTCTGCAAGAACACCTGGCAACGAACTGTAAAGGGAGAACTGAAGGCTTGCAAGAACACCTGGCAACGAACTGTAAAGGGAGAACTGAAGGCTCTGCAAGAACCCTGGCAACGAACTGTAAAAGGGAGAGACTGAAGGCTCTGCAAGAACACCTGGCAACGAACTGTAAAGGGAGAGAACTGAAGGCTCTGCAAGAACCCTGGCAACGAACTGTAAAGGGAGAAACTGAAGGCTCTGCAAGAACAACTGGCAACGAACTGTAAAGGGAGAACTGAAGGCTATGCAGAACCCTGGCAACGAACTGTAAAGGGAGAGAACTGAAGGCTCTACAAGAACACCTGGCAACGAACTGTAAAGGGAGAACTGAAGGCTCTGCAAGAACACCTTGCAACGAACTGTAAAGGGAGAACTGAAGGCTCTGCAAGAACACCTGGCAACGAACTGTAAAGGGAGAACTGAAGGCTAGCAAGAACACCTGGCAACGAACTGTAAAGGGAGAGAACTGAAGGCTCTGCAAGAACACCTGGCAACGAACTGTAAAGGGAGAACTGAAGGCTCTGCAAGAACACCTGGCAACGAACTGTAAAGTGAGAGAACTGAAGGCTCTGCAAGAACACCTGGCAACGAACTGTAAAGGGAGAGAACTGAAGGCTCTGCAAGAACACCTGGCAACGAACTGTAAAGGGAGAACTGAAGGCTCTGCAAGAACACCTGGCAACGAACTGTAAAGGGAGAGACTGAAGGCTCTGCAAGAACACCTGGCAACGAACTGTAAGGGAGAACTGAAGGCTCTGCAAGAACACCTGGCAACGAACGGTAAAGGAGAGAACTGAAGGCTTGCAAGAACACCTGGCAACGAACTGTAAAGGGAGAACTGAAGGCTCTGCAAGAACACCTGGCAACGAACTGTAAAGGAGAGAACTGAAGGCTCTGCAAGAACACCTGGCAACGAACTGTAAAGGGAGAGAACTGAAGGCTCTGCAAGAACACCTGGCAACGAACTGTAAAGGGAGAGAACTGAAGGCTCTGCAAGAACACCTGGCAACGAACTGTAAAGGGAGAACTGAAGGCTCTGCAAGAGCACCTGGCAACGAACTGTAAAGGGACAACTGAAGGCTCTGCAAGAACACCTGGCAACGAACTGTAAAGGGAGAACTAAGGCTCTGCAAGAACACCTGGCAACGAACTGTAAAGGGAGAGAACTGAAGGCTCTGCAAGAACCCTGGCAACGAACTGTAAAGGGAGAACTGAAGGCTCTGCAAGAACACCTGGCAACGAACTGTAAAGGGAGAACTGAAGGCTCTGCAAGAACACCTGGCAACGAACTGTAAAGGGAGAACTGAAGGCTCTGCAAGAACACCTGGCAACGAACTGTAAAGGGAGAACTGAAGGCTCTGCAAGAACACCTGGCAACGAACTGTAAAGGGAGAACTGAAGGCTCTGCAAAACACCTGGCAACGAACTGTAAAGAAATGAGCTATGCAGAACACCTGGCAACGAATGTAAAGGGAGAACTGAAGGCTCTGCAAGAACACCTGGCAACGAACTGTAAAGGGAGAACTGAAGGCTCTGCAAGAACACCTGGCAACGAACTGTAAAGGGAGGGAACTGAAGGCTCTGCAAAATCACCTGGCAACGAACTGTAAAGGGAGAGAACTGAAGGCTATGCAAGAACACCTGGCAACGAACTGTAAAGGAGAGAACTGAAGGCTCTGCAAGAACACCTGGCAACGAACTGTAAAGGGAGAACTGAAGGCTCTGCAAGAACACCTGGCAACGAACTGTAAAGGGAGAGAACTGAAGGCTCTGCAAGAACACCTGGCAACGAACTGTAAAGGGAGAACTGAAGGCTCTGCAAGAACACCTGGCAACGAACTGTAAAGGGAGAACTGAAGGCTATGCCAGAACACCTGGCAACGAACTGTAAAGGGAGAACTGAAGGCTCTGCAAGAACACCTGGCAACGAACTGTAAAGGGAGAACTGAAGGCTCTGCAAGAACACCTGGCAACGAACTGTAAAGGGAGAGAACTGAAGGCTCTGCAAAATCACCTGGCAACGAACTGTAAAGGGAGAGAACTGAAGGCTATGCAAGAACACCTGGCAACGAACTGTAAAGGGAGAGAACTGAAGGCTCTGCAAGAACACCTGGCAACGAACTGTAAAGGGAGAACTGAAGGCTCTGCAAGAACACCTGGCAACGAACTGTAAAGGGAGAGAACTGAAGGCTCTGCAAGAACACCTGGCAACGAACTGTAAAGGGAGAACTGAAGGCTTGCAAGAACCCCTGGCAACGAACTGTAAAGGGAGAACTGAAGGCTCCGCAAGAACACCTGGCAACGAACTGTAAAGGGAGAGAACTGAAGGCTCTGCAAGAACACCTGGCAACGAACTGTAAAGGGAGAGAACTGAAGGCTCTGCAAGAACACCTGGCAACGAACTGTAAAGGGAGAACTGAAGGCTCTGCAAGAACACCTGGCAACGAACTGTAAAGGGAGAACTGAAGGCTCTGCAAGAACACCTGGCAACGAACTGTAAAGGGAGAACTGAAGGCTCTGCAAGAACACCTGGCAACGAACTGTAAAGGGAGAACTGAAGGCTCTGCAAGAACACCTGGCAACGAAATATATTAGGGGGCCGGAATAGCTCAGTTGGTAGAGCGCTGGATCGTGATCCTGAGGTTACGGGTTCGAATTTTGGTACAGGGGGATTTTTCTCTCGGAGTTTACATTGGTTCTGACTCCATTCCCCATACAGTCCTTCGAATGAGACTATAAACCGAGGTTCCATGTGTGAACGCACGCACAACATCTTGCACACACGTAAAATCCCATCACCAACTTTCGGAAGAGAAGGCCAGTTTGGTCCGTTGGTATGGTTGACACGTTACACATAGCATGCACCTTCCCCGAAGTTGGAGTATGGCTGCCTTAATGGCGGGATAAAAACGGTCACACACACAAAAGTGTCAGAATCTTCAACTCGATGAAGTGGACACTCAAAGAAAGAAGAAAGAAGAAGAACTATAGGCTCTGGAACTCACTTGGGGTGCCGTCTGGAAGACAACTCAGAATAAGGGACAAGCGGGAAACTTGTAGGGCCTACTGTGTCCCTATTACGCCAAAGGCATAACAGGCAGTTCACATTGGATGATGCATCGCAGGCAGTAACAAAGTTGATATGTGATGAATTTGTCAGAGAAGTCCGTTTATCTGTTCGGGCTACTTTTTTTTAAAGTATAGTCTTTACTCAAACTTGGTGATCGTGTGGCGAACATGAGAAGATAAGTGGTTTTCTCGTTCGTCGTTTTCACTGTCCTAAATGTTATTTGTTTTCGCCTAAAGAAGACCCAAGAGGTCGAAATGCATTGTGTCTAGTCCTGTACTCTGTTTGTCTGTGTCCTTGGCGGTAACTAACCCCCTCTTTCTAAAAAAAATGGTGAAAGTTAGGCCAAGGCTTTTCTTGCTAAGCGCGCAGTGAGAACGAAATCACCCCAACAGGTTCAATCAATGTTTCGGTGAAATCGCCCCAAACAGGTCCAATCAATGTTTCACTTGTTGTAATGGTTCACCAATACATATTCAAGAGCGATTGTTTTTTTTTTTACTTAATGAAAAGCACCTGACTGAATATAGAAACGAGTTACTGATACGGTCGTCTGCGAATTTGTTTCGTATATTCGATTTATCAACATTCTTGATTTGTTGTATAGCAACACAGTTGAATTGATCTGCATTCCTGTTCACTCATGTTAGTGATCCCATTGTTCTCGTTTGTTTGATTTTTTTCCCTTGCTAATCATATTGTTGCTATTGTGAATGCTTTTGGCATGAGTTGACGTTCAGGCGATTGACATGCATTTCATCATTCGATTTCATTTTTTCGTCGTGTATTGGGTTTTTGTGTGTGTTGTTTTTGGTTTTTTTACGTGTGTTTAAAGAGTCGTGAGAATGCACAGTTCCTTGAACTAATAGACGAGCTCTTCAGTTTCACTTTGGTTTATTATGGAGGCGTCTACTGTTGCTGACTACACTGCTACTTTTAACACTGCTACTGCTACTACTGATAATAACAGCAACAACAACGGTAACAACAAAAATAACAATGTAATAATGATGATGATGTGATGATGATGATGATGATGATGATGATGATGATGATGATGATGATGATGACGATGATGATGATGATGATATATGATAACAGTAATAATGATGATGATGATGATGTGATAATTATGTTGATGATGATTGATGATGGTGATGAGAAGAAGAAGACGAAAAAGAAGAGAAGAAGAAAGAAGAAGAAGAAGAGAAGAGAGAAGAAGAAGAAGAAGAAGAAGAAGAAGAAGAAGAAAAGAAGAAGAAGAGAAGAAGAAGAAGAACAACAACAACAAACAACAGCAACAACAACAACAACAACAACAACAACAACAACAACAACACAGCAACAACAACAACAACAACAACAACAAAAAGAACAAGAACAAGAAGAAGAACAAAAAAGAACAAGGACAAGAACAAGAAGAAAACAAGAAGAACAGGAAGAATCATCTTATTTGTATAGCACAATAATAATGATCATGGTATCAATACAAGCATTGTGCTAAAAGTAAGCTCTATGCGCTTTACAGTCATTAAAAAAACTGTTTTAGAAGCACAAATGTAGTAAAATCGTAAGCTGAATACAGAAGAAGAGCGTGTGAATACAGAAAGAAAGAGAGACAGACAGACAGACAGGGAGAGAGACAGAGACAGACAGACAGAGACAGTAGAGCAGGATACAAAAGAAAAGTTTTATAAATATTAGAGAGAGAGAGGAGAGAGAGAGAGAGAGAGAGAGAGAGAGAGAGAGAGAGAGAGAGAGAGAGAGAGAGAGAGAGAGAAACAGATAGACAGACAGACAGAGACAGAGAGAGACAGAGAAAGAGACAGCAGTGCAAACCACACCAAGTTACACCATATCTTCAGGAAGACACGCTAAGCATCATTGTGATCTCTCTTTTTCTGTAGCAATAATTTCACGACTAATCTGTTCCTTCCTCAACTTTTTGTTTTTCATCCAGCCGAGACAGAAACTGAAAGGCAGAGCTGTTTGCAGTGAAAAAGGAATTGATGCCTGTCTAGAAGAGTGCTGTCTACCAAAGGGGAAAAAATGGAATTAGCGAGATGCATTTTCTTTTAACGACAGACTTAAACGAATTACGAAAGGGAAAAAAAAAAGAGTTAGAAAGATCACTTCTATTTAACGACAGACTTAAACGAAAGTTAAAAGTTCAGTACGAAAATCAGGTACGTTTTGTTTTCTTTCTTTCATTCTTAATACAGTGAAAATAATGTTCAGTTTCTAGCATTCTATCAGTGCTTTGACAGTGATGAGGAATAGCGGACTATGTTAGACAGCCGTGTCAATACATGAGCATCACCCGGGCAAAAACCACAGCGAGGAAAGTGGATAATTGTGCCAGATTTCACTGTGGGGTGTCTGTCACAATCTTAATGGCTTGATGTTAACAGCGAATTGTCGCTCCTTGATTTTCGAAAGGAAAGAAACAATGTGGCGACGATAAATCAACGGTATTGATTGAGGGCGATTTATCGCTTGTGTAGGTTACATGTCGTGATGTTGACAACACGACGATGTAATGTCAGATGGAAGATGACGTGACTGACGACGACGATGACGATGACGACGACAACGATGACGACGACGACGACGAGGCGACGATGGCGACGACGACGACGACGATGATGATGATGATGATGATGATGATGATGATGATGATGATGATGATATGTGGTGGGCAGACAGGTGAAGACAAACAGACGCCCCGGCAGACAACAAAACCCACAGACGGATAGAAAAAGGATGAAGACGACACACACGAGAAAAAAAAACGCAGACAAAAGACCGAAAGGGAGAAAGAAAAAAGGGAAGAAAGAAGAAGGTAAAGCAAACACGGCGCCACACACACACCACAACCACAAACACACACACACACATACACCAAAACCCCCAACACCCACCCCAAAACCACAACCACACACCTACACATACCCCACAAACACACAACACACAACACACACACACACACACACAAAAAAAACAAACAAAGGAAACAAAGCAACAACAGATGGAAGAAAGTGGGAAAGCGATACAGGAAAAATTGGGAATAAAGGAAGGGGAAGGAAGCACGAAAAAAAGGAGAAAGAAAGAAGAAGGAAGGGAAAAGAACAAAGAAGAAAGAGGGACAAAAGGGAAAGTGGGAAAAAAAATAAAAAAAGGGGAAAGAAGAAAAAGAAGAAAGAAAAAAGAAGAAAGAAAAAGAAGACGAAGCGAAAAGAAGAAAAGAAGAACAAACAACAACAACAACAACGAACACAAAAACAAAAAGGAGAAGAAGAAAAAAGAAAGAAGAAAGAAAAAAGAAAAATAAAGAAAAATAGATTTTTACATGAATGAAAAAAAAAATGGAAATACTAGATAAAAAAAAAAGCGGGGGAAAGTTTGCGTAGAACCCGCAAAAGATAGGAGTCATTTTTCCTTTTAAACAATACAAAACAGTCCACCCCAGAAACACCCAGGGAAGAAATGAAAACCCAACAAATCAGTATGCATGCGGAAGTTGTTGATCGGGAATTTTCGTCGAACAGCGACGTTTAAAAGATTTCGACACGCTCGACGAGATCCCCGTTGGTCCCGAAAAATGGGGGGTTTGTTCACTTGATTAACGGCACCCGCAGAATTATTCAAGGCGAAAATCCCCACGTTAACATATTCGTGCCTGTGGGGGAAAGCGTGTTTGCTTTGTATAAAAATGGCGACTTTGCCTTTTTTTTAAACGCTTGCACCGTAAGTGTGCGTGCGTGCGTGCGTGGTGTGTGTGTGTGGTGGGGGGTGTTGTGTGTTGTGTGTTTTGGGTTGGTGTGGTGTGTGTGTGTTGTGCGGCGTTGTGGCGTGCGTATTGTGTGTGCGTGCGTGCGTGCGTGCTGGTGGGGTTTTGTGTGTGTGTGTGTGTGTGTGTGGGGGTGTGTTTTTGTGTGCGCGCGCGGGTATGTGGCGTGCTTTTGGTGTGGCGTGCGTGCGTGTGTGTGTGTGTGTGTGTGTGGGGGTGTGTGTGGTGGGGTGTTGTTTGGTGTGTTGTTCTGCGACTTTTGGGAAAATCTGGTAAACATTTTTTGTGTTTTGATCGTTTCCTGCTATGTCAAAACAGTTTCCAATGTCTTTTTTAACACTCGCCAGGGAAATTGCCAAAGTAATTTCTTCCCAAACAATGTGTGTTCCGTTGCACGATTCCTCTTAAGATTTGACTTGAAGCTTTTTCGTGCTTGAAGTCATTTTTCGAGTGGGTATTTGGGTTTAAAATTTTTGTTTTTTTGTTCTGACCCAACGAAAGCGCTGTTGCTGACCGTGCGATAGAATAAAGTGTTACCAGAACTGGAGGGGTCTATTAAAAATTCTTCATGTTAAAATTTTTTTTTGGTTTTTTGATGATATTGTCAATGTCCTGTTGTAACCTGGGTGTGTCGGTGGAGGGGACTAGGCACGCCCAAACACATAAGCTGTAAATCCATTTTTATATGCTTTGTCACATAAAACCCCTTTGTAAGTCTTAACTTTACTACACTGATCATAGAAAGAAACATCAATGTTTTTGGGTAAAACAAAATAAAACATTCTCTCTTTCTTGAACTTAAAAAATATTTTTTAAACATCTTTAACAAACCCGGGTTTAAAATTGATTTCTCTTTCCCGGGGCCAGGTGATCTTATTTCCGAATCCTGTCTTTTCTTTTTTTTTTTTTTCTTTTTTTTCCTGCCCTTTTACAAGCACGAACAACTGTGGAAATGGTTGGTCTGGCGCCGGTCGGTTGCTTTGGGCCCTGGCTTTGGTTGTCGGTGAAAGTGGGTGGCAAGTATGAGGTCAAACCCCCCAGTGAAGATAAAACAGTGACTATAAAACCGATCTGTTTCCTTTTTTCTTCCTGCTTAAGCATTGCACTCTCTCTCTTTCTTTTGTTGTTTATCAAAGGGAAATTTGGTTGTTTTCTTTTCTTTTTTTTTTCTTTTTTTTCCCTCTTTTTTGTTAGAACTCTCTCTCTCTCCCCCAAAATTTTCCTAGTCCTTCTTGCAGATATCCAGTTTTCTCTCAACTTGGTTTTTCTCTCCTCCCTCATCTCTCGCTTTTTTCCTCAGGTTCACTCAGCCTCTTTCTCTGTCTCTCTGTTCGTTCTCCCCGTTCTCGTTCTCTCACTCTCCCCCTTCTTATCCTTTCGATGTAAAAAGGGGAGTCTTTGGTCTTTTATTTTTTCCCTCGTATCGAAGTTATCCCCCTCTAATTCCAGGGATGTTCAAATCTGCCAGTCATGCCTAACCCCTTACTTCTGTGGGGTAAATTGGTTTTTAATGATTAGCTTGATTTCCCCCCCACCCCCTCCCTTCCCCTTTTTCCCTCTTAACTGGCCCCGTGTGGTTAAATGGGGGGCTGGTCACTTAAATTGGTAGATGAGCGGGTTTAGGCCCCACGCTTGCCCCAAAACCTACCGGACCGTCGGTCACCCACTCAACTTTGCTGTCCCCCCGCTGGCTAAATTGGTGGTGCGACGCAGGGGCCCGTTTCGTGGCGCCGTGTTCTTTTTGGATTATGCCGTTGAAGGGGCCCGGCGCGGACACCTTTGGTTTGTTGAATTTGCCCGTGAATTTTCCCCCCTTGCAAAAGTTTGAGCATTGTCTCAAAAAAAACGGTAAAAAAGCAAAAAAACAATTTGCTGACCACAGCTCCGTGCAAATTTAAAAAAAACTTTAAAAACCAAGGTTTTAAAAATTAAAAAATTTTTCTTTAGTGGATCCACTCTGGTTACATTGCGTGCGTTTTGGGTTTATTTCAACTATTTTAGAAGCCCTCTGGCGCACTTAAAGCAACCCCCCTATGCGGATTTGCCCATTTTTTCCTTTTTCTATAAAAAAGAAAATAAAATGCTCAGATCCTGAATTCATGGGAATCCCATCTCACTTATTGCAAAAGGCAACTCACAAGCGATGTTGCCCGATAACTACATTCCTGAACAAGTCCCAAGAAAATATGAAAATTCCCGAAAATATGAACCATAGCCAAGGGAAAATTCCCTTCCCAACCAACATAAACTGTAATAACATTTTTTTATCAACCAGCACCGGATGGGGACGGGGTTCCTGAGTTGCGCTTGCTAGTTGGACTTAAATAGTCAGCCCCGACATTCGTCGACCGGGAATGTATGCATTTTATGTAGGGTGCAGTCCCTTGCCAACGCGAACCCCTGTTTTTTAGCTGTGTCCTGCGGAATTTGGGGGTTTTGGTGATCTGTCTCTTTCACAAACTCTTTTCCATAAGATTTGGGGAACTTTCCCGGCCCCACGCAGTAAAACCCCTTCTCTACAGTTGGTACCCTTCTTCCCTTTTGTCAATTTCCTGCTAGATTCAAGGACTCGCCTCTTCATGCTCTCCCAAAATACTGCCCTATCCCCGCCTGATGCATCTGTCCGCAAAAAAAGGGTTTTGGCTTTTGGTTTTGTTTAAGATGGGACGGGAAACCCTGTTTTTCCCAACCGTCTGCGTGCTTGCCTGCAGCGTTGACCACTCGACCACGCCGGTTTCCTCCCTTTGCAAATCACTGGGGGGACTCGTGTTGCTGCAAATTTTTGGGAAAAAAACCCTTGCCCAAAAAAACGCGACTCCTGATTCTTTTTTGGTCTTTGGTCTCTCTGAATTCTTCTTCTCCCCCTTTCCCCTTTCTGGTCTTTGTGTCGTTTCCGAAACAAAACCTGGAAACTCCGGGCTTGGAAAACCAACCCCTGGCATTTTTTTGGGTCTGGCGTGAGTTTGGGCTTTTTCTAACTCTTAAAATGTTTGTGCTCTTGCTCCTCCATGTCTGGGATGCTATCAAAATGTCACCCTGAAATTCAAACGCTTCCCAACCCCGTCTTTAATTCCTCTTCTCCGAGAGAAGATGCGGTGCGTTACCCCCCAAAAGGGGAGTACTCGCACTGGTATCCCCCTGGAGTGGAGAATGCTGTGATTTCCCTTTTGGTCCTCACTCAGGGCTATTTGCCAGAAACCTTGCTCGTCTACCCTGGTAAAAAAAGGGCTCTTGTTGTGGCGCTCGAACAGGTTTTCCCTTTTTTTGGTATGCCCTTGATCGACCTTGGTGAAATGTTCGAGTTTTAAGTCGAACAAATCGTTGCCCCTGATTTTTCTCACAAGAGGGGGGTGCCTATACGTGTTTGGACGGTTAAATCCCCCCAAAGGCCCCAAATTTTTTCTACTTCCTCGACCCTTGCTGGGGGCTAGGGATCGGGTAGGCTTTAAGGTAGGGTTTTTTGCGTTGTTAACCCCACCGTACATGTCTCTAGGTTGCCTGCCGGTTTTCATCGGGGACCCCCTTACTGTTTGGACCCCCCTTTACTTCCCCCTGTCTCCTTTGTCTAGCCCTTCTCAGTGCCACCCCTGTTGACTTTTTGGGAAAAATCAGGCAAAAAAATTCCCCTTTTCTGGGGTCTCCTTGCTCCTCATGATTCTGCTGCGCCTATGTGTGAGTTCAGCTGAAAAATTTTTGGGAGCAAATTTGCATGGAAAATTTTTTGTTTTCCTTCACATCGATTCGGTAGTCCTGATCTCCCCTTTTCAATGTGGTAAATGGCCCCTTCCCAATGCTTTCAGGCTTTTTTGTGTCCGGGGAAAGCAGTAAAGGACTTGTTTCCCCCACCTTGGGGAATTGCTTTACCTTCCCTGGTTTTGCTTCTTTGGAGACCCTAGCCCCCTGAAACCCCCCTTGGACTTACTTGTCCCTCGGCTATTGCGTAGGCCCACCAATGATAAGTGGTTTTGCCCTCTTCCCATCCTGTTCTCGGCCCCCCTCTTTTAGGGAAAGCACACTGGTCCCCGAACTGTCGCCCATACGAGCTCAAAAGGCGAAAAGCCTGGCTTTGGGGGTTCCCCGTGGCGAAAAGTGCGGGAAAGTGCGGTCCCCAAATTTTGGCCTTTCCTCAGAGCTTCTTTTGATGCCCTTTTTGACACCATTGAATCTCTCCCCCAAGCTTGCATTGTGGGTGGTATGGGGTGTGGAAGTGTGTGTCCTAGCAGCTGTTGACTCCTTACCGCCTGAGGTGAACTGTGACCCCCGTATGGAATTTGTGTGGCACCCCACGCGAAGAAAATTTTACAGCCCCTTTAGCGCGTTGGATCTAGCCTTTCAATGCAAGCTTCTGGGTTTGGTCGCGTGTCAGAGCGTCAACAATCCTGTGCCCCCTTTGGAACGGGCGCGATTAGGCAATCGATCAAAGCCACCCCCTAATGGTTTTTCATTAAAGGGGGGTTTAAAAGGGCCTTCCCCTTCACCCCCTTTTTGGTGACTTTTACAACCGTCAATGTGCAGAAAGCTTGATGTCTGCCATTTTCCTGGCCCTGAAAAATCATTCAAAAATTTGGTCAGCGTTTTGGGTGCCGAGATGACCCCATGGCGATCGTGACCCCCTGAATGCAGTGTCGATAACCCGTGGTACTCTAAATGAGTGGTCACTTACCCGTTTCCCCTTGGTGAACATCGGTACAAAGCCCCCCTTTCAAGAAATTTGTTCACCCCCTCTAACCCCCTGTTTTTCCACCCTTTGCAATCCCCAAAATTCACGAGCGAAGGGTCTTGTTCCTGCGCTGCCCTAAATCATGGGGAAAATCTATGCCTGACTTCCTTTGGGAAGTAACGGTTTTTTAACCTTTCCCCCCCTTTTTGCTCGGTTTGAACTGCCCCTGTAGCGTCAACAATCGGACCCCGGTCCTTGCCCGGTTTTTTCGTGAAAATCATGAAGGGGTTTCTCCACCCAACGCAGACAACCGCCTGAGAAATAAGGGGTAGTACTTCTATTTAGCAATGGAAACTCCCTCACAGTGCCCTCGATTAGAGACGGTCGGATTTGCCCCGTCAAAAACCCTTTCTCGCCAGCGTTGTTGTCACACCCCATGAACACCCGGTTCGTAAACTTTCACCCCCTGCTGGCAATCCACCCCTTTTTCCCTGGTAACGAACATAGCCCGTGCCCTCCATCCCCGACTGATGCTGTCTAGTGTAGCATAGGCCGACTCACCCTCTTCGTCGGATCCTGTTGGTTCCTGCGTCGTTTCCCCTTTACGTTATCCCCCTCTTGCAAGGCTGTGCTTCTGGAACCTAGCGCAATCCCTCGCCCCATGTCCCTTTGGACAATGAAACCCTATTGTCCCCTTTCCCCCTTTCTGCCCCACCCCTGGGTTTGGAGATTTGTGAAAACTCCCCAGTTCCTTGCTTTTCACCTGTGCCTGGACCCGTTTCTCCTGCACCTTGTGCCCAAAAGTGTTCTATACACCCCTGCGAACTTCAAAAACTCCCTCTGTTCTGGTGTTCTTTTCAAATGTATGGTTAATCGGGGCCCCAACCGACAAAAACTGTTCCTTCATAATAGCTTTTCAACTCAGCGAAACCCTTCTTCGTACCATCACTCTACCATTTCTCAAAAAAGTGATCTGAGTGCCAAATGAGTGTAGTCTCATGCCCGAATTTGCTGAACGAAATTTCTTCTGAACCCCTCCTCTGTGGGTCAAAACCCCTTTTATAAAAATTCCTTCACAGGCGAAAACAGACGTTGTTTGTGGGAAGAAATTTAAAATTTGAATGCCTTTACCCGTCTAACGCGAAAAAATGATGCCCCCTTTTGAAAGGGAAAACCCACTGGGCGCAAAAGTTTCGAAACGACGGTTTTTGCATCAATCGAAACGGTTCCTTCGGAGAATTTTGGGGGAACTTTGGTCGGGGGGCGTCTGCGCACAGAGTCACTGGGATGAATCCACCTCGGTGGTTCCCCCTTTTTTCCTCACTTTTTTCTAAATTAATTGAAAACCTTTTAAACTTTCCCTTTTTGTTTCCTTTTTCTTTTTGTTTCTGCTTCTTCTTTCTGTTTCCTGCGTCTTTAGCCTTTTCCGTCTGCATTTTCCAAAGCGACCCGGGGTCTTTCCGCGGTTCATCTTTTCCATCTTTTGGGTTTTAACAAAGCCGCAACTCTCCCTGGTAATAAATCATGAGCGACGTCAAAGTTGTTCAATAGGGGGTTCTTTTCTTCCGCCATTTTATCTCTTTTTTTTTTTTTTTTTTTTCTGAACAAGATTTTACTACTACGACAGCAAATGGTGGTTACCCACCGAGTGACGTATAGCACATTCCCATGAATGTATATTGCGGGACAAGTAAATTTGTTTTATAAGACGCCCCCGGGCCGACCCAACATGAGAGCGAATTTAGGCAATTGTGCGAAATAAGTCTTGGGGCTGAAATGCCAAGCCTAGTATTAACTATCTTGGAAACAATGCCGTGTATTTAATATCTTGGGAAAATAGTAAAACAACCCTTGTTTAGGTTACAATACTTGAATCCCACCCCGCTTCCTCTCTGGGTTGAAACAATTTAAAAAATGGGCCGAATATCCTGGCAGGCTTTCCCAATAAAAATTTTCAATGGGTGATGTGGTGGAGGGAAAGGACTAGGCACAGCCCCCAACACTACAGCTGCTTACAAAATTATTTATTCATGATTCGTAAAATCAACCCTAGTAAAGTCTATAATTTTCTAACTTTACATGAAGAAAAAACAATGCATATGGAATCAAACAAAATAAAACTTCTCTTTTCCCTTTAAATTCACAAATCATTTTCTAAAACATCATTAACTAACCCCGGGGATAAAAGATTTTTACTTTTGGCCGGTGATCTTAATTTTCACGAATCACTGTTTTTCTTTTCTTTTTTTTTCTTTTTTTACTGTCACTTTCACAAGACGACACAACTGCTGGCATGGTCTTGGTTGTGGCGCCCCGGGCAGGTTAGACCCTTGGGTGGCGTGGGGTTTTCGGTGAAAGTGGCGGGGCCAAATATGAGGTCGAAACCCAGTGAAGATAGAAAAAGTGCTATCCATCGTCGTTCCCTTTCTTTCTTCCCGCTTTTAAAGCATTTCACTCTCTCTCTTTTCTTTAGTTGTTTTTAAATGGCATGGTTGCTTTTCTTTTCTTTTTTTTTTCTTTCTTTTCCCCTTCATAGTTGCAACTCTCTCTCTCCACATCTTCCCCAGTCCCTTTTCTGCAGATTTTCTAAATCTTCACTTTGGTTTTTTTCTCCTCCCCCCATCCCCGCTTTTCTCTCCTCAGGTTAATCGACCCCTTTTCTTCTGTCCTCGTTCGTTCTCCCTGTTTCTGTTCTTCCCCTCAATCCCTTTTTACCCCTTCCCATCTGTCAAAAAGGGCGAGTCCCTTTGGGCAGTATTTTTTTGCCCCGTACTCGAAATTATTCCCCCTAATTCCATTGGGTTAATTCATGCCAGGTCATGCCCAAAAGCCTTACTCTCTGTGGTGGTCAATTGGTATTTAATTGATTAGTTGATTTTGCCCCCACCACCATACCCTTCCCCCCCTTTCCCATTAACTGGGCCCTGGGTTAATCGTGGAACTGGTCACTTAATGGTAGGGGTTGGTTAGGGGTCCAGACGTTGAAACCCACCGGGGGACCTGTCGGTCCAGCCACTGATGTCGTTTCCCGCTGTGCTAATTGGGTGGAGCGACGCATGGAGCGTTTCGTGGCGCCAAAATGTCTGGTTTGGGCTTTGTCCCGTTGAAATGGCGGCGACGGACCACTTTGGGTTGTGTTGAATTTTTAGGGCACTGTGGGACCCAGCTGAAAAAAAGAGAAAATTTAAAAAAAAAAAAGAGCGTTGACTGTAATTGATGCACCCCGCGTGGAAATTTAAGGGAATGAAGGAAGGAAGTAAAAATGGTGGACGATGTGACGGATGAATGGGAAAGGATTGTGAAATGGCCCGGGAGGGGTCTTCAGTCGGGAATCCCAGGTAGGAGCCCGTTTGGACACGGAGTGTGGATTGTAGGCTAGAACTTTGGCGAGGCGCTTTGTAAATGATGTGTTATTTATTGTTATTTTATGAAAAGTTGATGATGATTTTAATTTTTCATTTTTTTTCATCATCTTTTTCTTTTAGAAATACATCATAACCATTCGTCTCATCACCCTCACCCTTCTCATCATTACCCTATCTCATTATTATTTGATTTTGATTTTTTTATTATTATTATTATTAGTTGGATCCAGGTTACTTCATTTCGTGACCCTTCGAGTGGTCAGTGGTTCTGTGCCCAAGGTTCGAAATGTGGGTTTTGTTGGGCTGACATAATTCAAAGAATTGGGGTTTGAAATTTCGTGGCTCGAACTGTAGGGACCCCCTAGATGGGTCCTGTCCTGGAAAAAAAAAAAGTTTTGTGGACATGGCCGAGTTTACAGGAATTGTTTCCCTTTATGGTTCTGCTGTTAGGCATGACCCCACCGGGTACATATGTCGACCCGAAAATTTCTACGCCCGTTTTTTGAAAACGGATCACCAAATTTAAATATCACAAGGACGGCATCAAATCGATCGAATTGCTACGCCTGTTTGTTGAAGCGAGATCATCAGTTTAAATATCCACAAGGACGGCATCAAAACGAAGAATTGCTAGCCCGTTTTTTCTGAGCGAGTCCCAAGTTATAAATATCCACAAGGACGGATCAAATGATCAGAATTTTTCGCTGTTTTTCTGAAGCGAGATCTTGGTAATATATTTCTCAAGGACGCTCAAATCAAATCGCTTGCAACACCGTTTGTCTGAAGGAGTCTCGGTTAACTTTCCACAAAAGGGCATCAGGTAAAAAAAATTTCGCAGGTATCAGGTATTTTTTTTCCCAGGTTTCGGGAATAAACTTTCCCCAAAAGGTCATGATAATAACTTTCCACAAGGTCATCAGATTTTTAAATTTCCACAAGGTCATCAGGTAATAATTTCCCCAAAGGTCAATCAAATCGATAGACCGAAAATGACATTTGTTTTTTGAAGGGGTTTACCCCAAAATTCATAATTTGTTATTGGAAACAAAAGTAAACGGTCCAAAAGAAAAAGGTAAACCCACACAAATTTAGAAAGAAATTCCCCTACTGCTACTTCTACAACGCCAAGTTTTACTGAAAATTGGTGGTTCCAAAAGTCAGGGGTGGGACGCTGCTTCTTGGAAAAAGACCCAATAAGAAAAGTATGACGCTTTGGCAATCATTTTCACGAACTAGCTGCACTGACTCCGGGAAATTTTGATAACTTTGCTGTGAAATCAAAAACCGCGGAATGTTTCAGGGAGGAGGAAAGAGGAGAGAGAGAGGAGGAAAAGAGGAAAGGGGAGGTGAGAGAAGGGGAGAAGAGAGAGAGGCCCCCATTCATACTAACCCATTCAAACTTTTTCCCGTGAAAACGGATAATACTTTGAAACCTCACCCCACCTTCTTTTTTAAAAAGCACAACCTTCTTTTTAATAAGCACAACCCTTAATTTTAATAACAAACCCTTATTTTTTAAGGTGAGTGATTATACCCCTACTTCCCTGGCTGAGAACTGAGAGCTTACAAAGACAAAAACGCCAAAATTACCTGATATGTAATTAGAAACAACACCACACACACCCCCACACACCACACCAACGCACGCAAAGCAGCACGCAGAGCACGCACGCACGCACGCCAAAACCCCCACACACAACACACACACAAACCCCAAAACAAGTGGGTGTGGGTTTTCCCCCGGGAACCATGTTTTTGTTGTTGTTTTGTGTTTTTTGTTGTTGTTTGTTTTTGTTGTTTTTGTTGTTGTTTGTTGTTGTTGTAGTTTTGTACCTAGCTAATAGATCCGGGATCTCCCACAGCCCAAGACTTGACCATGGTACAATTTCATATGGGGTGGAACGTAGTGGTGACCCTTTTTTTTTTTTTACCCCCCACATGGGAGCCCCAAATCGATTCGGGGGGTTTTGGGACTGAAATTTTAGTGGGTTGTCACAACTGAAGACAATCCCGTATAATATGCAGAGATAACAACATCTTGAGGGCCTTGGTGTTCTAGCCTATGTCAACAATAAATATACTTTACTACACATACATAAAGAACATCATGCTATGGAATCACACAAATAAAACATTCTCTCTTTCCTTGAACTTCACAAAATCATTTATCTAAACATCATAACTAACCCGGTATAAATAGATTTCTACTTTACCTGGCCAGTGATCTTAATTATTCACGAATCACTGTCTTTTCTTTCTTTTTTTTTTTCTTTCTTTCACTGTCACTTTCACAAGCACGACACAACTGCTGGCACTGGTCTTGGTCTGCTGGCGCATGTCAGGTTAGACCGTTGGCACTGGCGTTGGTCTGTCGGTGAAAGTGGCGCTGGCCAAGTATGAGGTCGAACCCCAGTGAAGATAGAACAGTGACTATCAACATCGATCTGTTCTCCTTTCTTTCTTCCTGCATTAATGCATTGCACTCTCTCTCTCTCTCTTCTAGTCTGCTCTTATCAATGGACATGGTTGCTTTTCTTTTCTTTTTTCTTTTCTTTCTTTTCCTCTTCATTAGTTAGCAACTCTCTCTCTCTCCACATCTCTCCTCAGTCCTTCCTCTGCAGACTATCTCATGCTAATCTCTCAACTTGGTTCTCTTCTCTCCTCCCCTCATCTCTCTGCTTTTCTCTCCTCAGAGATTACACTCAGACCTCTCTCTCTCTGTCTCTCTGTTCGTCTCCCCTCGTTCTCGTTCTCTCACTCTCACATCCTTCTTATCCCGTTCCGATCTGTCAAAAAGGGCGAGTACCATTGGTCAGTATTTTTACTGCCTCGTACTCGAAGTTATCTCCCTCTAATTCCATTGGATGTTCAAATCATGCCAGTCATGCTACACGCCTTACTCTCTGTGGTGGTCAATTGGTCATTTAATTGATTAGCTTGATTTCGCCCCCACCACACACTACCTTCCCCCCTTTCCACTAACTGGCGCCGTGTGGCTTAACTCGTGGACACTGGTCACTCTAAATTGGCTAGATGAGTCTGGTTAGGCTCCACGACGTCTGACCAAACCTACCGAGACCTGTCGGTCCAGCCACTCAGACTGTCTGCTGTCTCCCCGCTGTGCTAAATTGGCTGGATGCGACGCATGGAGCCGTCTTCGTGGCGCCAAGATGTCTGCGTTTGGACTTATGTCCAGTTGAAGTGGCCGGCGACGGACACACTTTGGTTGTGTTGAATTTTGACCGGACACTGTGGGACCCAGCTGAAAGAAAGAGAAATTAAAAAAAAAAAACGAGCAGTTGACATGTTACACATAGCATGCACCTGCGTGAGAAATTGAAGGAATGAAGGAAGGAAGTAAACTGAGTGGACGATAGTGACCGGATGACATGGGAAAGGACTTGATGAAGTGCCGGCAGGCGGATCTTCAGTCGGTTACTACCGAGGTAGGCAGCCCGTTGAGTACACGAGAGTGTGGATTGTCAGTGCCTAGAACCTTTGGCGAGGCGCTTTGTAAATGATGTGTTACTATTATTGTTATGATGATGATGATGATGATAATTATCATTATTATTATCATCATCATCATCATTTTAGCAATACCATCATCATCATCATCATCGTCATCATCACCATCACCATCATCATCATTACCAATATCATCATTATTATTATGATTTGATTATTATTATTATTATTATTATTAGTTGGATCTCAGCGTTACTTCATTTCGTGCACCATTCGAGTGGTCAGTGGTTCTGTGCCAAGGTTCGAACCTGTGGCGTTTTGTCGTGGGACATGACATACATTCAAAGAATTGGCTTTGAAATCTCGTGGCTCTGAACTGTAGGGACCCCTCAGAATGGGTCCTGTACCTGGAAAAAAAAAAAGTGTCGTGGACACTGGCCAGAGTTTACAGTGAATTGTTGACACTTTCCACTGAGTTCTGACTGCTTCAGGCAATGACACCCCACCAGGACTACATCATGTCGACCAGAACTTGCTACGCCTGTTTGTCTGAAGCGAGATCACCAAGTTATAAATATCCACAAGGACGGCATCAAATCGATCAGAACTTGCTACGCTGTTTGTCTGAAGCGAGATCATCAAGTTATAAATATCCACAGGACGCATCAAATCGATCAGAACTTGCTACGCCTGTTGTCTGAAGCGAGATCACCAAGTTATAAATATCCACAAGGACGGCATCAAATCGATCAGAACTTGCTACGCCTGTTTGTCTGAAGCGAGATCATCAGGTAATATATTTCCTCAAGGACAGCATCAAATCAATCGAACTTGCAACACCTGTTTGTCTGAAGGGAGATCATCAGGTAATAAACTTTCCACAAGGTCATCAGGTAATAACTTTCCGCAAGGTCATCAGGTAATAACTTTCCACAAGGTTATCAGTAAATAACTTTCCACAAGGTCATCAGATAATAACTTTCCACAAGGTCATCAGATAATAACTTTCCACAAGGTCATCAGGTAATAACTTTCCACAAGGATCACATCAAGTCGATCAGACCAGAACCTGCTACATTTGTTGTCTGAAGGAGATCACCCACATTCATCAACTTTGTTATCTGGAAACAAAAGTAAACGATCCAACTGAAACAGGTCACACGACACAATTTCAGCCAATGAAATTCCGCTACTGCTACTTCTACAACGCCAACGTTTCTACTGAACATTGGTGGTTCCAACGTCAGGGAGTGGGACGCTGCTTCTCTGGAACAGACCTAATCATAGAATAGTATGACGCTTTGGCAACTCATCTTTCTACCGAACATAGCTGCACTGACTCCGGAACTTATGATAACTTTGAACTGTGCAA
>CM031616.1:8211109-8212551 GCA_018398815.1 Conus ventricosus
TGTGGATCGTATTTTCACTCTACCATGCAGGATCTACAGTAAACCACTGTACTGTGGATCGTATTTTCACTCTACCATGCAGGATCTACAGTAAACCACTGTACTGTGGATCGTATTTTCACTCTACCATGCAGGATCTACAGTAAACCACTGTACTGTGGATCGTATTTTCACTCTACCATGCAGGATCTACAGTAAACCACTGTACTGTGGATCGTATTTTCACTCTTGTAGCACTCATTCACAAGCAATTTTCAAGGCATCCAAAGCTGTACGTTCTTTTATTAATTTTTGAAAAGAGTTTGACACAGTCTGTAGGGATGAAATCTTGAAAATTATCAGCAGAAATGGAACAAAGGGGAAAACAAAAGTGCCGCTCCTTTGAAAAGCATATCTGCTGCTGTTAACCCATCGTGTTTGATCAGGTTGTGATTTCACTGAAGCCTTCTTCTGCCTATGTGGTCTTAAGCAATTTTTTGTTTATTATTGATTAACGAATTGACAAAAGATAATGTAAATAATGGTCGGCATGAAATACAGCTTTGTCTTCATGTCACCGGCCTTTACTCGCTAACGATGTTATATTGCTCCCTTGGAGGGTCATCGGTCTGTACCCTTAGCTAAACACACTGTACAAAACGCCAAAACGACAGAGTCAATAGCTTAGAAAAATCTTAACATTATCGCGTATAGAAATGGTAGTTATCTATCTCTTAACGAAAAGTGGTATTTTGGCGATGCAGGGTTGGAAAATTACATGTATAAAATGTTTTGATTTGTATTTGACAACCAAACTCTCTTTCCATCCAATCGTCCATAGAATAATGAGCAGAACAAGAAAAGAACGAGAAAAAAAAATCGCTCGGTGTAATTTACCATAAATGATCCCTAAAAGAATAAAGAATGATTAATGTAGTTGTAATCAACTACTTAGCAAATCAAACACCCATTATTGATGTCCCCCTCTTTGAGAAGGAGAGAGAGAGAGAAGAGAGAGAGAGAGAGAGAGAGAGAGAGAGAGAGAGAGAGAGAGAGAGAGAGGAAGAGAGGAGGGAAAGAGGGAGGGAGGGAGGGGGGAGAGGGAGATGACACGAAACAACATTTTATTTCACCAGGGTAATAAGATAAGCAAATATGAATGCCTTTTTCCCACCCAGCCCTGAGACAAATGGAAAGAAAAACAAGTTAAATATCAAATCAAGGCAAATACACGTAACAGGAACAAACAATGACAAAATCTGACACAGTTCAGTACAACTATGCAAACTGCTGTCCACACCACTAGGAAATGAACGCAGTAGAAAAACGTTTGAACGTAACGTACAAGGAGCAGAAAAGGGTGGAAGGAATCGGGCAAGCGGGACGCTGGGGGTGAAGGGAACGAACAAACAAACAACAAGAACGAAAATAATTTTGTTTTACCAGGTCATAGAAACAAGAAC
>CM031616.1:8220151-8225151 GCA_018398815.1 Conus ventricosus
TCTTTCTGTTGCCAGGGACATCTTTACTTGTGGCCAGGGACAGTGCTGTTTGTTGCCAGGGACATTTCTTTGTGTTGCCAGGGACATTTCTCCTCTTTGCCAGCAATATTTCTTTCTGTTGCCAGGGACATCTTTACTTGTGGCCAGGGACAGTGCTGTTTGTTGCCAGGGACATTTCTTTGTGTTGCCAGGGACATTTCTCCTCTTTGCCAGCAATATTTCTTTCTGTTGCCAGGGACATCTTTACTTGTGGCCAGGGACAGTGCTGTTTGTTGCCAGGGACATTTCTTTGTGTTGCCAGGGACATTTCTCCTCTTTGCCAGCAATATTTCTTTCTGTTGCCAGGGACATCTTTACTTGTGGCCAGGGACAGTGCTGTTTGTTGCCAGGGACATTTCTTTGTGTTGCCAGGGACATTTCTCCTCTTTGCCAGCAATATTTCTTTCTGTTGCCAGGGACATCTTTACTTGTGGCCAGGGACAGTGCTGTTTGTTGCCAGGGACATTTCTCCTTGTAGCCAGTGGCCTTTTTTGTTTGTAACCACAGACAACTCTTTGTAACCACAGACAACTCTTTGTAACCACAGACAACTCTTTGTAACCACAGACAACTCTTGTAGTTGTGACAGCTTATTTACAAGCAGCCCCACGCAAAGAAAGACAATTATCTGGCATGTGCTGTTGGGGTGGGGGGTGGGGGTCGATTCACTGGAAATGTTAGTACCCATGCCACAGTCCGGGCTGTGCTTTGAAGGAAGGAAGGAACAACGTTTCCACGATGATGATGACGAGAGAGGGACAGACAGACAGACAGACAGAGACAGACAGACAGACACACAGAGAGAGAGAGAGAGAGAGAGAGAGAGAGAGAGAGAGAGAGAGAGAGAGAGAGAGAGAACGTTTGACCTCATCGCGACCAAAAGCAGGTAAACGACAAGAGATGGTTAGAGCCAATCATCTGTCAGTTGATCTGTGCTGCCTTTATAAGGACAATTTGATCCTCCTAACCTCCATCCCCCCCACCCCACCCCATTCCTCCCCCCTCCCCTCACCTCCCGTCCTCCGTCTTCCCCTCCCCCTCCCCTTCACCTCATTCCCCACGTCCTCCTTTTTTCTTCCTTCCCCCCCCCCCCCCCCCCCCCCCCCCCCCCCCCCCCTGAATTATCCATCTCCTAGCCAACCTGCACCTGCCTTAACCTCCTTTTTTAATGCTTTTTTCCCCCCTGCCAAGACGTCAGTGCCTTGAGTTATGTTGAGGAGAGCAATGGAGACGGGGTGGAAGGGGGAGAATCATGTGTGTGTGTGTGTGTGTGTGTGTGTGTGTGTGTGTGTGGTGTGTGTGTGTGTGTGTGTGTGTGTGTGTGTGTGTGTGTGTGTGAGTTGGAAGGTGGGTGGAGGTAGTGTGTTGTACATGTGTGTTAATATGTGCATGCGGTAGTGGTGGTGATGGTGGTGGTGGTGGTGGTTGTGGTTGTGTGTGTGCATGTGTGTGTGGGGGGGAGGGGTTGTGGTGTGTGTGTGTGTGTGTGTGTGTGTGTGTGTGTGTGTGTGTGTGTGTGTGTGTGTGTGTGTGTGTGTGTTGTGGTTGTGTGTGTGTGTGTGTGTGTGTGTGTGTGTGTGGTGTCTGTGTCTGTGTCTGTGTCTGTGTGGAAGAGAGAGAGAGAGAGAGAGAGAGAGAGAGAGAGAGAGAGAGAGAGAGATGAGGGTCGATTTTGGAGAAAAGAATGAAAGGGATATTTACAGAATTCTCTTGTTTTGACCAATTTAGAGTGGGTAATGATCAATAACTCTCACGTTCAATATCGCCACAGTGTTTCAGTAGGAAAGAGATGGAAGGAGTGAGATAGAGGAGGGATGAAAGGGTTGGGACTGTGTGTGTGTGTGTGAGTGTGTGTGTGTGTGTGTGTGTGTGTGTGTGTGTGTGTGTGTGTGTGTGTGTGTGTGTGTGTGTGGAGGGTGGGGAGGTGGAGTTGAAAAAGACTTTTGACGGTTGATACCAATTAGAGCGCATAATGTTGCTGAGCCAACGTTCTGTCTGTGTGTGGTGTGTGTGTGTGTGTGTGTGTGTGTGTGTGTGTGTGTGTGTGTGTGTGCGTGCGTGCGTGCGTGCGTGCGTGCGTGCGTGCGTGCGTGCGTGCGTGCGTGCGTGCGTGTGTGTGTGTGTGTGTGCAAGTGCGTGCGTGCGTGCGTGCGTGTGTGCCTGCATGCGCGCGCGTGTTGTGTGGGGGGGGGGGGGGGGGGGGAGGGGGTGTTTTTTGAGGCGGAGGGAGAGACAGAGAGACAGACAGATAGAATACTAGTACGAGTTCGAATACGAACATGCATAAGGACATTGATTCAGTTTTAGGCCAAAGTCCCTGACTGAAAAGGGAGTGCAATAACACAACACATGGACCACTCTAATAATTGTTCTAACACAATATGAAGACCATAGCTGGCACACGATGAAGAACATTATGACAACAATTGTAAAGACGCTAAACTACCCCCAAGATGGTCGCTCCTGAGCTTCAGGGATCAACATAGACAGGTTGAAAAGAGCTGCCCATTTCTAGATGATTCCAAGAGATTCACTGGAAAGTTACTTTTGTTTTAGTAACACTTAGGTTGATTTACTTTAGCTCCTAGGTCATATAGGACAGGACAACGTGAGAAACATGGATCTCATCACCTGTAGCAAATTACACACACGATAGCGCATTTCGTGATCTTTTTTTAAAGTTCAGTTTCTCGCACGATGACGAGTGATGTCACTTTACTGCAAACTGAAATGTAGTGAATGCAGGTTTTATGTATCTTCCACCGTATGGTTCTATAAAAATGAAAAGCTTTTAAAAGACAATAATTATTAAGCAAACCTGTCTGTAATGTAATTTTAGTCCTGTCAGCCTTTCCATCTGCTAGCTATAAAGTCTTTCTTTGAAATATTTCAAACAGCTGAAAGAGACCAAAGACCCCCGATCGTCCCAAACAAAGGGCCATTGCTAAGAATTTAGACTCTATAGCTGATATCTGTCGCCCATGTCTAGCTTCAATCATTGTCCAGAGTGTACGATGTGTGATAGGGTTTGATTAGTAACCGACTTTCATGTGATCATGTTATCTCTATTCGGCGTTCCACTGGATTTCAAAGTGGGGTGACAGCGATAAACCAATGGCTGGTCTAGTCTCAGTTCTGTTTGGCACAAATCGCAGGAGATTACCGATGGATGATTCATCTGCATACCCTGTTCCTTCACATCATTGACCCTTCCCCCTTCCCCCTCGCCCCTTTCTCCATAGTAATGATGATTACGTAAAATGAAACAATATTACAAAACCAGAAGTTGTTCGCACATTTTCTTAAAGGCAATGTATTAGTGCACGCGAACCTCTCTCTCTCTCTCTCTCTCTCTCTCTCTCTCTCTCTCTCTCACTCTCTCTCTCTCTCTCTCCACACACACACACACACACACACACACACACACACACACACACACACACACACACACATGCATTTTCCCGTCCCAACCCCCGACCTTCTCTTTCTCTCCATCTCCATCTCTCTCTGTCTGTCTGTCCCTCTCTCTCTCTCACTCTCTCTCTCTCTCTCTCTTTCTCTCTCTCTCTCTCTCTTGTCTGTCTCTCTCTGTCTCTGTCTCTCTCTCCCTCTCCCTCTCTCTCTCTCTCTGTCTGTCCCTCTCTCTGTCTCTCTGTCCCTCTCTCTCTGTCTCTCTCTGTCTCTCTCTCTCTCTCTCTCTCTCTCTCTCTCTCTCTCTCTCAGAAGGGTGTCTATCGCGTTACATATGTCTCCAGGTCTGTGAACGTTGTGGCAGATATCCCTTTATCATTCCGCTACAGGCCTGAGAAACGTTTGACGATGGAGGCAAAACAAAAGCACAGAAAAACAGAAATGAGGGAAGAGAAGAAGAAAAAAGAGAAGACAGGCGCAACAAAATAGAAGAAAGAAAAATGACAGAAAAAAAAGAACGGAAGAAATGGTAGGAAAATGAGAAAGGAGGGAAAAGAAAGCAAAGAAAAGGATGAAAGAATGATGTCTTCTGAGGTTGCGTGATGGAAAGGAGGGGAAAGAAAGAGAACGAAAGTCAGAAAAGGAAGAAAGGGTAGGGTGGGGGAATAAAAGGGGGGGGGGGCGGGGAGATGAAATAGAATGAGAGAGAAGAGAGAGAGAGAGAGAGACATAGATAGATAGATAGATAGATAGATAGACAGACAGATGCAAAGGCAGACGGACAGACAGAGACAGAAAGACACAGGTTTAAAAGAAAGAAAAAACACGAAAAAAAAATTTTTTTTAAAAGGAACAAAGCATAAGAATGGAGGAAACAAGAAACGAAGGCAATCAAAACTAAAATGAATAGGAAAAGGGAAAGAGATGGACAGAAAGAATGAAATAAGAAAAAAGAGAAGGCTGAAAGAATTGAATAAAGATCGAGAAGAAAGACAGTGAAATACAGAAAAGAAGACGGGAAAAAAAAACCAGAACGCTATGGAATCAGAAAAGAGATGAAAACCACTGACAGACACACCGAAGGAGAAACCTCAAGCATGGCAGCTCATTAGACTGAGAGAGGGACAAAGCTGTTACCGGGTGGAGATGATGAAACATCTTGTCAGCTTTATCTGAATGATGCAATTTTTCCACCTTCTTTTTTTTCTGACTTTGATTGCAAAACCTCTGCCTCTCTCGATTTTTGTGTCCGTGCATCATATTATAAAGCCTGTCTTCAGTTTCTTTCTTTACACACACGCGAGCGCGCGCGCGCACACACACACACACCTGTATATATATATATATATAGATAGTGAGTGAGTGTGTGTGTGTGTGTGTGTGTTTTCCACCACTTCTAAATTCTTGCACACATATATATATATATATATATATGTATATATATATATATATGTATATATATAATTATAAACAAAGCTTGCTCTTATGTCTTAGATTGAAGAAATAGGGGGAGATAAGCATTCATATCTGCAGTGGTAGATAATTCTGTC
>CM031616.1:8236869-8239369 GCA_018398815.1 Conus ventricosus
GAATAACATTACGCTGTCTGTGTTTGTGTGAATGGCACTATGGGCCAGAAGAAACGAGTTGATGACATATGGAAGACGTCATAAAATGTACGTCATTGAACAACATGAAGCGATGTCTGTGAACTATTGTCACATTGTGTGTGTGTGTGTGTGTGTGTGTGTGTGTGTGTGTGTTGTGTGTGTATGAGAGAGAGAGAGAGAGAGAGAGAGAGAGAGAGAGAGAGAGAGAGAGCATGTACATTTGTGCATTAGAGATCATAAGAGAAAAGACCACTGACTTTGGAATACGTCATCTGTCCTGTTCCAGGAACCAATACGATGCTTTTTATGACGTCTATGGAAGAAATGTCGTCGTGTCTGTATAACTTATGGTGTAAGGGTATTGACGTCAAGTCTTTGTGCGTGTGTGTGCGTGTGTGTGTGCGTGTGTGTGTGTGTGTGTGTGTGTGTGTGTGCAGTGTGGGCCAGAAGAGGCGAGGCGGTGTCATGTGAAAACGTCATCAGTTGTACTCCAGACACCAGTATGATGACGTCTAACAAGGTTGCCGACATCGCCGCTGTTTGCAGGTAATCAGCTTTTTCTTTGGATTTCAGTCTTTCTTTTTCTCTCTGCCTCTAATTTCTTATTTCTTTTTCTTTTTTTTTTTTTTTCATCGCACCCCAACTCCACCCCTGTGGGATTTTGTCCTTTTTTTTTCTTTCTTTTTCTTTTTTTTTTTTGGGGGGGGGGGGCGGGGTGGGGGTGGGGGGTGGGGTGGGGGGTTTGCTTTTCTAGCTGTTTCTTTTTCTGAATTTTTTCATTCCTGTCTGTTAATCTTCCAACCCCCCCCCCCCCCCTCCCCCACCCCCTTCCATCATTACTTTCTCGATGTTAATTTTTATCCTTTTCCCTTTTGAAAAATCTTTCTTGCTTCTTTCATTTGTCTTTCCTTGTTTTCTTTCTTCCTTCCTTTCTTCTTTCTTTTTTCTTTCCTCTTTCTTTCTTTTTTCTTTCCTCTTTCTTTCTTTCTTTCTTCTTTCTTTCCTTTCTTTCTTCTTTTCTTTTCCTTCTTTCTTCTTTCTTTCTTCTTTCTTTCTTCTTTCTTCTTTCTTTCCTTCTTCTTCTTTCTTTCTTTCTTCTTTCTTTCCTTCTTTCTTTCCTTCTTTCCTTCTTTCTTTTTCTTTCTTTTTTCCTTCTTTTTCTTTTTCCTTCTTTCTTCTTTCTTTCCTTCTTTCTTCTTTCTTTCTTCTTTCCTTTCTTCTTTCTTCTTTTTCTTCTCTTTCTTCTTCTTTCTTCTTCTTCTTTCCTTCTTTCTTTCTTTCTTTCTTCTTTTCCTCTTTCTTTCTTTCTTCTTATTTCTTTCTTCTTTCTTCTTTCTTTCTTTTTTCTTCTTTCTTTCTTTCTTTCTTTTGACTTTTTTCTTCCTTTTCAGGTCATTGTCTTTTTCTCTATTGATTTTTTTTTTTTTTTAGTGCAGCGTTTTGTTTTTGTTTTTTTTTTGTTTCGCAATTTCTTGTGTATGAAGCTTCTTTTCTCTCAAAACACACACACACCAGAGTACTTCTCTGGGTACCACTCGCCCCTCCGGTGTATCTTTTTCTTTCCTGTTCTTTTTCGGCTCCTTGTCTTTCTCTCTCCATCTTCTTTTTTTTTTTTTTCTTTTTTTTGTCCAGTGTTTATCTCGTAATGTTTTGTGATGTCTTTGTGATGAACGTTTTCTTTCCTCAAAACCAGTTTACAGAAATGCAAATAGTAGGAATGTCTGGCGATTCTTTTTTTTTTTTTAAATTAATATTCAGTAAATCAGCATAGACTAAGAATATTACTCCAGAGAATGTTCTGATTATGTAAAAGTAAATCTGTGTGTGACTCATCATTTTCGTAAAGGTTATGCTTTCATGTCAAGACTGTTTCAAAATACAATGAAAGAAGCACTGACTGCCTTTGCAGTAAGTTAAAATGATGACTTTCACTATAAAGTGTATATCCACAATCAAGAAATCACATTCCAGAAATGATCCCTTTTTGTGTCATTCTCTCTGCTTGCGTGTTCGTAATTTTCCTGCGTTCATCTGCCCTTTTCCATTGTTTCCATAACTCCTCTACCTCTCTCTTTCTAACAACGTGATGCTTTTTCTTCTCTATTACAGTGTATAGCATTCCTACTATGCCATTGTAATGAAATAAGTGCCCCTGTTTGTCTTGTGTGTCCCTGGTCTGCATATGCGCTGGGTGAATAGGTGCCATATGCAGCATCCGTTTAAAGTTATGAGCATGTTACTGTTTTACCATGGGATCAGAACTTGGTTTCCTTCTGTGTGTACGATTACAGATTTGTTTTACTGTATTATAAGTCACTTTTACAGGCCTTTTAGTTGTTTTTCTTCTCTTGTCTTTATCTTATTTCATTTTATCTTGTTTCATTTTGATTCATTTCCATTCTTCTGTTATCCATTTTATTTTGTTTTGTTGGTTTCTATATCTGTTTATCTCATCTTAGCTTAGCTTAGCTAAACCTAG
>CM031616.1:8249369-8254369 GCA_018398815.1 Conus ventricosus
GTCTGCACCATGGCGGGATTCTCTACATGGCAGTTCTCGCACCAGGGCGGGATCTCCAACCCCTGGCAGGATTCTCTGCACCAGGCAGATTCTCTGCACCAGGAATTCTCTACATGGCAGGATCTCTACACCATGGCGGGTTTCTCTGCACCAGGCGGTTTCTCTAAAACCAGGCAGGTTTCCCCCCTACACCATGGCAGGATTCTCTGCACCAGGCGGGATTCTCTACCCATGGCAGGTTCCTACACCTGGCAGGTTTCCCACACCATGGCGGATTCTGCACCTGGCAGGTTTTCTCTGCACCAGGCGGGATTCTCTGCTCCATGGCAATCTCTACACCATTGGCAGATTCTCTGCCCCAGGCAGGATTCTCTACACCTGGCGGGTTTCTCTACACCAGGCGGTTTCTCTGCACCATGGGGGATTCCACACCATCAAATACCTCGGGCAACACCCCCAAAGCCCTGAAACCAGCACCCCTATCCTTTTACATACACCCCCATTCCCTCTCCTCCCACTTTTCCCTCCACCCCCACCCCCGCCCCCACCCCCACCCCCAGTCCCTCGCCTTTTGCCCCCTTTTTTATCCTGATCCTCCGCGGGGTCGATGGCAAAGGAGAATTTAAAAGGGGAAGGAGGCCGAGCGATGACCCACTGCTCCCCCCTGCTGTCCTTCGGGGAAGAAAAACGCATTTTCTTCTCTTCCTTTGTACCGTGGTCCCCCTTTACCTGGGTGTCGCTGCCGTATTTTTTTGTAGAGATAGCGGGTTTCACACACCAACACACAGACCACACAGACACACACACACACACACACACACACACCCACACACCACACACACACACACACCAGGCACACACACACACCAACACACACACACACACACACACACACACCAACATACACACCACACACACACACACAACGCGCACACACCCCTCTCTCTCCTCACTCTCTCTTTCGATTCTTCTCATTTCCTCCTCTCTCTCCCCCCTCTCCCTCTCTCTCTCCTCTCCTCTCTCTCACACACCACACACACACACACACCAAACATATCCCTCTCTCTCTCCTCTCTCTCCCTCTCTCCCCTCTCTCCTCCTCTCTCCTCTCTCTCTGTCCTGAGGTATATCGACCCAAAACCCTTTTGGAGGAGAAAGACAGGGATTCAAACTGTTGTGTTCCCGGGATGAAAATGAAGGATTGATGCAGTGGCAGCAAAATGCCAGACAAACTCCCCACATCCAGCATGTTTTTTCATTAGGAGTCAACGACTGCCCCGCTGCCTGGCCCGGACACGTGGACAGAACGATCAATCTCTGCAAGATCCCCTTTCCCCTTCAGTGCATCACCTTCAGCTCCATCGTCCCACACGAACGCCCCCTTTTAAAAACTCGATCTTTCCCCCCAACAGAACCCTGCGTACAGCCTGATTGCTGCTGAAATAAAACTTAAACGCAATTATGATACATTTTTTACAAGAAGGGTGCCCCAAGACTTAAAATTTAAAAAATCCTTCCCCCTTTAAAAGGACTGCAAAACTACCACCAATTTAGCAGTTTTTCCCACTTTTTTCGTCGACCAACACCCAAACAGGTGAAGGTGGCCTTTCGTCACACGACAGCCCGAAAGTGTGGGCAAATGGGCAGGGGCCAAGTTTTGATAGCACCCGGGACAGTGGCAGGTAAACCACGCCCGATTTGGGCATGTTCAAAGTGGGGGGCTATGCAGCTGGCGCCCCCTCCCCCCCCTTTTTCCTATAAAACCCCATGCTGCCTCCCTAACGGGGGGGAGGCCGACCCCGGCAAACCCGGCTCGTCTCCGTTTTTGACGTGTTCCGCACGGCAGCTACGACGCCGTCGAGGCCTTTCCAGCCCCCACAACAAAAGCCTGGCCCTCACCCACAGCGTTACACACCACTGAGGGCCTATCAGGTCCCTTCAACGGGGGGCCGGGCCCTCACAACAGCATTACACCCCACTGAGGCCTATCAGCCTCCCTTTAACAGGGGGCCTGGTCCCTCACAACACATAAAACCCCCACTAGGCCTAACACCTCCCTTCAACAAGAGCCTGGTCCCTCACAAAGCAACAACCCCCCACTGAGGCCTATCAGCCTCCCTTTAACAGAGGCCGGGCCCCCAAAACAGCATTACACCACCACTGAGGCCTACAGCCTCCCTCAACAGGGGCCCGGTCCCCACAACCATTACACCACCACTAGGCCCACAGCCTCCCTTTAAAGGGGGGGTTCTTTTACAGCAGCTGCTACCGAGGGGCGAGGCCTTTTTACGTTCGATCACCAACGGCCCAGGACAACAACGCCCCATACAGAAGCCAGCCGGGCTCCCTACCCCCTGTTCCCCCCAAACCCTCCCCCGGCCCCACTCCAGGACCCGGGCCCTCCTTTTTATACCACCTCCCACTTCCAAATCCCCTTTTAGCCACAGGGCTACTGAAGACTGTCCCCACCAAGCCCACGAAAACTTCCAGAACCCAGTGGGACGTGCCTCCCCCTACCACCGGGGTGCTGAGGACCCCCCCAAAACTGGAGATCGCCCCCAACTGCGAACATGGCGACAGCTACGAACCAGTCCAGACTTTAGTTTTTCCATATACACCCCCAATTATATATTGCAAAAAGAAATGGGGGGGGAAAATGGTTGTTTTGTGGGTGTTTGTGTGGGGGGGGGGGGGGGGGGGGGGGGGGGTGCATGCATGGGGGCCACCGCGCAATGCGCACTCCGCACGTGTTTTTTATGTATTGAGAAAAAGTAAGGTGTGGGGGTTGAACGAGCGGGGAAAGGGGGGGGCGGGAGCGGAAAGGGGGGGGCGAGAGAAAGAAGGGGAAAATGGGTTCTTCAAAATTTTTAAAAAAAGGAAAGAATAACCATTAAATTCATCAAAAAATCGGATACTTTCCTTTTTTCCATTGTATGATTTTTGGATTAACAAAAATGATTCAAAGTCACCATTAAAACATTTCATCAATATGTTAACATAAGGATGTTCTGTAGCTATAGAGAGAGGAGAGAGAGAAAAGAGAGAGAAAAAGAAGAAAAAAAAGAGAGGGAGGAGCAAGTTGATGGGTTTAAGGGGGATGTGTAAGCTGGATGACACGGAATGTTAGCGCTCGCGGGCGCGCGCAGCCACTGACGAGGTTGAAGATGTTTAAACCGGGCCCTGTAATCGAATGAACAAGTGAACCTTTCTGTTTCTGGTTGACGGCGTTTTTTTTCCGTCCCCGATTGCTGATATCGTTTTTTTTTTGCTGAAATTTTTTCCGCATATTTTTGTAGCTAAAAAAATCTTTCTTGATTTATTTACGGGGAGCTGATCCCCTTTTTTGCTTGTTGTTGTGTTGTCGCTAATTTTTTACAAAAGTGTTTCCTGCTGTTTGACATTTTTCTCTTGTTTATTTGCAGTTTTGTAATCCGTAGTTTATTTGTAATCAGTTTCATCTTAAAAATGAAAGGTTTCTAAATTCGGGTTTTAAATGCTATTTTTAAAAGTTTCACTTCCCCAAAAAAAAAATTTTTGACTGTCCAAATTTTATCCAAATTTCCCAAAACTTTTTCCCTTTTTTTTTTTTCAAATCTCGCTTTCCAATAAAGTCCGGGTAATTAATTTCAATCCAAAGTTTTAAAAAAAATAAAAGAGACCAAAGACAAACTTAAACAGTTTTTGTGACCTATATCACAACTAAATTTAAATTTTAAACAGATCAACATATGGATAAAATAACATAGAATGCATAGGGGAAAAAAATCATGGGGAAGGGGACAAAAACCCATTTTTTCTAGCTTTATATAGAAACCTAACGAACCAAAGAATGGTTCATCGTTCGAAAATAGAAGGAAGATGCCTCAATTGGGCGTTTAATTATAATTTAGGAGATTTTAACATTATCTACTTAAAACCACATATAAAGAAACGGATTTATGAATTTCAGAATTTTACACAGCTTATTCACACCCCAAAGAAAAAAAAACTATCCTCCGAAACGCAAAATTTATCACATATCGCAACAAACCCACTAAATTATGAAACACAGTCCTCTAACGGGCCAGTGATCACTTTCCAAAATTTACTAACATGGTCCAAAAAGGGTTTAAAAAACCCAAAATGTTTACAAAAGTTATCTTTTTTGAAGCATAAAAATTCGAACTAACAATTTCTTGTCCGATTTGTGTAACCAAATTTTTTTTGAGGAAAACACACAAGACCCTGATGGCATTGGGTGCTTGGGAGACATATTCATCTCTTCTTAATAAACACGTGCCACCGTAACAAACGTGTCAAACCAAGGGTAAGCCACCCTTGGGAAAATGAAAAAACTAAGGGCCCTTAATTTACGAGATACTCTATTTCAAACAAATGGTAAAACCATAATTTTAAAAAACAAAGAAATAAGGTAAACCGATTGAAAAGAGCCGCCAAAAAAAATATTTCAGTGATCTTATTTCCCGTAAAGAAATTTAAAATCATCGGAAGCTATTTTAAAGACCCCGGTAAAACCTTTTCACTAGCCTCCCTTTTGAGAGAACCTTGTTGCTGAACTCTTAAAAGACACTTCCAACTTTGCAGAAAGGACGATCAAAGCTGAAGTTCAAAAGACAATGACCTATTTTAGCTAAAAACGACTGTTAACGAAAAAAAATAAAAATCAACTTAAAAACGATTATTGGGACATGATGTTTATAAGGAATTGTGTTTATTAAATCAGTCCAGTTTTTCGAGGTTTAGATATATAAAGGGAAAAATTTTGAAAATTCTGTCCTTATATCGGGGCATCTTACCTATATTTACAATCTTTCCATTGAAAGGGGGGTTTTTTACAAAAACCCTTTAAAGAGCAAAATTTTTCCCCTTTTTAAATCTGTGACCCCCCGATCCTTCTACCCACAACCTACCTATCCTATCAAATTTTATCTAAACCCCTTTAAAAAAAAATCAAATGTAACACCATAAACATTTTTATGAAATACAATTTATTACACAAT
>CM031616.1:8259369-8284958 GCA_018398815.1 Conus ventricosus
TTCTCAACGCAATTGGATTAAAAAACTAATTAAAACCTTGCAAAAGCTACTGCTACATTGCAAAAAAAAGTTAAAAAAGAAAAAATAACAAATTGTATTTAGAAAGGGGGGGTATTTTGCAGCAAGAGAAAGAGGGGACTACAATGGATCTTAATGCCTGTTTTAAGCTTTATAAATATTTGGGGTATATACTTCTCCACACGCTTGAGTTTCGTCTATACTGCAAAATTTAGTCGAAACCCAAAAAACGCATTGTTTGATATAAAAATTTTCATTACTCCATAACGATTCCCTTAACTTTTTTTGAAGCTTTTTTGTTGTCAAGTTCAGCCGATGGGAATGGGGAGCTGAAATAGGGGGTCTGATCTGGTTGTACATTCGAAAAATCCATCTTTTCCCTCTAAAAAAATTTTTTGGGGGTGTCGTTGCAGACCCCAAAATGATCGGGTATAGGTGAAACAGCTAGATACCGATTCTTTTAAATTTCCCGTTGAAAAAATGTTTTCGAAATTGGTTAAAATTTTACAGATGAAAGTCACAGGTTACCACCAAAGCGTATGAATGCTGTTGAATTGGCAAAAAGGGAAAAAAAAAACTGGGGTAAAAAATGTTAGAATGAAACTATGTGAATAGGGTTTTTGGTTTTTGTAGGCCCCCAAAAAGTTTGGTGATTAATTTTTTTTATAGGGTTCCGAAAAATTTTAATTTGATTGCAGTTGGCAAAATTGGGGCACGCCCTACAAAATAGTAGGATTTAAATTTATCGAAGTATAGTCCTTACCTTTTCCAGTTTATGTCAATAAAAAGAAAACTTTCAAAAACATTTACTAATTTCGATTGGGGTTCTTGATATTGCAGTCATTACTTTGTATAGACGCCATGCAAAAGAAATCTGATTTCCATTGTGTCAAAATGCAAAAGGGGCAAAGTTCATTTTGTGGGGTTTTCCCCAATTTTAAAGAAAATTTGGGAAAAAATTCTTTCCCCCAAAAGTATTTTAACTATCCTTGTCTTTTCAAGTCAACGTTTTAATGGCCAAAAATAAAAGTACCGAAAAAAGTTAGTATTTATTTATATAAGGCTTTTAAAAGGGGAAGTTTTTATACAACTTAAAAGCCCCAATACTCTTTGGGACTTAAAATGTATATACCCCCTTTCAAAGGGGGCTATGCCTTTTATAATAAAAATTTGATTTTTGAGCTCTCTTTTCCCCTTCTCTCTCTCTTCCCCCTTCTCTCTCTCTCTCTCTCTCTCTCTCTCTCTCTCTCTCTCTCTGTTTGATTTATCTAGCAAATTTTTAAAAAACGAGGCACCAATGAAGAATAACGTTTTTGTGAGACCCAAGGGCCAATGGAACTTTTCCCTCTCCTTCTCTCTCTCTGCTTCTTCTGTCTTTTCTCTCTTCTCTCTCTCTCTCTTTCTCTCTTTTTCTCCTTCTCTCTCTCTCCCCCTTTTTTTTTTTTTAAAGGGGTCTTTGGGGTTTTTGGGGGCTTACTTAATAAAGTCAACTTAAGGGAACTTTAAAAGTCCTCTAAACTCCATAAACGGGGGTTTTAGAGTTTTTTTAAACCCCCCGGGCCTGAAAAAAACCGGGATGTCTGATCTGCGGGAAAAAAAAAAAATACTGTCTCTGAAGTGAACCCCTTAAGTGGACCTAACTGGACTTTTTTTTTTTACTTCTCTTAAAAGCTTCCACGGGAGCGAGGATCTGTTATATGTACAGGACAATATATATAACAAAACCACGGATAAAATATACACCATTGTTTCCTCTCCCTCTTCCTCTCCTCTCTTCTTTTCTCCTCCTCTCTCTCTCTCTCTCTCTCTCTCTCTCTCTCTCTCTCTCTCTCTCTCTTTTGGGTATATCGATCCAAGACCCTTGGCAGTGAGAAAGACGGGATTCAAATGTGTTTTTTCCGGGGAATGACAATGAAGGATTTGATCAGGGGCTGCACAATGCCAGAAAAATCACCCCATCCAATGTGATTTTTCATGTGGGAGTCAACGCCCCCCCGGGGCCCCTTCCCGTGACACAGTGGACAAAGTAAATCTCTGCAAGATTCCTTCCCTTCAGCGTCTCACCTTCGCTCCAACGCCCCACACGGGGGACGTCCCCCTTTTTAAAACTCGATTTTTCCCCCTCCAACAGAACCCCTGGTACAGCCGCATGCTGTGAAATCAACTTGATCGAAAATTATATCATTATACAAGAATGGTCCCCCAAGATTTGCATTTAAAAAGATCCTGTTCACCCCATCTTAAAGGTACTGCAAAACTACCCCCAAATTTTATGCAGTTTTTCCCCGTTTCTTTCGCAGACCAACACCAAACAGGTGAAGGGGGGCCTTTCACAGGCAGCCCAAAGTGTGGAAAATGGAGCGCGGCCAGATGCTTTTGATACACCCGGCACAGGGGCGGGTAAACTCACCCGGGTTTGGTCAGTGTTCGGGGACGTGGTGGCTATGCAGCGGGCGCCCCCCATCTCTTCCGACCCATACCCCATGCTGCCGTCCTGAACGGGGAGGATGGACCCCCCCCAGGGCTACACCGGGCCTTTTCCCGTTCGAGTTTCCCGAAGCGGCCGCTACGCCCTCGGGGGCCTTTTTCGCCCCCCCATCAACAGAGGCCTGGTCCTACAACAGGTTACAAACCCCAGGGGGGCCTATCGGTCCTTCAACGGGGGGCCGGGTTCCCTCCAACAGCTTTAACACCATGGCCTATCCCTCCCTTAAAGGGGGGCCCCGGCCCCCTCACAACCCCAAAACAACACCCCCATGGGGCCCTATAGCCCCCCTTCAACAGAGACCGGGTCCCTCAAAACAGCTTTACACCCCCACTGAGGCCTATCACCCCCCTTCAACAGGGGCCCTGGTCCCCCAAACGCATTACCCCACACTGGGGCCTACAGCCCCCTTCAACGGGGGCTGGCCCCTACAACAGATTCACCACCCTGAGGTATCAGCCTCCCTTCAACGGGGGCCCCGTTCTTTCACGCAGCTGTCTCCGACGGGCGGGGCCTTTAGCGTTCGTCCCAAGGCCTCAGGAAAGGACTGCCCAGTAAAGCACCGTGCTCCTACCCCCTATCCCCAACCATCCCAGCCTACCCAAAACCCCGGTGCCCCCTTTTCTCCCACCTCCCTTCTCGAATCCCCCTTTACCCCACGGGGGTACGGGAAAGACGTCCCCACCAATGCCAGCGAAGTTTCCCAGCCCCGTGGCAGTGTGCCTCCCCCTACCACCTGGTTGCTGGGGGGTACGCCCCAAAACTGGAGAGTACGCCCCAACTGCGACAGGGTCAAGCTATAAACCCAGCCCCAATTATATTTCCTATACACCACCCAAATTAATATTGTCAAAATAGAATGGTGGAAACTGTTTGTTTGTGGTGATTGTGTGTGTGGGGGGGGGGGGGGTGCAGCAGGGGTGCCCACTCGCGCATGCGCACATGGGCCGCAGTTTTTTTTGTAGTAGAAAAAAAAGTAAGGGGGGGGGGGTTGAACGAGCGGGGGACGGGGGGGGAGGGGGGGAGGGGGGAATGGGGGGGCGGAGAATGAAGGGGGAAAATGGTGTTCTTTCAAATTTTAAAAAAAAGGAATTTATAACCTGTAAATTATCAACAAATCGGATACTTCCTTTTTTTCCATTGTATGATTTGGTATAACAAAATGTTTAAAATGCACCATTAAAAACATGTTCATCTATGAAAACATAAGGATGTTCATTATGCTTGAGAGGAGAGAGAAGGAGAAAAGGGAATAAGAGAGGGAGGGAGCATGTGTGATGAGTGAGGGGTTTATGTGTATGCGGGATTACAGGAAGTTTTACGCTCGCGGGACGCGCGCACCCAGTGAGCGAGGTTAATGATTTATCCCGGCCCTGGGATGGGAATGAACAAGTGAACTCTTTTTCGTTTGGGGTTACGGGTTTGTATTTCGCCCCCGGATCGTATCGTTTTTTTCTTGTGAGTTTTGCCGATATTGTTGTACTAAAAAATAATCTTTTTGTTTAATTTGGGGGAGCTGATTTTTTTTTCTGCCTTTTGTTTTGTTGTTGTCGCTAATTTGTACAAACAGGTGTTCTGCTTTTTGCTTTTATTTATTGTTTATTTCATGTTTGTAATCCTGTTTTTTTTAAAATCAGTTTCATTATAATAAAATGAATGGTTTCTAAATTGGGTTGAAAATGGGCTATTTAAACGGGCATTTCCAAAAAAAATTTTGACTGCCCCAACTTTTATCCATTAATAACTGTTTCCATTGTTTTTGTTTTTCGAACTCGACTTTCCTTTAATACGGTAATTTAGTTTCAATCCAAATTTTAAATCCTATAAAAAGAACCAAAGACGTTTAAAAAGTTTATGACCATATTCACAACTCAAAAATTTAAAAACGACAACATTGGAAAAAATAACAAGAAGAAATTAAAAACTATGCGAAGGGGGACAAAACCTTTTTGCTAGGCTCTTAATAGAAATCCAAATAAACGCTTTAATGGTTTCGATCGTTTCGAACAATAGGAAGATCCTAAATTTGGGTTCGTTTGAATTATAATTTAGGAGATTTTACATTGTTTTTTTTTAAACCCCACATGTAAAGGAAAGGGTTTTAAAAATTACAAAATTTTTACAAGCTTTTTTAACCACACCGCAAAAAAAAAATCACCCAAAAAGAAATTGATACATATAGCAACAAACCATCTAATTTATAAAACTCATGCCTATACGGCTCATGACCTTTTCCCCATTGACAAACAGGCCCAAAAAAAGGGTTTTAAAAATTTCCCCAGAAAGTTCAAAAATGTATATTTTTCGAAGCTAAAAAAAAATTCGATACTAACAATTTTTTGTCCGTTTGGTAAAGCAAATTTTTTCTGAGGTTATCCACAAAGACCCCGATGGAGCATTGGCTGCTTGGTATACTATTCATCTCTTCTTTTTTAAAAAAACGTCCCTCCCCTAACTAAACGTGTCAAACCAAGGGGGAAGCCACCGGTATAAGAAAAAACGATAAAGGCCATTATTTACAGATACTCTATTGCAAACAAATGGTAAAGAAAATTTTTAAAAAACAAGAAAAAAGGTAAAACCCTATAAAGAGCCGCCCAAAAAGAAAAATTTCAGTGATCTTTTTTCCCCTAAAGAAGATTCAAAAAACGACTGGAAAACATTAATGAGCTCTCCGGGAAAAAACCTTGTCATCTACACTCCTTCTGAGAGAAACCCGTCTGCTAAAACCTTAAATGCACTTCACAAGTTGCAGAAAGGGCGATCAAAGCTGTATGTTCAAAAGACAAGACCTATTTGGCTAAAAGCTACGTGTACGAAAAAAAAAAATCTAATCTTTAAATCGGTTTATTGGTTTTCATGATGTTTTTAAGGGAATGTGTTCATTAAAAACAGTCCCGTTCTCGAGGTTAGAGATATAATGAAAAAATTTTTTAAAAATTTCTGCTCCGATTTAAAACGGACATTTACTATATTTTCAAACTTTCTTGATAAGGTGGTACCCAAACCCCTTTAAAAATGCTAAAAATTTTACCCTTTTTTTAAATCGGGGCCATGATCCTTCTAACTACAGACTATCTTTCCCATCTATTTATCTAAACCCCCGAAAAACACATCAAATTAACATCCATAACATTTTCTGAAATACAATTTATTACATTCTAAACAAAGCGGATTTAAGAAATCATTCTTGTCCACCTTGCTAAAAATAATTTAACAATGGGATTTTTAAAAAAAACAAGATCTCTTTACAGGAACAATTTTTGTCGAATTCGCAAAGATTCGACACTATAGTTTACTCTATGTTAAAAAAAAACATTGATGGTTTATTCCCTGAAGCTCTTAAATTATTTCCTATTCTCAAATGAGGCGAAAAGGGAATTAAAAAAATTTCCCCACTTTCCCCTCTTAGCCCGTAAATTATGGCGTTCCCCAAGGGTCAGTCCGGGGGCCCATCTTTTTTCATTTTAAAAATATCTTCCTTTACATATGTCTTCTCCCGTGACTTTTTTTGGGTGTATACTCTCCAAAAATGACAAAGATGCTGACTCAGATGTATCAAATTCAGAATGATCTCAATAAAAATTCAAAGTGGGCATTTGAACCTATGGCCCTCCACTCAAAAATCTAAATTTTGATGACACAACCAGACAAAAACTCAAAATATGAAAACCGATTTGTTTAAAATACGTTAAAAAAAAATAACGTGTGAAGATTAAAAACCACCAAAAATTTTTAAGGGTTTTCCGTTTAAATATCTTTCAGTCTATCATATATCTGATTTGTCTAAAGGTTTTCAAAAAATTATTCTTGTTGAACGAATCAAGAATTTTTCCTTGATCAACTACAGAAATTTTTTTATGCATATTACAACCCAAAATTAACTATGCCCTACTGCTGGGGTTTTTGCCCTAAAAATTTCTTAAAAAAATTTAAACATTACAGACGGCTATTAAGGAACTCTTGAAAACTTTTCCCACAAAGTAGTGATTATAACGATCTTAACATTCTTCCTTCATCTAAAAAATTCTTTAAAAAGTGTCTTTATGTTAAAAATCATTAAAAATATTGCGCCACCCTTTTTTCATGACAAATTTTCCCTTTAAAAAAAATTTGAGGCAAAAATATCCATACACCCCTCGACCACGAAAGATCTTTTCAAGTCATCCCTTACTTATCTGGGATAAATTATGGAATGAAATCCCCACACATTTAAAAAAGTAAAAGTTTAACATCGTTTAAAAAAATATTTCAAAAACCCATAGCCATTTGAAAAACTGTTTTACTTAACGTATTTTCCTAAAATTTGATGTTTCCTTTTTACAAAAAATTTTGGGGCCCGGAGATGGCCTTCGCAGTCGGGTGGGCTAAATAACAAAAGATTACGTCAAAAGTTTATGTTACCATGTAGCTACTTGTCCAGTTGTGTGGTTGGGGGTGTTGTGTGTGGTGTGTGGTGGTGTTGTGGTGGTGTGTGTTTTGTTGGGTGTGTGTGTGTGTGTGTGTGTGTGGTGTGGGGTGAAATACGTTATAAGGGCGGCTTAATTTTTATATATTATTTTTTTTTTTTAAAAGTTTTTCTTTTGTTTTGTTTTTTTTGTCAAATTGATGTAAATTTTTCCTTATTGTTTATTGCTATTTGAGGGGATAGTGTAAAAAAGCTTTCCCGTTATTATTCACCCTCATTAAAGATTTGAGTTTCTTCTCTCTCTCTCTCTCTCTCTCTCTCTCTCTCTCCTTTCTCTCTTCTCTCTCTCTCTCTCTCTCTCTCTCTCTCTCTTTCTGACCTTTTCTCTCTCTTCCCCTTTCTTCTCTCTCTCTCCTCTCTCTTTCGATCTCTCTCCTCTCTCTCCCTCTCTCACACAAAACACACCACACACACACACCACACACACAACAACACACAACACAACACACAACCACATACACCAACACACTCACACAAACACACACCCACACACACAACACACAACCACCCCAAAACACACACACACACCACAGGGCACACATGCACAGAAAGAGAGGGGGTAAAGAGAAGAAAAAGAAAGAAAAAGGAGGACTTCCTAAAATAGTTTAGCGACACCGACGCCGGGTTAAAGGGGAAAAGGTGATGAAAGGCGGGAGAGAAGGGCTAAGTAGCAACTCACCGTTCGAAGTAAGAAACACTCGAACCGATTTTTAAGTCAGAAGGGAGAGGTAGCCTTTTGACTTTGTACACGAAAACGCAGGGAACATTCACACGTCGTCTGTTCTGTTTGCATTGACATACTGCCCCTTTAGTCCGCACTCTCTCTCTCTCTTCTCTCTCTCTCTCTCCCTTTCTCTCTCTCTCTCTTGTTTTCTATTTTCATCAAAACATTTTAAAAAACGAGGCCCCAAAGAAGAATAATCGTTTTGTGGACCAAGGGGCCCAAAGGGAAATTTTTCCCTCTCTCTCTCTCTCTCTCTCTCTTCTCTCTCTCTCTCTCTCTCTCTCTCTCTCTCTCTCTTCCCTCCTCCTCTCTCTCTCTGTTTCTATTTATTTTGCAAAGCATTTAAAAAAACGAGGCACCATGAAGAATAATCGTTTCTGTGAAGCCAAGGCCAATGGGAACTTTTTCCCTCTCCTCTCTCTTCTCTTCTTCTTTCTTCTCTCTCTTTCTCTCTCTCCTCCTCGCTCGTGCTCGCTCTCTCTCTCTCTCTCTCCTCTCGCTCGCTCTCTCTCTCTCTCTCTCTTTCTCTTCCCCTCTCCTCTCTCTCCTCTCTCTCTCTCTTTCTCTCTCTCTGTTTGCCTTTTTTTTGAAAAAAATTTTTAAAAAACGAGGGGACCAATGAAGAATAATCGTTTCGAAATCTATTTCATTCCTTCATTGGAATTAAAGGATTACTTTCAAAATGAACAATAAAAATTTTTTTTTCAACGTTTTTTATTTTGATTTTGATGTTTTGTTGAAAAATTTTTTTTTGTTTTTTATTTTGCCTATGTTTGCTGGTACACTGTGTACTGTAAACCCCTTCAAAGTTCACGGCCGTGGAAGGCGTTGGTGGATGGTGTGCCCGGTGAAAAAAAAAATCTTCCCTATTAAAAATGTGGAGGGTTTATTGTTTGTTTTTTGCTTTTTTATTGATAAATCCCCTTTTTGGGACAATGAAAACAGTTAGTATGTGTGGCATTATTCCCCAGAGGGCTCTCCATATTACTCTCATTTGTAAGGAAAATGGAGTTTTTTTTTCTTGAAGAAATTTTTTTGGATTGCTTTCTTTTTTTTAAAAAGAAATGTATGTGATTGTTGGGGGGTGACCTGAATAGCAGAGTTTCAAACTTTTCTTAGATTTTGAAGAAAAAAATCTGTTATGATGACAACAAAAAAGTGGACGTTCATGTTCGAAACTCTGAAGATATGGCTAAAAATTATGGGGAACTATTTTCATTGGATTGCTCTGAAACGTGATTTTAAACGGGTGGTAAGGGGACCCCTTTAAAGGGGCGCTACCATAAAATAGTATAAAGGTAGCCGTTAAAGATATTTTTTTTATGTCTTTGACATGTTTTCGATCATTTTTGATTGGTGGGATGTGGTATCTGAGAAAAAATTTATTGATATTCCTTGGGGAAGAACCTCACCGTTATGTATGAAAGAACTGTGACAAGTAAACAAAGGCGCTTACGTTGAGAATTTGTTAATAAGAACAGTTGATTTGTTTTTTTAAAAACGTTTTTTTAAAAAAGCAAGAGCGTATGAAGGGGAATTAGTCTGATTGATATTTATGTAGCGAGGCTTAGAGTTTTTTAAATTTTTGTGTGAAAGGGCGGCAGAAAGGGGGGGAAAAAAGCAGTTTTTTTCGGGATACATGAACAAGAAGAGGGCTGGTATGTACCGAAGCCGAGTTAACAAAAGAAAACTCGAAATTTATTGAGAAATTCCGGCGTTCTTTACCTACCCCCGGAGTCCTCTGTAAGGCCCGGAGGGGAAAATAAAAAATTTTAAAGAGAAAGGAGAAAAACAGTTTAATGATTCGTTGGAGGTTTAATTCTCTGTAAATGCCAAAAAAATTTTTGGGATCGTATTCACAAAATTTCAAAAACGAAAACAACCTTGAATGATTTAGTTCGAAATTGGTTCCACATTTCGAGATCTCTGGGAAAGGAAAAAAAGTGCCAAAAAGATATGGTCGGTGACAGTTACCAAATGACAAGATTGATGACAATCAAAAAGTCGATTTCCAGAGAAGAAATTTTTTTGGCTTTGAGAAAAGTAAAACCCGTAAAACTGCCGGCCCAGTGGATTATTGGTGAAAAAGTAAAAAAATGCTTTCCGTCAAAAGTGTTTTTAATTTTTGGTTAAATTTTTTAACTCCTTATTTTATAAAGGGGGATTATCCTAATGTTTGGGCAAATCTAATGATTCTTATAAAAAAAGGCGAACAAACAACCGGGTAAATTTCAGAGGAATCCTTTTTTATTGTTGCAGCAAATTATTTTCATTTCTGTTTTAACTGAGACTGCAAAAGTGGGTGAAGAAAAAAAAACTTAGGGAATACAAGTGGGTTTAAGAAAAATTTTTTTTCTATTTATCATTTTTTTTACTCTGATGGGGATTCGTACAGAAACTTTTTTTTTTAAATCGTAAATGTAGTCCATTTATTTATTTTGAGAAGGCGTTGATTTTTTAAAGAATATATGTGGCCCACTTGCTTAAAAAAAGGATTCGGGAAAACTTTTATAAATGATGTAAGTATGTATGACTGTGTAAAAGGGGGACGATGAGAAATGGGGTGTTATAACGTTTTTATAAATGTATTCTGGTGTGAAACAGGCGTGTTTGACCCCGTTTTTTTTTCGTTATTTAAAATGAATTAAAAAAGAAATTATACATTTGGAAGGGACGGTGACATTTTATGAATGAATTTTGGAAATTTTTATTTGCTTCTAGCTGTACTGGGCTTGGGCTCAAAACAGCAATTTGGTTACAAAAATCAATTAAACACCTTCAAAAAGCTACTTACATTACAACTAAAAGTTAATAAAGAAAAAATAACTAAAGTTTTAGAAAGGGGGTATCTTGCGCAAAGAAAGGGGGACAACAAGGATTATAAAGCCCGTTGTTAATGGTTTAAAAACTTTGGGGAAAAATTTCCAACGCTTTGGTTTCGTCTATACCGCAAAAATTTTGTCATAAAGAAAAAAGCTGTTGGAAATTAAAAAAATTATCTTACCCATAACGATTCCCCTTTAAATTGTTTTTGAGCTGTTTGATTGTCAAGTTCGGATGGTGCAATATGGAGTGAAATATGGGGTCTGGTGTGCTGTTGTACATTGCGAAAAATCATCTGTTTTCCTAAAGAAATTTCTTGGGGTGTCGTTGCGACACCAAAAATCTGGTAATGGTTTAAAAAGCTAGTATCGATTCATTGAATTCCGTTGTAAAAAGTATTTTGATATTGGTTTAAAATTTTAAAAGATGCAAGATCACAGGTTTCCACGCAAAGCGTTAGAATCTGTTAGAATTGGAATTAGAGGGAAGAAAACTGGGGAACAAAGTTAGAAAAGAAATTGTGAATTGGGTTTGGTTTTGTATGGCTAACCAAAAGTGTTGGTGATTTGAATGTTTTTAGAAGGTGTTCCGAGAAAGATTAATGATTGCGTTGGCAAATTTGGAACACCCCCCTACAAAATAGTGAGAGATTTAATTATACAGAAAGTTAGCACTTACGTGTTTACCAGTTTTCATGTCAAAAAAATAGACAAGCATTTCAAACAATTCACTGATTTCGATTCGGTTCTTGATTTGCTGCTTTCTTTCGCATAGACAGCCCGCAAAAAAATCTGATTTTCCTTGTGTCGAAAAAGCAAAAGAGGGCGAAATTTTTGTGGGTTTTCCAATGTTAAAGGTCTTGGAACAATTTTATTCCGCAAAAGTATTTTAACTATCCTTTTTTCAATTAACGTTGTTTTAAAGGCATCACCAATGAAAGTACCCTTAAAAAATTAGTATTTTTTTTATAAGGCATTTAAAAAGGGAAGTGTTTATACAAATTGAAAAACCAATATCGTGTGCGAAATTAAAAAGTATTTAAACCCCCTTTCTAAGGGCTATGGCCCTTTTGAAAAAAACATTTGAGTCTTTGAGTCTCTCTCTTTCTCTCTCTCTCTCTCTCTCTCGCCTTCCCCCTGCCGAGTGGTCCTTTCATTTGTTGTTCGAATATGGGCAAATTACCAGTATGTAGGCGAGTTTCCCTATTGAATTTTCAAGAAAGGGTGTGAAGGGGATTGAAGGAATGGGGCAAAAAATTTGGATGTGATTTAAGGAGGATTTTTTCTTAAAAGCGATTTTAATAAATTTAAGGTAAAGAAAAAGTTAAAAAAAAAAAAACAACCCGTGAACCGTGTTTTCAAGTCCCACGGTGGGCGTGAAGGTAATGTGAATTGCACGTGCTGTGGAGACAACTGTGTGCGTGCAATGTTGATCGCCAGTGAGAGCCGTCGTAACCTGGTCATGAAGTGCTGAGTTCTTTCGCCCCATGCCCCGTGTCCGAGTGGGACTTGACTATGTTGTCATGATTTTTTCTAATGAAGTTATCATGATTGACTCATGATTATCTAATGAAGTTATCATGACTGACTCACCACAGCTCACGTGTAATAAACTACAGCCCACACTTGACTGCATTCAGAAAAAGTTTTCCTGTTTTCAACATGAACTTCTAGTGTGGAGAAACGCCCTGTTTTATCGCTATTCAGCCATTATTAATGACTCCATTGTAACAGAATTCAGTGACTATGATAGTGATGGAAATCTTGTCAGTCTGCCACGCTGGATAAGCGATACCACACCACCATGCCTGGCAAAGTCTGTTCTACCCTGTATTACCAGAACAGCAAACGCATTACCGTGACTCTCTACTTCACCAGGCAGAAAAACGGAACTTTGCTGTGTCAAGGAGCCGACTGTATCAAATGGGACAGGGAAGAATGTGAAGCTTTGAAAAACGATATCGCGACACATTGCGTGGACGGAGACATAAGTAAGTTAAGGAAAGTCCTCACATCAATTCCATTGACTTTCTTGGCAGATGACCATGATTTTCATTTTGCATCACCCGTGTGCATTGATGACGCAGTCAAAGTCCCTCTCCCTCCTTCTACTCCCTCCTCCCCTGAAAAGTTAATGCATCTGACGATTGTGTGAGTGACCTCTTGTCTGATTCCCCTTCTTCAGATGAAATTCTCACTCAGTCAACAGTACACGGAAAAGACAGGCAAACATGTGCAATAGCACACTCAAACACACACACAAAAAGCAGTCAGTCTACTCCAAAGACAAGAAAACATAAACACTCGAAAAGAATCCGTAGACGAGCACTCTGCTTCATGAAGCCCGCAGACGGTTCTGTGCATGACAAACTGACTAGCATTGAAACCACTCTTGATGATTTACTTATCCAACAGAAAGAACTTGTGGACCAGTTTGTATCAAAGCTTGAAGATTCCAAAACTGCTATCAAAAATGAACTTAAGCTCCATTTTGATAACAAAACGAAGTCATTGGACTCACACATTTATTCTCTTGAAGCTTCCATTTCAAAACTAGACACGACCATTCAAAGTCTATCAAATGAAAATCATTCGTTAAAAAACTCAAGTTGGCACTCTTTATTCTGATATTAAGCGATTATCTAAGAAAACTAAGTCCATGAGTGTTTGTATCCAATGTGATCTTAATGATGTTAACTATCCAAATGGCACTGCAGGGATAAGTGTTTCTACCCAGTATGACCCATCTGATGTTGACTCTCCAGCAAACGCTGTCCTGTCAGAAAATATGTCCACTCACTGAGATTGTGAAATGTCCCAACCCCAGTGTACAGGTACAACAGAACACAGTGTCTTTCCCTGTAGACACTAATTTATCTCCTATTTCCTCCCCCAACACACTCAGTGGTACAGCCATTTCTACTGGTTTTACTAACACTGATATGGATAGTGCTTCAAAAATGAAGTCTCCGAAAATGTGTTAAATCGAAATCATATTGTCAATGATTCCAATTCCAGTCCTTCATTTCCATCGACAGTCTTGATGCCTAACTTGCCAGTCCACATCCTTTTGAGGTCTTAGCCAGTGAAGACCTGTTAGCTAATGCTGAAAAGAGCCAGCAGTCTCTGGCAAAAATAGAGGATAACGTTGAAGGCTTTTCACGGATGCAGGGTTCTGTACAAAATGCAAGTTCAGATGAACCAAAGAAATCCCCGCAACAGATTCTGGCTCGCATGAAAGTTCCAAACAGAACTTCATCCCTACTGATAGGCGATTCAGTCATCAGATACATAAACCCAAAGAGGCTTCAGACCAACACAGACCCCTTATTTAAGATTTGTATACCAGGCCTTAAAGTTCAGGACATGATTCAGTGGTTAAAAGATACAGAGAAACAAGAACACATTAAGACTCTCATTCTTCATGTTGGAGTAAATGATTGTCCTAGTGGTCCTATTACTATCCGGGTATGGCGTGAACTCATTGAGCTGTGTCAGACCTGTTTTCCTGCTGCTTATATTGCTCTGAGCTCTATCATTCCTGCCAAGGCCGACACCAGCTGAATAATAGCATAGTGCCATCCAATAAAAACATGTACTCGGCCTGTACAAGCAGGAAAGTCGACCTGGTCGACAATCACGACGCCTTTGTGGCCAGAAGTGGTGCCCCACGAAAAAACGGCGTACGGTGATGCCACTCACCCCAATCTGAAAGGGACAGCGTCTCTGGCTGTAAATTTCAGAAAAGTCCTTCCACAGTCCATTCAATCGGGAGTTCAAGACTTTTCTCAGAGTGTAAAGTTCTCCGATGGTTACTCTGAGAGTTATCAGCGACAACCAAACCATGTGGCTAAATATGGTAACATGTTGAGAACCAACCCCAATTACAGCGAAACAGTGTCAGATGCTCTGCATTGGCCCCAATTCAGGCACCCTAGGAATACGCGTGTTCCTCCATTGTACTCCTCCTCCCATTTCCCATGTTACCCTCCCACCCTAATGGCCAGATAATCTCTGATAGGTTGGCACCTAACAGGATGTCCCAGGACAGGATAGGCTCTGACAGGATGGCCCTGACCTTGTAGGTCCTCCTCATGAAAGTAATCCTCCAGAGAGAACGAGAGAGGTCTCAGGTATGTCGCCTTGTTTGCCCAAAGGTACCACTTGACAGAAAGAGGAAATCCCAATGCCCTTTTTGAAGCTCCGACCTCTTCGCTTTCCCTTTCACGTTCCTTGATAGACAAAATCAATTGGCTTCTTACCCCCCCTACCCCAATTCTTCCGATCCCCATCCCCACCACTTGCAATGGTTGCCAGATATGGCCCACTATCCAAGACAGTCCCATGGAGGAAATTCTATAAATCCTATTTCCTCGCCTATGTGGCCTCAGTCCCCTTATAATCATAAGGACTGGCCCCAACCTTACAACCCTGTTGGTCAGTATACCCAACACATTCTGAACATGGCATCACAGCTGGCTTACCAAAAAAACAAATTCAGCATGGTGGTTGTAAACTATTCTCTATGGATATTGTTAAAACTAGTTTAAAGGTATAGGTCTTTGATGATCATGTGGTGGGTGAAGAAAAAAGGGGTGGGGGTGGGGGGGAATGTATGCTTTTCTTCCCTTTTTATCACAGAACATGTATGTGATTAGCTGCTTGTGTTTTGTTTAAGGCTGTGTTCATGTTATCACAGTCATGTCGGCATTGAACTTTCTCCCTCGGACCGGACCGGGACTATTGTGATTGGATTCTTGTCTGTTTCTAGTTATTGAGGATTTTGGCGGTCAGTCTAAAATAACTTGTTTGTTGACTTGATGAGTTACCATAACAGATTTATTTTCGCATTCTTTTTCATTGCCATAAATGTACTTTGCATGTTTGGAGCTCTAGTGTGACTTTTGCCAATTCGTTTGTTTTGATTGTTGTTTTCTTTTGGATTGTAAATCGAATTTCATTGATCTAGTACCTGTGGCAAAAATTTTTTTCTCGTCTAAAATGTCGCCTGTACATGACTGGCCAAGTAAAGAGGGTCTTAGAATAGGCTACTTGAACATTAATCATATACTTAACAAGCGCGATGAACTTGCCTCCATCTTATTTAATTCTGGAAAGCAATTCCATATATTTTGCTGTGCTGAAACAAGACTAACAATCATATATCTGATTCTGAGCTTTCAATACCAGGGTACCATCACATTCGCCTTGACCCAGTAGGTCCTTTACAAACAGGTTTGATACTTTATTCAGTCTTTCTCTAACTTATCAACGTGTAACAGCTTTCGAAAGTCATGGCGTTGAGTCGATTTGGATTGAAGTTAAGATTAAAAACAACAAACCATTACTTATTGGATTTCTGTATAGGAATCCAGTGGAACGTGTCAATTGGTATGATAAATTTAACAATATGATGGAAGATGTTTCACTCACAAATTGCGAAGTCGTCCTCTTAGGAGATTTCAATATAGATCTTTGTAAAAGTAATCCCCAATGGAATCAACTTTTCGTAAATTTTGGGCTGTCACAATTAGTTAATTCTCCTACCGCATTACTTCTACATCGGAAACTTTAATCGATCATATCTATGTTAACCAAGTACCAAATATTACTGAAATATGCACTCCCTACTGTGGTTGTAGTGATCATTTACCCATATGCGTAACTTGGTTTAAAAGAATATAAAAAATTCCTAAACCCGGACATAAAACTGTTACATATAGATCTTTTAGCAGTTTTGATAAGAATGCTTTCCTTAAAGATTTAGCAGAATCACAATTATCCTATGTTTATCAGTATACAGATCCTGACCAAGCTTTTGAACTCTGGCACACAATTTTCATTGATATATACAATAAACATGCCCCATTGTCACCAAAAGGGTAAGATATTCACCCAAACCCCCATGGCTATCTAAAGAAATTGAAGAAGCCATACATATAAGGAATAATCTCTTGAAAACTAAACAATTTGAAGAATATAAGAAACAAAGAAACAAGGTCACATCTATGTTGCGATATTCAAAAAGGAATTACTTCAAAAACTTAATTTTCAGCTGTCCCCAGAATAATTCCAAACCTATTTGGAAAGCCATAAATATTCTTACCAATAAATGTATTGACAAGGCAACTGTTATTCCTAAGGAAATGTCTGCCGAGATTCTAAACAACATTTTTGCAATATAGCTGATATCACAATAAAAATGACAAATCAGGCAATAATGATTTGAAACTTCTCTTGACTTCTGTAACTCTAAATCAATAGAAACAGAATTGATCATTCCTCCAATATCTATATATGATGTTTATTTTTCTCTTATACATATGAAGCAAAATGGAACTAGAGGTCTTGATAACTTAGATGGTATCATTTTAAAGCTAAGTGCCCCAATCATTTCTGATTCACTTACGTATTTATACAATTTGTGTTTAAATAAATGTTATTTTCCTAATATTCTTAAGAAAGCTAAAGTCATACCTCTTTTTAAATCTGGAAATAAAATGGACCCCTCAAACTACAGACCAATTTCTGTCATTTCGCTTCTATCTAAACCTCTCGAAGAACACATCCATAAACATTTGTCTTCCCATTTCTTTAAATATAATCTAATCCATCCCAGCCAGTCTGGATTTCGATCGAATCACTCTTGTCATACTGCACTAATAAACTTAGTTGATCAATGGCTAGCGGCTATTAATAATTAGAATGCACTGGAGTCCTCTTTGTTGATTTCTGTAAAGCCTTTGATGTCATAAATCATCATCTATTATTACGTAAACTGGCTCTTTACAAAATCGCTGACCCTGGTCTTTTTCTCATTAAGTCATTCCTCACTAATCGACAACAATCAGTTCTCCTTAACAGCACTCAGTCCAGTTGTTACCCCTAAAATTTGGTGTACCACAAGGGTCAGTACTTGGTCCCCTTCTTTTTTAGTCTATATAAACGATCTCCCTCTGCATATTAAGACTCATCTCAACTTTTGCAGATGACACATCAATTAATTCAAAACATACTGATTTGAAACATTTATCAGATAACCTGCAAGAAAATGTAACTCGACTAATTAACTGGACAGAATTGAATCACATGTCCTTAAATGATCAGAAAACAAAGTACATGCTTATTACGTCTCGTCAAAAAAGACAAAATTTAAGTACTCCAATGCCCCCTATATTTATTAATAACAACAAGCTAGAAGAAGTTAGTACTCATAAAGTGTTAGGAATCACTATTGACAATAATCTTTCCTGGTCGCCACATGTTTCCAACTTAAGCAAACGAGTTTCTCAGAAAATTTTCAGCTTTCTAAGTTAAAAAAATTCCTAGATATAACTCTCGTAAACATTTCTATCATGCATATATCCAGTCCTACATTGACTATTCTTCTACTCTCTATGATTCTTGCAGTGCAATTACGTTAAAACCGTTGCGCAGGGCCCATAAGCGGGCTATCAAAACAGTACTTCAAAAAGCATCAACATTAACTACTCAAGATTACCTCGAATTAGATATATTGCCCTTTCTTATAAATTTGAATATAATAAAGCAATAATGATGTACAGAATTATGAACCAATTAGCACCCTCAAATATATCTGCAAGATTTCCAATCAATCAATCAAGATATACTAACAACATAATCATACCGAAACCAAGAATCGATCTTTTTAAAAGTAGTTTAGTTTACTCTGTGGAACACTTTGGAATTCTATGCCAAAATATGTTAACAGAAGAAAAGCATTAATTCGTTTAAAGTTGCGTATAAACGCCTTCTATTTGAAAAAATGAAAACATTTTTAACAGTTCCCTAGTATTTAGTCTGAGCTAATATCACAAGTATAAATTCAGCAACTGTTGTTATTCAGAAATTGAACCCTGCATATTTTATCTTTTTACTTATTATTTTCATATGTATGTACTATTTTCCATTATCATTGGATCAATGTTTATTTTAAAAAATTCACGGTTAAACTAGCATATGCTCTGTCTTATTCTTTTCTTTAATTGATCACCGAATTATCTCCTGTGGCCTTTGTCAGTCGTGTAAATAGTTGGCGTACACTATATTGCGTATTTATGTTTCTCATACTTTCTTCTTTTTCCTTCTTCTTCTTCTTCTTCTTCTTCTTCTTCTTCTTCTTCTTCTTCTTCTTTTTCTTCTTCTTCTTCCTTCTTTTGTATACATATATAGACAATTTACTTTCTGCACTATTGTTGTGGATTTTTGTTTAGCCTCAGGGCTGAGTGTAAAAAAGCACACTTGTATGCTTATCTCATATCCCTGAATAAACAAATTTCGTTCGTTCGTTCGTTCGTTCGTTCGTTCGTTTCTCTGTTTGCTATTTATCTATGCAAAGCATTAAAAAGCGAGGCACCAATGAAGAATAATCGTTTCTGTGAGAGCCAAGGCCAATGGGAACTTTCTCCCTCTCTCCTCTCTCTCTCTCTGTCTCTCTCTCTCTGTCTCTCTCTCTCTCTCTCTCTCTCTCTCTCTCTCTCTCTCCCCTCTCTCTTCTCTCTCTTTTCTCTTTCTCTCTTCTCTCACTCTCTCTCTCTCTCTCTCTCTTCTCGTTCTTTTTTTTTTAATGGTCTTCTCGGGTATTGGTGGCTTCACTGTGAATAAGTCAACTGTAAGCGAACTTTAAAAGTCCTCTAAGACTCCATAAGACGGGGGTTTTAGAGCATTAAACTCCCAGGCCTGCAAAAACTCGGTGATGTCTACTGCGATAAAAAAAAAAAACTGTGCTCGAATGAGATCCCTTAAGCGGAACCTAAACGGGACTTTTTTTATTCATTAAAAGCCCCACGGGAGCGAGGACTTGTTATTGTACAGGGGAATATATATATATACAGACACACGGATAAATAAAACCAGTGCTTCTCTCCTCTCTTCTCCTCTCTCTCTCCTCTCTCTTCTCTCTCTCTCTCTTCTCTCTCTCCCCCTCCTCTCTCTCTCTGCCCTGGGGTATATCGATCCAAGACCTTTTGGCAGTGAGAAAGCAGGGTATTCAAACGTGTGTTCCCGGGATCAAAAAGGGTTTTGATGCAGGGCTGGCACAATCCCAGACAAACTCACCACACCCGCAGTGTTTTTTGTAGGAGTCAACGCCCCCCCCGCTGGCCCCTTCCCGTGACACAGGACGAACTGATCAATCTTCTGAAAAGATCTCCTTCCCTTCGCGTCATCCCCTTTCAGCTCCATCGTCCCGCCGAGGACGTCACCCTTTTAACAACCGATCTTTCCCCCCAACAGAACCCTGCGTACAGCCTCTTTGCGCTGAAATCAACTTGATCGACATTATGAACTTTTTTACAAAAGGGGCCCCCAAGACTTGCATATTACAAAGACCCTTTTTCCCCCATCTTAAAGGTCTGCAAAACTAGCCCCCAAATTTTTTAGCATTTTTCCCACTTTTTTTCGTCAACCAACAGCCACAGGTGAAGGGGCCCTTTTCCCAGGACACCCCGAAAGTGGGGGCAAAGGGAGCAGGCGGCCAGATGTTTTTGTGCACCCCACAGTGGCGGGGTAAACTCACGCCTGGTTGGTCAGTGTTCGGGCTTTTGGCTATGCAGCTGGCGCCCCTCCATCTTTTCCCAGACCACTCCCCCATGCTGCCGTCCCTAGCGGGGGGATGGACCGCCCCCAGGCTACCCAGGCTCTGTCCCCGTTCGACTGTTCCGCAGCGGCCGCCACGACGCCGTCGAGGCCTTTTCACCCTCCCATCAACAGGGGGCCTGGTCCCTACAACACTTTTACGACACCACTGAGCCTATCGCGCCCTTCAACGGGGGCCTGGTCCCCCCAAACACATTACACCACCACTGGGCCTATCAGCCTCCCTTCAACAGGGGCCGGGCCCCTCAAAACAGCATTACACCACCACGAGGCCATCAGCCCCCCCTTCAACAAGAGCCGGTCCCTCACACAGCATTACACCACCCTGGGCCTATCAGCCCCCCTTCAACAGAGAGCCTGGCCCCTTACAACAGCATTACACCACCACTGAGGCCTATCAGCCCCCCTTAAACAGGGGCCGGTCCCTCACAACACATTACACCACCACTGAGGCCTATCAGCCCCCCTTTCAACGGGGGGCCCGTTCTTTCACAGCAGCTGCTACGCGTGGGCGAGGCCTTTCACGTTCATAAACCAAACGGCCTCAGGGACAACAGGACGGGCCCCTACTGAAGCCACCGGCCCCCTACCCCCTATTCCCCCAACCATCCCAGGCCTCACTCCAAGGCCCCTGGTGCCCCCGTTTCATACCCCTCCCACTTCTCGAACCCCCTTCTAGCCACGGGGGCTCGGGAAGACGCCCACCAAGCTGCCAGCAAAGCTTCCGAACCCAGTGGCAGCTGTCCTCCCCCTCCACCTGGTGTGCTGGGGGGTACGTCCCCAAAAGACGGGAGATACCCCTCCAACTGCTAAACTGGCGTCACGTACTGACCCAGCCCAGATTTCAGTAGTTTCCAAATCCCCCACCCTAATTTATGATTGTCAAAATGAGAATGGGTGGAAACTGTGTTTTTTGGGGTGTAGTTGTGTGTGTGTGGGGGGGGGGGGGGGTGCATGCGGGGGTGTCCACTCCGCATGCGCACATGCCGCCGGTTTTTTGTATGTATTGAGAAAAATAAGGGGGGGGGGGTTGAACGGCGGGGAGGGGGTGGGGGCGGGAGGGGAAGGGGGAGGGCGAGAAAATGAAGGGGAAAAAAGGTGTCTATCAAATTTTAAATAAAGAAAATTTTGTAGAAACCATGTGAATTCACAACAACGGATATTTCCCTTTGTTTCCTTTGATGATTTGTATTAACAAAAAGATTAAAATGCACCAGTTAAAAACATGTTCATAAATTGTTAAATAAGGATGTTCAGATCTATGAGAGAGAGAGAGGAGAGAGAGAGAGAGAGAGGAGGGGAGAGAAAAGAAAGAGGAGGGGCAGGTTTGAGGGTATGTGAGTGCGTTGTGTATGCGTGGATGTACACGGAAGTGTTAGCCTCGGGGGAACGCGCGCAGCCAGGGGCGAGGTTAATGATTTGCCCGGGGACCCTGGTGATGGGAAGCAAGTGAACCTTTTTCTGTTTCGGTTGAGGCTTTTTGTATTCGTCCCCCGGATTGCTGAAAACTTTTTTTCTTGCTGGTTTTGCCGATATTGTGTAGCTATAAAATAATCTTTCTTGATTTTTTACGGCCGATTTTTTTTGCCTTTTGTTGTTGTTTTTGTCGCAAATTTTGTCAAACGGGGTGTTCCTGCTGTTTGCATTTTCTACTTTTTTTTGCAGTTTTGTGTAATCCGTTTTTTTATTTGTAAATCATTTCATCTATAATGAATGAAGGGTTGCTAAATGGGGTAAAATGGCTTTTTAAAAACGTGGTCATCTTCCAAAAAAAAATTTCTGACTTTCCCAACATTTTACCCAAAATTCCAAAAACTTTTCCTTGTTTTTTTTTTCAGAATCTCGACTTTCCAATATGTACCGGATAATTTGTTTCAAAACCAAGTTATAATACTTAAGAAGAGATCCCAAAAACAAAGCTTGAAAACAGGTTTAGTGACCTTATTCACAACTCAAATTTTTAAAAAAAGATCAACATAGGATAAAATTTTAAAATAGAATGCATATGGATAGAAATCTATGCGAAGGGTCTAAACGATTTTTTAGGCTCTTATATAGAAAATCCTAACGAAAAGATTGAATGGGTTTGATCGTTCGAAATATGAGGAAGATGCCTCAAGTTCTTTGAGATTATAAAATTTAGGAGATTTTTTAAAATTGATTACTTAAACCCCCATGATAAAAGGAAAAATTTATGAAATTTCGAATTTTCACACTATTAACACACCACAAGAAAAAATCTATCCTCCGAAACGCTAATTTTATCCATAACCACAAACCCCCTCTAATATTTTAGAAACATCGTGCCCCATACGGTCTCAGTGATCACTTTCCCAATTTTACTAACATGGTCCAAAAAAGGGGGTTAAAAATTCCCCAAAAAGTTCACAAATGTATATTTTTCGAAGCTATGAAAATTTGATCTAAAAATTTCTTTTCCCATTTTTTTGTAAGCAAATTTTTTCTGAGGGATTCAGCACAAAAACCCTGATGGAGCATTGGCTGCTTGGTATGCATATTTCCCCTGTCTTTAATAACACGTGCCTCCGTAACTAACGTGTCAAACCCCGGGGGGAAGCCACCGTGGTATAATGAAAAAATCAAAGGGCCCTTAATTTACAGATACCTATTGCAAACAAATGGTAAAGATCATAATTTTTAAAAAACAAAGAAATAAGGTAACCCAATGAAAAGAGCCGCCAAAAAAAAAATTTCAGTATCTTATTTCCCCTAAAGAAAATTCAAAATCGATCTGGAAAGCTATTAATGAGCTCTCCGGGAAAACCTTTTCATCTAGCACTCCCTTTTGGAGAACCTTTTCGCTGAACTCTTAAAAAATCACTTTAAACTGTTCAGAAAGGACGATCAAAGCTGTTTTCAAAAGACAATGGCCTATTTGGCAAAAGCGTACTGTGTATCGAAAAAAATAAAAAACTAATCTTTAAATGAGTTTATTGTGACATGATGTTTATAAGGAATTTGTTTCATTAAATCGTTTCCAGTTCTGAGGGTTTTGATATATAGATGGAAAAAAATTTTGAAAATTGCTCTCCGTTTTATCGGGCATTTTCATATATTTACAATCTTTCCATTTATAAAAGGGGGTTATCCACACCCTTCAAGATGCTAAAATTTTTACCCTTTTTTTAATCTGGGGGACCCAGATCCTTTTAACTACGACCTACCTATCCTATCTATTTTATCTAAACCCCTTTAAAAACACATCAAATGTAACATCCAAACATTTCTAAATCAAAATTTTTTACATTTTAAACAAAGCGGGTTTAGAGAAAATCATTTTTGACCCCTTTCTCACTAATAAATGAACAATGGGGATTTAAACTAAACAATGATCTCTTACAGGAACAATTTTTGTGCTTCGCTAAAGCATTCGACATATAGATCACAATCTCTGTTAAGAAAAAACATTGTAGGTTTATCCCCCGAAGCTCTAAACTTATTCCCCATTTCTCAACTGTAGGGGACAAGGGTCTTAAAAAATTCCGTACTTTCCTCTCTTATGCCAGTAAATTATGCGTTTTCCCCCAAGGGCAGTCCTGGGGCCCTTTTTATTCCGTTTATATAAATATCTTCCTTTAATATGTCTTTTCCCTGTGAGCTTTTTTCTGTGATACTACTCTCCATAATAATGACAAAGAGCTGACTCAGTATGTATCAAATACAGAAAATCTCAATAAACTTTCAAATGGACTAATTTGAACCCCCATGGCCCTCCCCCTCCTCAAAAATCTAAATTTAGATGACTACAACCAGACCCGAAAAGTCAAAATATGAAAGCCCCATTGTTTAAAATAGTATACAAAAATAAAAGCGAGAAGATTTAATCACACAAATTATTAGGTCTTACGTTTATAAAATCTTTCATGGCTAATAATATCTGATTTGTCTAAAAGGTTTTCTAAAAAATTATTCTTGTTGAACCGAACAAAAATTTCCTTGATCAATACTAGAAAATTTATTTTTTCATAAAACAACCAGACATTTAAATTGCCCTACATGCGGGATTACCCGTAAAAATTGCTTTAAAACCCTTGAAAGCTATCAGACGCCTATTAAGCTGATACCTTTAAATTTCTCTACAAGCAGTGATTATAACGATCTTAACATTCTTCCTTCGATCTAAAAATCTGCTTTAATAAGCTGTCTTTTTTAAAATCATTAATAATATTGCGCACTTATCTTTATGAAATTTTCCCAAAAAAAAATTCGAGCAAAAATATCCTAAACCCCCCGACCACAATGATCTTTTCAATCATCCCTTTTTACTCTGGGAGTAAATTAGGAATGAAAACCCTCCATTTAAAACCCAAAATAGTTTAACTCGTTTAAAAAAAACTTTTTCAAATACCCAAGACCATTTGTAAATATGTTTCACTTTAAATGTATATTTCCTAAGTTTGATGTTTCCCTTTTTCAAACAAATTGTTGGAGCCCGGAGAGGGGGTTCGCAGTCGGCTGGGGTATAAGTAAAATGACATATTGCTAAAAATTTTTGTATACCTATGTGAGCTTCGTATTCCCGTTGTTGTGTTGTGTGTGTGTGTGTGTGTGTGGGGGTTTGGGTGGTTGTGTTGTGTGTTTTTGGGGTGGTGTGTTTTGTGGTGTGTGTGTGGTGTGGTGTGAAATACTTATAGGAGATGCTTCTATTTTATAATTATAATTTTTTTTTAAAGTTTTTTCTTATTGTTGTGTTTAATTTTTTCAAATTGAGTAATTTTTCCTTTTTGTTTATTTCTATTTGAGGGCTAGGTAAAAAAGCTTTCCCGCTTTTCTATTCCCTCTTAAAGATTTCGATTTCTCCCTCTCTCTCTCTCCTCTCCTCCTTCTCTCCCTTTTCTCTCTCCTCTCTTCCTCTCTCTCTTTTGCCTCTCTCTCTCTCTCTCTTCTTTCTCTCTCTCTTCCTCTCTCTCTCTTCTTCCCTTCTCTCTCCTCTCTTTTCGATCTCTCTCTCTCTCTCTCTCTCCTCTCCACACAACACCACACACACACACACCCCCACACACACACACACACCCACACACACATAACCAAAACACTCCAAAAAAAAACACCACAACACACACACACACACACACACACACACACACACACACACACACACACACACATGCACAGAGAGAGGGAGAGAGTGAAAGAGAAAAGAAGAAAAGAAGAAGAGAAGAGGGGCTTCAAAATGAGTCTTAGCGACACCGACGCCGGTCTAACGGGGAAATGGTAGTATGAAAAGGGGGGAGAAAAAGGACTAAGATGCTACACAGCCGTCGAGTATGAAACACTCGAACCGATTTTTAAGTCCAAAGGAAAGGTAACCCCTTTCGACTATTGCACACGGAAAACGCAGGGAACATTCACACAGTCTTCTGTTCTGTTTGCTGTGACACTACTGCCTGTCGCCGTCACTCTCTCTCTCCTCCCCTTTTCCCCCTTTTCTCT
>CM031616.1:8285058-8290058 GCA_018398815.1 Conus ventricosus
GTTTCTTTTTAAATTTAAAGCATTTAAAAAGCGAGGCACAATGAAGATAATCGTTTCTGTGAGAGCCAAGGCCAATGGGAACTTCTCCCTCCTCTCTCTCCCTCTCTCTCTCTCTCTCTCCCTCTCTCTCTCCTCTCTCTCTCTGTTTGCTATTTATCTATGCAAAGCATTTAAAAAGCGAGGCACCAAAATGAAGAATAATCGTTTCTTGGAAGCCAAGGCCAATGGGAACTTTCTCCCTCTCTCTCTCTCTCCCCTCTCTCTCTCTCTCTCTCTCCTCTCTTCTCTCTCTCTCTCTCTCTCTCTCGCTCGCTCGCTCGCTCTCTCTCTCTCTCTCTCTCTCTCTCTCTCTTCTCTCTCTCCTCTCTCTCGCTTCTCTCTCTCTCTCTTTTCTCTCTCTCTCTCTCTCTCCTCTCCTCTCTCTCTTCTCTCTTCTCTCTCTCTCTCTCTCTTCTCTCTTCTGTTTGCCATTTATCTATGCAAAGCATTTAAAAAGCGAGGCACCAATGAAGAATAATCGTTTCTGAAATTATTTCATTCCTTCATTGGAATAAAATGGATTACTTTCGAAAATGAACAATAACGATTTTATTTCATACGTTTCTAGTTTTGATTTTGTATGTTTTTGTTGAAACATTTGTTGATGTTTTTCATTCGCCTATGTTTGCTGGATACACTGTGTACTGTAAACCGCTTCAATGTTCACGGCACGTGGAAGGCGTTCCGGTGGACTGGTGTGCCTGGTGAAAAAAGATATCTGTCCCTATGTAAAGTAGTGGAGGTTGCATCTGATTTGGTTTTATGCCTTTATTATTGATAAATCCTTACTTGGCACAATGAAACATGTTATGTATGGTGCGCATATATTCCCCCAGAGGGCCTCTCCATATTCTCTCATTTTGATAAGGAAAATGGAGTTTCTTTGCTTGAAGAATTTTTGTGTGATTGCTTACTTTTATTTAAAGATGAAATGTATGTGATTGTTGGCGGTGACCTGAATAGCAGATTTTTCAAACTTTTCTTATGATTTTGAAGAAAACATATCTGTGTATGATGATCAACATAAAAAGTGGACCAGTTCATGTTCGAAACTCTGAAGATACTGTGCTAAATAATTATGGGAAACTACTTCTCAATCTGTGTATTGCTCTGAAACTGTGCATTTTAAACGGCGTGTGTAAGGGCGACCTTCAAGGTCGCTACACATACATATGTGATAATGGTAGCAGCGTTAACGACTATTTTTTGATGTCCTTTGACATGTTTTTCGATCATTTCTGATTGGTGTGAGATGTGCGTATCTGAGAAAATTGAGTCTGATTCATATGCCTGTGGAACTGAACCTCACCGTCTCATGTCATGACAAGAACTGTGCACAAGTAAACAACAGGCGCTGTACGATGAGAAATTTGTCTGGATGAAGATCATGTTGATTTGTTTAAAAATGCGATTTTTTCAAATGAAATGCAAGAGCGTATGCAAGGGGCAATTAGTCTGATTGATATTAATGTAGACGAGGCATTAGATGTTTTTTAATTGTTGTGTGAAAAGTAGGCGGAAAGAGAGCATGAAAAAGAGTTTACTCTCGGCATACATGAACAAGAAGAGGGACTGGTATGATACCGAATGCCGAGTTAACAAAAGAAAAGCTCGAAATTTATTGACGAAATTCCGGGTTCTTTGACCATACCTTCTCGTGTGTCCTACTGTAAGGCCAGGAGGGAATATAAACATCTCTTAAAGAGAAAGGAGAAACAGTTCAATGATGCTCTGTGGAGGGATTACTTCAGTCTGTAAATAGCCAAAAAGATTTTTGGGATGTATTCACAAAATTTCAAGAAAACGAAAACAACCTGTAAATTTGATATTAGTTCAGAAATGTGGTTCCATCATTTCAGAGATCTACTGGAAGGAAAATTTGATGCCCAAAATGATATGGTCGGTGACAGTTACCTAAATGACAACGATTATGATGACAATCAAAATCGTCCGATTTCCAAGAAGAAATTTTAATGGCTTTGAGAAAAGTAAAACCTCGTAAAGCTGCCGGCCCAGATGGGATTATTGGTGAATGATAAAAACTGCTTGCCAGTCAAAAGTGTTTTTAGATTTTTTGGTTAATTTTTCAACTCCTTATTTGATAAAGGGATATATCCTAAATGTTGGTCAGAATCTATAGTGATTCCATTATATAAAAAAGGCGATGCAAACAATCCGGATAATTACAGAGGAATCTCGTTATGTAATGTGTGCAGCAAATTATACAGTGCTGTTATTAACATGAGACTGCAAGAGGGGGTGGAAGTAAAATAAAAATTTAAACTGGAGAATATCAAGCTGGATTTAAGAAAAACTATTCTACTATTGATCATATATTTACTCTGATGGCATTCGTACAGAAACAGTTTTGTTTAAATCGTAAACTGTATGTCGCATTTATTGATTTCGAGAAGGCGTTTGATTATTTTAAATAGAACTATATTGTGGCCCATCTTGCTTAAAAATGGTATTCAGGGAAAAGCTGTAAATGTTATAGTAAGTATGTATGACTGTGTAAAGGCACGAGTGAGAACTGGTGCTGTTATAACAGATTATATAAACTGTACTTCTGGTGTGAAACAGGGCGATGTTTGTAGCCCAGTTTTGTTCTCGTTATTTATAAATGAATTAACACAAGAAGTTATACATTCTGGAAGGCACGGTGCACATTTTATTTAATGAACTTTTGGAAATTTTCATTCTGCTTCTAGCTGATGACGTGGTCTTGGTCTCAGAGACAGCAATTGGATTACAAACTCAATTAAACACCTTGCAAAAAAGCTACTGCTACATTACAACTAAAAGTTTTAAAAAAGCAAAAAGTAACATAATTGTATTTAGAAAGGGCGGGTATCTTGCAGCAAGAGAAAGATGGACATACAATGGATCTATAATGCCTGTTGTTAATGCGTATAAATTACTTGGGGATATACTTCTCCACACGCTTGAGTTTCGTCTATACCTGCAAAGATTTAGTCAGTAAAGCAAAAAAACGCATTGTTGTGCATACTAAAGAAATTATCATTACTCCATAACGATTCCCTTAACTTGTTTTGAAGCTGTTTGATTGTCAAGTTCAGCGATGGTGCAATATGGAGCTGAAATATGGGGTCTGGATGCTGCTGTTGTACATTGCGAAAAAATCCATCTGTTTGCTTTTAAAGAAATTTCTTGGGGTGTCGTTGCAGACACCAAATGATCTGGTATTGGTGAAAACAGCTAGATATCCGATTATTTGAAAATTTCCGTTTGTAAATGTATTCGATATTGGTTAAAAATATTACAGATGCAAGATCACAGGTTACCACGCAAAGCGTATAGAATGCTGTTAGAATTGGACAATAGAGGTAAGAAAAACTGGGTACAAATGTTAGAATGAAACTATGTGAATTTGGATTTGGTTTTGTAGGGCTCAACCAAAGTGTTGGTGATATGAATGTTTTTATGAAGGTGTTCCGAGAAAGATTAATTGATTGCAGTTGGCAAAATTGAACACGCACCTACAAAATAGTGAGAGATTTGAATTATACAGAACGTATAGTCACTTACGCTGTTTACCAGTTTACATGTCAATAAAAATAGACAAGCATTCAAACACATTCTGACTAGATTTCGATTCGGTTGTCTCTGATATTGCTAGTCATTACTTTCGCTATAGACAGCCATGCGAAAGAAATCTGATCTGTCCATTGTGTCGAAATGCAAAGAGGACGAAGTTCATTTTGTGCTGGTTTGCCAATGTTAAGAGATCTTAGAGAACAATTCATTCCGCAAAGTATTTTAACTATCCTTGTCTGTTCAAGTCAACGTTGTTAATGGCATCACCAAATGAAAGTACCGTTAAAAAGTTAGCTATTTATTTATATAAGGCATTTAAAGGAGAAGTGTTTATACAACTTGAAAAGACCAATACTCGTGTGCGACTTAAAATGTATATATCCCCTTTCTAAGGGGGCTATGGCCTTTATGAATAAAACATTTGAGTCTCTTGAGTCTCTCTCTTTCTCTCTCTCTCTCATCTCTCTCCTCTCTCTCTCTCTCCTCTCTCTCTCTCTTCTCTCTCTCTCTCTCTCTGTTTGCTATTTATCTATGCAAAGCATTTAAAAGCGGGCCCAATGAAAAAATAATCGTTTTTGTAGAGCCAAACCAATGGGAACTTTCTCCTCTCTCTCTCTCTTCTCTGTCTCTCTCTCGTTCTCTCTCTCTCTCTCTTCCTCCCTTCTCTTTTCCTCCTCTCTCCTCTCTCCTCTCTCCCCCCTCTCTCTCTCGTTTTTTTTTTTTAAAGATCTTTTCGGGATTGGTGGCTTCACTGGTAAGTCAAATGTAAACGAATTTAAAGTCCTCTAAGATCCCTAAGACGGGGGGTTTTTGAGCATTAAACCCAGGCCGCAAAAATCGGTGATGCTGATCTGCGAGGTAAAAAAAAATACGGTTGAAGTGAGATCCCCCTTTAAACTGGGAAACCTAAAAGGGGGTTTTTTTTTTTTACTTCATTTAAAAGCTTCCCAGGGGGGAGGACCTGTTATATGGTCACGGACATATATATTTTAAAAACACACGGTTTAAAAAAAAAAACCATGTCTTCCCTCTCTCTCTCTCTCTCTCTCTCTCTCTCTCTCTCTCTCTCTCTCTCTCCCCTCTCTCTCTCTCGCTCGCTCGCTCGCTCGCTCGCTCTGTGTGTGTGTGTGTGTGTGTGTGTGTGTGTGTGTGTGTGTGTGTGTGTGCGTTCGCGCGCGCACGCGCGCGCCTGTGTGCACACTCCTTTTACATTGAAGGTTACTAAAGGAAGGAGGAAGGGGAAGGCGAGTGTAAAAACTGAAGGAATGACGATTGAAAACAACAACAAAAAAACGAAAGCAAAAAAAAAAAAAGAAAGAAAGAAAGAAAAAGAAAGAAAAAGCAAACAGAAAATTAAAGAGAAAAGCAATAAAAGAAATGCACGCACGCACGCACGCACGCAC
>CM031616.1:8300058-8305058 GCA_018398815.1 Conus ventricosus
AAGTCACGGAGACGGCATCCTGAGTGCATGTGTGTACTATAACACACGATACAGTGTTCTGTTTCTGTCTGTACGAGTGTGCCTGTCTTTAAGATAGTTCGGGAATGAAAAGCATATGTCAGATCGTTTCTACAAGGACTCATATGTTAAGGGTAAAAATGCTTTCACCCGTGTCTTCTGGTGACTCGCTTACTTTGCCTGTCAGCAAGGTGACCTCAAAACTTCAGTGACGGTTTCAACCAAATTTGTTTTTAAAGAAAAAAATTTTAATGAAGAAAAGGAATACGGTCCGAACAGATCTCCTTCCAGCTCTTTAGCATTGTATAATGAGGTTTTTTTTTTTTTTTTTTTTTTTTTTTTTGACGTTGTTGTACATCTCTCAAGAAATAATACACGAAAGTCACAAGATGAATCAAGGCTTATATACGGTATCTACATATTTTGAAAGAAGTGATGTGGCCGGATTTAGTGACCAGCATGCATAGAGAGAGGGAGAAGATGAGGGCGGTGGGGGGATTTGAGGGGAGGGGGTGGGGGGGGGGGGGGGGGGGGGGGGGGGGGGGGAGGGGGGGGAACTGATCGAAAATCTTGACCTTCCGCCAGAGTGTAGCAGAGATGATTAGAATTCAATCAGGTTATACCGTTTTGTTGGATCGATGAGTGTTTTGAAGATACGTGAAGCGACGTACTGTGGATTCGAGAGCGGATTAAACGTCAGGGTTTGACCGCGAGTGAAGACGACTGTGTGACCGTAGCAGAGATCTGCATTCTCCCTATCGCCCTGTTCGTTGCTGTTATGGTCAGTCTCTGCGCAGGCGTCATGTGAAGGTTTAAAATGCTGAGGAAAAAAAAACATGTAAAGAAGACCGTAACTTTATCGCAAACTGGTGAGGCATTTTGAACAGAATCCATAGTTCTTTTGGCGGTACAGCTTCATCATGAGAGTTATGTCCCTTTTTCAGACGGCTATTACGACAGATGAATATCCGTTTTATAATAACATCAATCGTGAGGGAGTATCAAGAATTCGCCAAATCACGTCGCTGATTACTTTTTATCAACATTTGTTGATAACAAAGACAGAAGAGCAACAAAGACGATGTTTCAACTACTTCGTGTCCGATTCAGCCTCGTTATACTTGAAATCCTTCTCATCTCCACTACAAACAAGATGAATGTTCTTTTAAAGGAATAGAGGTCAGAGAGGACATCTTTTCTCACTGTGCACCGATATTTTTTCCCCATGCACCAAGAGTAGTCTTGTCTCCTGATTGGTGCATGGAATGGTCGGCATTTTCATCCTCGATGAGTGTTGAAGAGGGACGATAACTCGCTGGAAGGAATGATTCACCGTATGGTTGACATCACTTTCCGACGGGCATCATTTCGTTTTCGTCGTCTTATAAGGAGACCCGAGTGGTGTGGAGGGGAGGGGGGGTGTAAGGGGCAACAGTCCCATGTCAGTCTATGATGATAAACCTGGACAACTGAGAAGTTTATGGGCACGTGTAACTATTTACCACAACTCTCTCTCTCTCTCTCTCTCTCTCTCTCTCTCGTTGTTGAATCTCAAGATCTTTCACATCTATTAGGTCTCCATGATGCAAGGTTGTGCATGGGTGTTTACCCGCGACAGGAATGTGCGCGCTTGTGTGTGTGTGTGTGTGTGTGTGTGAGAGAGAGAGAGAGAGAGAGAGAGATGGAGAAGAGAGAGAGGAGAGAGAGAGAGACTTTGCCCACGCTCTGATTGTAGTCTTCCGTGTGCCAGTGACTATCACAAGTCTGTGGTCAGTGTAGATTCTACTGGTCGAATTACTGCTGGTCACTTTCTTCTTGTGGACATCGTGGCCACATATGGCTCTGCAACAGTTGTTGGTACAGTGGTCAACACCCTAGTTTGTGGTGCATGATTACTGCAGGTTCGAGTCTAGCCTAGAGCAAGACCATGTGCGTGTGTGTGAGTGTGGAAGGGGGTGGGGAGGCGTTTACTTATTTTCTATTAAATTATTATTATATCATTATTATTATTATTAGTGTTTTCTTATTATTGTTATTGTCACCATCATCATCATCATTATTATTATGTTGCTGTTTGTGATCATTTTTATAAAACCTTATTATTATTATGATTATTATTGTTGTTATCATTATTATTATTATTACTGTTGTTGTTGTTGTTGTTGTTGTTGTTATTATCATTCATGATTATTATTGTTGTTATTGTTATCATTATTATTACTATTGTTGTTGCTGTTGTTGTTGTTGTTGTTTTTATTATCATTATATTATTATTTTTATCATTACCATTATTATTATTAATACCATTATCATTATTTTCATTATTATTGTTATTATTATTATTATTATTATTATTATTATTATTATTATTATTATTATTATTATTATCGTTATTGTTATTGCTGTTGTTGTTGTATATTGCTGTTGTTTTGTTGCTGCTGTTTGTTGTTGTTGCTGTTTTTATCATTATCCTTATTATCGAACACATAATACAATCATAAGTCCTGTCCCTCACCCCCCCCCCCCCCCACCCCCACTTATGCATGTTCCCTTCCCTATCCCCTTCCCTCTCAAGTACGGTTCGTTGATGTGTCTGAACTGAGATTCGAACGATTTCTTCTTGTTTCTCTACCAGTATAAATTCCATAGCCATTTACCGTTAGTGGAATCCTTTCCGACGTCTAGGATCATTCAGATCAGTAGCCATTTAATGCTCGGTTAATTATGTAGAATTCGTGTCTTTTTTTTTCCCCCTATACATGTTTCATTTACTACCAGATGTCTGTCATATAAATAAAGTAGAATTCCTTCCTATGTTGATATGAGCAATTCACCGTCAGATCAATCAAATGAAATATGTGTATGTATATGGACGGGCTGAGTAACATCTTGCTGACAGATTGATGAGGTGTCTGAAGCTGTTACAGCATTTTACTGTCAAATAAACAAATATGAACGTAGTTTGATTCTGAAGGTCTGATATTCCAGTTCAGTTGCGTAGCAGTTTACTGTCGTATTGACAATGTGGATTTCGCTCCTCTGCTTGTATCACCGAGTTTGTCAGTAGCGTTGATCATTGCCAAGTTAATCCTTGTGAGTCTTCACCATACTGACCTGTGTCTGACAGGCATACAAACTCAGATGCCGCTTACACCTATTGGCACTGTGCGGGTCGAATGAATCATTCAAACTATTCTGCAGTTGATTCTATATGACTCCTTGATTGATGGATTAGACAATCAATCGTACAGTTCATGGTGGATCGATCGTCTGTTTCGTTGTCTGATAAGGTTTATTGACTTTAATGCTTGATTGATTCGTTAGAATTTGTGAGTGGAATCTAGTCATTATCTAAATGACGGCTGCGACGCAGATGTACATATGTTCGTTGCTGCGTAAATACCAGGCACACAAAACCAAATGTTCACATAACGTCATGAATGATCATCTCTCTGTTTGTTTGTTTTTTTAATTTTTCAAACATGTTCATCAATGTTAATTACCATGACTAGTTCCTTGATTGTGAGTCGCATCAAACAATGACGAAACGTAAACTGATTTCCCATTTCAGGCGTGTTTAGTTGAGCATTCACATGACGTCATCTGTTTTTTGTCGTCAACATTCTGTGACGTGTGTGTGTGTGTGTGTGTGTGTGTGTGTGTGTGTGTGTGTGTGTGTGTGTGTGTGTGTGTGTGTCTGTCTGTCTGTCTGTCTGTCTGTCTGTCTGTCTGTTTCGCTGAATCAGTGTTGCTCACTAGGTCAAACATAAATAAAAGATTGTTTCTTCTCTCTTTGTGGTTATGTGGTGAGTCGTGAGTTAGTTTCTCTCTCTCTCTCTCTCTCTCTCTCTCTCTCTCTCTCTCTCTCTCTGTTGTTTGTGTGTAAGCGCGTGCGTATGTGTGTGACGTCAACTTTTTTTGTCGTCAACATTCTATGACGTATGTGTGGTGTGTGTGTGTGTGTGAGAGAGAGGAGAGAGGAGAGAGAGAGAGAGAGAGAGAGCGTGCGTATATGTGTGACGTCATCTGTTTTTGTCGTCATATTCTGTGACGTGTGTGCGTGTGTGTTGAAAATAAGGTGGGGGGGGGGGGGGGGGAGGAAAAGGACATTTGGAGGGGGAGCATGGGTTAGTTAAAGAAAGAGTTGGGAGAAAGAGAAGGAGAGGGTGATGTCACTGTATTTGAGACTGTTTGCCCTTGCGCTTTTGTACTGGCTGATTCCAAGCCCAGCATCAGAGTCCAACCAGCCGAGTCATTTAACTAAAAATGTCTGTATGCTGTCTTCACAAACGTAAGGACGATGAAGAGAACTGGAGGGGGGGGGGGGGGGGGTGGGGGGGGGGGGGGGGGGGGGGAGGAGAGAGGAGAAGAAATAAGCATGAAGTAGGAGAGGGAAGGGGAGGGGGAGGAGGAAAAAGGGAGAGAGGGGGTGGGGGGGGGGTGGGGAAGCAGGAAGAGAAAAGAAAAACAAACCACAGAATAAAGAAGATGAACAATCGTAGACATCTAATGACAGGAACGGAGAAAAAGAAGGAAAAAGTACGGGATGAATAAAAAAAAAAAAAGACAGACGGTCGGATAGAAAGACAGGACGACGGAAGTATAAGGCACAGAACATCCACACAATCCCGAAAAAAAAAAAAAAGGAAAATGATAGAAAAAGTGTAAAGAGAAGAAAGAGAGGAAAAAGAATCAACAATCCACGCGAGGCAATAAGGTTTCAGCTAACTGTATGCAAATAGATGTCTTCTCTGTTTATCTCTCCCCTCCATCTGTGTGTGTGTGTGTGTGTGTGTGTGTGTGTGTGTGTGTGTGTGTCTCTCTCTCTCTCTCTCTCTCTCTCTCTCTCTCTCTCTCTCTCTCTCTCTCTCTCGCTCGCTCGCTCTCTGTCTCTCTCTGTGTCCTCTTTTCTCTGTCTCTCTCTCTTTCTCTCTCTCTTTTCTCTCTCTCTCTCTCTCTCTCTCTCTCTCTCTCTCTCCTCT
>CM031616.1:8312558-8315058 GCA_018398815.1 Conus ventricosus
CGTAACAGGTGGTGTCCTGCGTATGTTGGATCAGAACAGGCGCCACTGAACACCACCGAAGTGACTCAGCAGCAGTGCAGTGTCTCCTCCGCTGGGTTACCTCCTGACGACTTAACGTTGATCACTCGCTGTGGAGTTTTGCCGGTGCCGGGGTAATAGCGGGTGGGGCCGGACTCTGCCTGATGACGAGGGGTCGGAATGTGCGGCGTTTGTGCAATGCCACTGAGGTGGCACAGAAGATAGTACAGCAAAAACAAAAAAAATCATTTTACTAGTCGTCACTAAACCAACTCCTCTTAGCATTTATTCCAAGAGTTCTTGTCAATCTGGTTAAAAAAAGAAGAAGAAGAAACTCGATGCCACTTATTTTTGATGACTGAGGTATATATTTTTTTTTCAGCTTCAAAAGTACATTAAAATGAGAAATGGCAACTATGTTTTATGTCCCTTTATATGGAAATGCTAGTTTTGCTTATATGAGTTGATCAAACGGTCTACAAATTCTGCAATAAAAGCAGTGTCATTTCTTCCTCCATGACCGATCAAAACAGTACTAAATCAGTTCTCAATGACAACTTTCTGATATTTCCTACGCAGTTTTGTTTTATCTCTTCATGTTGCCGAAGCAGCATTTCATACGCTTTCCCTACATAATCTTTCCACTGGTAGCTTAATGATTTTAACCAACATTTGATCCTCTTTCCACTGGTAGCTTAATGATTTTAACCAACATTTGATCCTCTTAAGAGTTGTTCGGATCGTCAGAGGATATCTGCCAGTCTCACCACGTGCAAGTTTGTTTGAGGATTTGAGTATAGTTAAGAAATGTGCCATACCAAATGTATGCGCAGCTTTTATCTGCTTATTCTCTACAGTACCCTAGACTCTGCTGCCTATGTCAGGATAGGCTCGATTTGCGTATCATTCTAAAGTCCAGTCAACTGAAGAATCGAGAGAACTTAATGTGTTCATAGTTCAAAGAATTTCAGTAACTCTTTTCTTTCTTTTCCTACAAGCCTCTTTCCAAGCAGCGTTTAAACTGAGCTTGGTGGAAAAATGATACCAAAACATTTGTCAACATTTGTAACTTTTTCTTCTGTATTCCCATACCACTTTTTCTAACAAACGGAAAGATGTCCCCCTTTGTGAAAAACTGTTACATGGCTTTTATCCAATTAACATTCAGACCAAGACTATCAGCTTCTTGTTTTATAACATTATCCCAGAGAAGAGTGGCGTCCTCGGCTAAAAGCATGAAAATATTTCAGCAACACTTGGCAGCATTGTATTCCACGCTTTCCCAGTTTTCATGATTTGATTAATAGCAAATTCATGAAGAGAGAACGAAAACAATTGCGGGATAATTGAACAACCTTGCTTGACGAATCTGGGTAACGTGAGAAATCCGAATCAACATATTTGGTCTCGCACACATGGTGGAGCAGGATCATACAGTCCTCTAACAGATCTGTATAATTTACCCCTAACGCCACCGCTTCTGATCACATTCCACAACACATTCTATTCACCTAGTCAAAGGCCTTCTTAAAGTCATCGAACGCAATATACAGCTTATAATTTGTATTCGAATAACAAGCAACAAACAAGTCGGGTTACTCCTGTTCCCACCAACAACAACAAAATACACGCTCATAATTCTAAAGGAATGCTGCTTACGGCACCGAATCGCCTAGCAGACATTACAGCACAGAGCACACAGAACAAACAGCAGACATGACAGCACAGAGCACACAGAACAAACAGCAGACATGACAGCACAGAGCACACAGAACAGACAGCAGACATGACAGCACAGAGCACACAGAACACACAGCAGACATGACAGCACAGAGCACACAGAACAGACAGCAGACATGACAGGACAGAGCACACAGAACAAACAGCAGACATGACAGCACAGAGCACACAGAACAGACAGCAGACATGACAGCACAGAGCACACAGAACACACAGCAGACATGACAGCACAGAGCACACAGAACAGACAGCAGACATGACAGGACAGAGCACACAGAACAAACAGCAGACATGACAGCACAGAGCACACAGAACACACAGCAGACATGACAGCACAGAGCACACAGAACACACAGCAGACATGACAGCACAGAGCACACAGAACACACAGCAGACATGGCAGCACAGAGCACACAGAACACACAGCAGACATGACAGCACAGAGCACACAGAACACACAGCAGACATGACAGCACAGAGCACACAGAACAAACAGCAGACATGACAGCACAGAGCACACAGAACACACAGCAGACATGACAGCACAGAGCACACAGAACAAACAGCAGACATGACAGCACAGAGCACACAGAACACACAGCAGACATGACAGCACAGAGCACACAGAACACACAGCAGACATGACAGCACAGAGCACACAGAACAAACAGCAGACATGACAGCACAGAGCACACAGAACACACAGCAGACATGACAGCACAGAGCACACAGAACACACAGC
>CM031616.1:8327558-8330058 GCA_018398815.1 Conus ventricosus
GAGAGGGAGAGAGAGAGGGAGAGAGGAGAGAGAGAGAGAGAGAGAGAGAGAGAGAGAGAGGGAGAGAGAGGGAGGAGAGAGAGGAGAGAGAGAGAGAGAAGAGGGAGAGAGAGAGAGAGAGAGAGGGAGAAGAGAGAGGAGAGAGAGAGAGAGAGTGAGGAGAGAAGAGAGAGAGGGAGAGAGAGAGACAGACAGACAGACACACAGACACACAAACAGATAGACGGACGGACAGACAGACAGACGGACAGACAGACAGACGGACAGACAGACAGACGGACAGACAGACAGACAGACAGAGACGATGACAGAGACAGTGACAGAGACAGACAGACAGACGCAGTGACAGAGACCGACAGACAGACAGACAGAGACAGTGACAGAGACAGACAGACAGAGACACAGACAGACAGACAGGCACACACAGAGAGTATGAGAGACAGACAGGCAGACAGAGTATGAGAGACAGACAAACAGACAGACAGACAGAGGAGTTGGCTCACACATACACAAGGAAAAAAGACGAAAATGATACACTCCCCTTACCGTCCCAACAGAATTATGAATTATCTAAACACTCATCGAACTTTAATGAAAGCAAATAATGTGCCAACAGGAGGACAGACACAAAAACGGTGTGCATGCAGCACACGTGCACGCACACCCATGCGTACACACGCACGCACGCGCACACACACACACACACACACACACACACACACACACACACACACACACACACACACACAAACACACCACACACACACACACACACACACACACACACACACACACACACACACACACACAGAGGAAAAGCCTTTAATAATGAATAATGATTTATGCTATGGTAATTGATCGGTCTATGTGCACGATAATTTTTACAGCTTTTTGTTTTTCCTCTACTTTTCATGGCAGTTAAGAATATTTATGTATCATGAACTGATGTATATCATGCATGGATGTGCCCATTATATATGCGTGAAAAAAAAAAGAACCAAATAAGTAATATCACGTTTAAAAAAACAAATGGTGTGCAGGCGAGCAAAAAAAAGAGAGATAAATGTATTGATAAGCAAAAACATACATACATACATACCATACATACAACATACATACATACATACATACATACATACATACATGCATGCATGCATGCATGCATGCATGCATGCATGCATACCAACAAAGGAAGAGGCAAAGTATGCATACATACATACATACATACATACATACATACATACATACATACATACATACATACATACAACATACATACATACATACATACAGAAATGAATATAGAAATGAAGACCAAAATAATAAATACAAAAATACATAAATATATAACATGAAAACACCAGAATGAAAGACAACAAATATACAAATAAAAAAGAGGTTGAGGGGCCCGGGGGGGGGGGGGGGGGGGGGGGGGGGGGGGGGGGGGGGGGGGGGGGGGCGAAAGACGAGAGGAGGCTGGGGAGTGTTGGACAAGTGCGAAAGAACCAGCTCCAATGTAAAGAGAGAAGCAACAACAAAAAATAATAATAAAAATGAACATTTCAGCGGGAGAAAAAGACAGGAGAGAGAGAGAAAAAAAAAGAAGAAGAAAAGAACAGAAGAAGAAAAATACCTGAAAACATTTCTGGTCATAGAGAACCACTTAACGAAATACGAAGAAAGCGCCTCTGAGGCTGTATGCCACGCAACTACCCCCCTCCCCCCACCCCCACCCCCGCTCAACCCCACCCCCTACCCCCTTTCTCCCATTCTCCCCCCATTTTCCCATCTTCCCCTTCCTCTTCCTTGACCCCTAACCCACGCCCCACACTCCCTTCAACCGCTAGACATAAATATACAAATAAATAATAAAGGGATAAACAGACCGAGCAATAAGTGTCCTTCGCGGACTGGGGTCCTGCGATCGAAGTCCATGCGAGACATTCATATGTAAGATTTTTTGGACTCCGATCGACTCCTTCCCAAAACTCAGGTGGCCGGATGGGGGGGAGGGGGGAGAAGGGGGCAGGGAGGGGGGCAGGGGGAGAGCGAGGGGAGGAGCAGGGGGGGGGGGGGAGAGGAGGCTGGAACCACACAGTCGAATGCCAGTCCACTTAATTAAGTGTGAGTGCATCCCAAAACTCCGGTGCCGCGCGGTTGAAGGCGGGGTGGGGTGGGTGGATGCGGAGGGGGGGGGGGGGAGGGCGGTATGGGGTGCTGATGGGAGCTGGAACCACACAGTCGAACGCCAATCCACTTAATGAAGTGTGTCTGATCTCTGAGAGGGCCGCTCAAATGTCCTGACAAACCCTGAAGGTGTCTGTTTCCCCTGGGCCTGGCTGTCGCCGGGAGACATTGAGGAAAGAGAGGCACGGAGTACACCACTCCCAGCCAGGTCGTCTCCGATCAGAATGACATTCTAATGCGTCATTCCGCCGTAGTCATCTTTCATCCTCCATCATATAGGATACACAGTCTCAAATTCCGTGGCACTCCATGC
>CM031616.1:8337558-8340058 GCA_018398815.1 Conus ventricosus
ATGGCGGGATTAAAAAAAACGGTCATACACACAAAACTCCACTCCCTTTGTTGGGTAGATAGGATTAATACTTGCCTGTCCATATAGGGAGTGTCCGCAGGAGTATCAGCCTGCGTACGCAGCAGAAGAAGAAGACTGAAATAATGATTTGAAATAACTTTTGTTTTTATTTTACTGATACTTCTGCTGCTGTTGGCAGCATCTCTGGTTGTTATAGTGTTACTCCTTGATCCCATGTGTTTGTGGTCCTTGTGCTGAAAGTGTGTGATTTACTGTGGTTTCGCGACGATTTCTTCACCTCGATCTAGACTTTTCCCTTCTTGGTCCTATTAATAGAAAAACAGTAAACAAGTGGGGTATGTTTTGCTCCCATAAGGAAACCTAACACAGAGTAACTTTTATTCAAGACTGGCACAGCCTTTTAAACTTGAATAAAGTCAGACAAATACATAGACTTGGTAAAATGAACACGATGAAACTTTCATTTGTGAGAACAACAAGGTTCAAGCGAGGTACTGGCGCTAAGTGTTTTTTTATTTTAGTTCTATAGGATAGACAGACAGACAGACAGACAGACAGATAGATAGATAGATAAATGGATAGACAGATATAAACAGATATGGGTATATATAGAGAGATAGTGAGTGTGTGTGTGTGTGTGTGTGTGTGTGTGTGTGTGTGTGTGTGTGTGTGTGTGTGTGTGTGTGTGTGAAACACGCGTGTGCATACACATACAAACACATACACACACATACACACGCGCGCGCGCGCGCGCGCACGCACACACCCACACACACGCACACGCACACGCATGCACGCACGCACACACACACACACACACACACACACACACACGCACGCATGCACGCACGCACGCACGCACGCACACACACACACACACACACACACACACACACACACAGAGGGAGGAAAAGGGAGAGAATCGAGCAGAGGAAGTATTGGGCAGCAGCGGATCTTCCGATCCACGGGGAGTAACTCATCGCAGCGATCCCAATGTCCCCGTGATGAAGATTAATGTCCTGGGGCGTGATAAGGGTGGGGTGGGGGGTGGACCTCTATCCAGAAATCGTAGCTGGGAGTGGATGGGCTGGGGGGGGGGAGGAGTGGAGTGGCTGGGGCTTGGGTGATAGTGGTGGGGGCACACATACAAACAGTATGTTGACAGCGGTGACTTCGAAGCGAAACATTATTTTCGGCTCTCAAAGCATCGACTTTTTTTTTTTTAATTTTCCAGTGAAACTGAAAACTGATCGTGTTTGATTTCAACATGCTGGAAGGGGAGGGGGGGGGGGTGGAAAGCGGGGATAGGAGGGGGGTACAAGGATGGGGGTGGGGGTGGGGTGGGGTCTTGCCGAGCATGTGTGAGTTTTACGGCTCAAAAGGTGACAACAAAGAAGTGTCCTCCTATTACATACCGAACGAAGGAAGAACTTCTGAAGGAACGGGTATATTATTGGTATAGAAGATCTGTACAGTAATGTGTTTTCTTAATAGAAGCCCCAGTCTTTCTGACGTTAATGTTATCAGCTAATCGCAGTACACTATTTACACTGTCTAATCGGAATAAATTATTTACACTGACTAATCGGAATAGACCACTTACAATAACTAAGCAAAATGCAGCTTTGTTTAAAAATGGGATGACTAGTCTGAACAGCAGCTAATACAACCATGACATTCTGTGGAAAAAGAGAGAGAGAGAGACAGAGAGAGACAGAGACAGAGAGAGACAGAGAGAGAGAGAGAGAATGAATGACCCAATCCCACGATCAGTTGCATCAACGTCTGAAGAAAACGTGTTTGTCGAAACTGCATTGGTCTTTTTTTTCAATTGCGTATTTAATTTAAAATAAATAAATAAATAAATAAATAAATAAATAAATAAAAAAAGAGATAAGAAATCAAACGTTCGTTTTATTTGCACTGTGTTGGTCAAGTATTCATCTGTAGTTTAGCTCATAGTCACCAATGCTGTAGTGTGTTTCAGCAATCTTGTCATAATTTCATTTACCGCTGCTGACTATCACATACAACAAAATGACACACTAAAAAAAGGCTTTGAAAGGTTTACCAGTAGGCTTGTTTTGAAAACAAAGCCTTGTTTTCAAATTGCAAAGTGAGGCGGCTCCAGGCGGAAGTGGAAACCACTCCTGAATATTAATGTTAGCGCACCGCCAAATCAAAACATGGACAAATGAATCACGAGACAAAACACGACGCGTTTCGACCTCTTAGGTCTTCTTCAGGCAAGAAACAAAACAATCAGGACAACGAAAATGAACGGGCAATCACTTATCTTCATCCACTTCAAGTTTTCAAGTTTTCAAGTTTAATCATATTCAGCTCAACTCAGCGAGACGATCGACACGACTTCATAGTGTGAACCTCAGTGCCGGAAATAAACGTCCCACACTCCTGTCGAAAAGGCCCTGGCCGAATATTCACAAAAGGCCCAGTAAAGTGTGCCAGTTGCAGTTGG
>CM031616.1:8342558-8345058 GCA_018398815.1 Conus ventricosus
GTTAGTATGTCTTGGTGTTTGTGTGTGCTGGAGAGAGGGGGGTGAGTGAGGGGGGAGACAATGTGGGGAAAGGTGTAGGGGATGATTATGTTTATCTGCATGTATAATTGTATGTTTTTGAATATATGTTGCTCTTATGATGTTATAGTTTACATGTACCGTTAGGTTTGAAATAAGAAGGATAAAAATTGTGTCTACACAATGACAAAGAAACTATACCCACCTACCTGAGACCAAACAGAGACCGTAGAAGGGAAGACTTATGATGATGATGATGATGATGATGATGATGATGATGACGATGACGATGACGATGATGATGATGATGATGATGATGATGAATACTTCTATAGCGCCAATCCTCGGCTAGAGACCAAGCTCTAAGCGCTTTGCAATCCACACTCGTTTACACAAAATTCAAACAGTGTCCAATATGAATAGACTCTGCACTCTGGCTGATCGATCGTAGCACAGGTTCTCCTCAGTAATGTCTACAGTCACAGTCGTGACACGTTCAATAAAAGAAAAGCAAACAAACAAACAAACATACAAATAATGGTGAGAGTGATGACTTTTTCGATAAGGAAATAGATATCAGTATGAATCGCCAATATTTCATGAGGAAATACTATTGGCGTTAAAGGAAATAAATACCCCAGAACTGCCGGTCCTGGTGACATTTTCAGTGAACTGCGAAACAACACGTGTGGCCTGGCAATCTCATTCTTCTTAAAATTACTCAACAAACTCATAGCTTGCGGCTTATATCCACGTAACTAAGCAGAATCCATAATCTTGCATATTTATGAAAAAGGTGATCTAGCGATACTAATAGATAGAGAGGGTTTTCTGTTTGTGATATTAGTGGTAAAGTTTGCAGCATATTCATGAATAACGGGTAACAAAAAATGGGTGGCAGAAAATTAATTCACAGGTGCCAATCAATTTGGTGTGAAAAAGATACCCAACTACAGATGTCATGTTTATCTGGGTAGCTCTCGTGCAAAAGCAGTTTTCTTATCATCGCAAACTTTCGACAGCGATAATAGATTTCTAAAAGGCTCTCTGTTCAATGAACATAAATGTTCATTGGTCAATTCTGTTAAAATGGTATCAACTCTAAACTATAAAACTGCATTAGAAGCATGTTGTATGTACTTTCAGCTAGTGTTTGTCTTTCCTTCAGCTTCGAGTTTGTTTTTTGTTTGTCTGTTTGTTTGTTCTGGGTTTTGTTTTTTTGTTTGTTTGTTTGTTTTGTTTTGTTTTTGTTGTTGTTTTTCCCATTTTTATCCAGCGTCATCGTCATTGTCGTTCCTGTTTATTTTTTCTCCCGTCCTCTCTCTCTCTCTCTCTCTCTCTCTCTCTCTCTCTCTCTCTCTCTCTCTCTCTCTCTCTCTCAGAGGGACGACAAAAACTCCCGCGCCTCGCCGGTTCTCCCCTGGAAATAGGACAATGAAGACCTAATGGAGATAAAGGTCAGGGAAGAGGTAGCTCTTCAAACGAACAGACACTTTGGCAGACACAGGTCCACAGGGACCACAGCCTCGCACCACGCTGTCTCCCTTTATACTTCATATGTAAATTGTTTGATAGCTGGGGGTCTGTTTCTGCCAGTCTGTGTGTCTGTGTCAGACTCTCTCTCTCTCTCTCTCTCTCTCTCTCTCTCTCTCTCTATCTCTCTCTCTCTCTCTCTCTCTCTCTCTCTCTCTATCTATCTATCTATCTATCTATCTCTCTCGATAAAATAAGATTGTATGGAGCTCTCAAAACAATATTTCTTTTGATAGATGACATCAGAATGCAATCAAGCAGATGTTATGGACATATTTGAAGCTTTCCAAAGAACTTGACATCACATTGTACATTACCACAGTCTGCTGGTAGTGGTCGATTCACTCTCACACACACACACACGCGCGCGCGCGCGCGCGCACACACACATGCGCACACACATGCGCACGCACGCACGCACGCACACACACACACACACACGCACGCACGCACGCACGCACGCACGCACGCGCGCACGCACGCACGCACGCACACACACACACACACACACACACACACACACACACACAGAGGCGAAGAAAATAGCTGCAATGATTGCACGCCATGTTCATTTCAAACCAAGGACACCATGGTATAACGTTTTAACTGTTGAGTTAGACCAGTTCTGAAATATTGTAATGTCCCCAAATTTGACGGAGCGTATACCCCTTATAGAAAATTAGCCAAGAAGACTTACCACAAAAGAAACGGAAGAAAAAGTCTATGGTTTGAGCAATTGAAATCGTAATGAACGTCTGAAATAACAAAAATTGTCGAGTTTTGAATATCGAAGGGTAAGAATGAAATGATTCCTTACGTACTTAGGCCCATAGGTCGAGGGTGAACATTGGCCATCGACAACACTCCGCCATTGCACTCGGTTCTGGGCTGCTCGCTGAATGCCTGTCCAGTTGGTCCCCTGCCTCTTTATCTCTGCCTCAGTGTCTCG
>CM031616.1:8350058-8352558 GCA_018398815.1 Conus ventricosus
CACCTCTTCCCAAAGGAGCGTGGAACATGGACACCCAAACCAGGAGAATTCTCTTCCGTGGATTATTACATCGACAAGTGCACACAGGAAATCCAACAACTAAGCTTCCAACCTCTGAAACACTCCAACCTGTCCGATGATGAGTGGAGGGCACTACAGGATTTGAAGAAAAGAACAGATGTGGTAATCAAACCTGCCGATAAGGGTGGTGCGAGAGGGGTGTGGCAAAGGGACTACTATGAAAAGGAAGTAAAAAAAACAGCTGTCTGACATGACTTTCTACACCCCATTGAAGAAACCAACAGCAAAAAGGACAACGCCCTTGTAAGGAAAATTGTCAATGGAGCTATTGCATCGGGTCATCTCCCAACTGAAGCTTTAAGAGCTGTGGTTCGAGAACCCCGGGAGTCCAAATTCTATGCCCTTCCAAAACTTCACAAGGCCAACAACCCTGGACGTCCTATAGTATCCCCCTGTTCCTGTCCGACAACTCTTATTTCACAATTCATCGACTCTCTCCTGCAACCACTTGTTACGTCTCTGCCAACCTTTGTCAAGGACACCAATCACGCCCTTCAACTGTTTGACCAATTCCATTTTCCACCGGATGGATCTGACCGTTTTTTATTTACCATGGATGTCACTTCTCTGTACACGAGCATCCCCCACAATGAGGGTCTACAGGCCATAAAACACTTTCTGAAGAACAGCACCTTTGACATTGACATCACAACCATCCTAAGGCTGGCAGAACTGGTCCTGACACTGAACAGTTTCTGTTTCGGTGATTGCCACTTCGTTCAAACCCGAGGGGTGGCTATGGGCACCAAGATGGAGCCGAGTTATGCATGCCTCTTTATGGGTTTCATCGAGGAGCAGATACTCTCTTCATATCCTGGACGTATCCCTCCATTTTTCAGACGCTTCATTGACGACATCATAGGTATCACCACAAGCACCAAGGCCGAACTTCTAGATTTCATACACTTTGTGTCTTCATTCCACCCAGCCTTGAAATTCACCTACACCATCTCTGAAACAACTGTATCTTTTCTAGACATTCAAGTATCCATCACCAGCACAGATCAACTGAAAACATCAGTGTTCTACAAAGCAACTGATTCACATTCTTACCTCAAGTTCACATCTAGCCACCCACAGTCTACCAAGAAGAGCATCCCTTACTCTCAATTCTGTCGCCTCAGAAGACTGTGCAACAATGACGACGACTTCAAACTGCAGGTCAACTGGATGTGTTCCTTCTTCCGTAGGCGCGGGTACCCTGAAGCAGTCATCATCGATGCACCCCAGGACTCAGGCCATGACCCCATCTCAGAACAAAGATCAGTCAGACCGACCAGTCCTTACTCTGACCTACCACCCACACAACCTCCCAGTTAAAAACATCCTTGTGAAAAACTTTGACATCCTGAGGAAAGACCCTAAACTCAAGTCCACCTTCGACAAACCTCCATTAGTGGCATACTTGCGTGACACCAACCTCAGGGACCATCTAGTACGAGCCACTTACAAAGACTCACCGAGTAGCTCTCCACCTGGAAACCACCGCTGCAACGAACCCCGATGCAAAACCTGCCCCTTTTTAAATACAACCACTAACACCTTCAGGGGCCCATCAGGCAAAAGTTTCACCATCAGATCCCCCTTCACTTGCCGATCTTCCAACCTGGTGTACATTCTTTCATGCAGCCTCTGTTCCAAACTCTACTGTGGCGAGACCTATCGGACCCTGGATGAAAGATTCAGGGAACATCTCCAGGCTGTCAACCTGAATAAGGACACCCCCATAGGTACACATTTCAATAGCCCTGGACATAACGTGTTCCATATGTCAGTCTCTGCTTTTCACCAAAACCACTCAGATGCCATACACCGTAAATTCCTTGAATCATCTCTGATCTCTAGGCTAGGGACGATCACTCCCGCGGACTGAACATCAAGGACTGAAGTGATGGAGTCACCATTCTAACTATACCATGTGATTTTTTTTCCGCCCCCTCCCCTTTCTCCTCTCTATAATGATAGGTGTGGTGTGTGTTGTGTGTGTGTGTGTGTGTGTGTGTGTGTGTGTGTGTGTGTATGTGGGGGGTGGTGGATGATGGCGGGAGCGTGTATGTGTTTGAGTGCGTGTGTGTGTGTGTGTGTGTGTGTGTGTGTGTGTGTGTGTGTGTGTGTGTGTGTGTGTGTGTGTGTGTGTGATGTGGTGTGTGTGTGTGTGTGTGTGTGTGTGTGTGTGTGTGTGTGTGTTTTCTTCCCCTTTGTATGTGTGTGTGTGTGGGGGGGGGGGGATTTTTGAGTTCTTATCACTTCAGATTGTTTGAAACAATTCCTGTGTCCTGTTGGCGTGAGGGCGGAGAGCGTACGCGTGTGTGCGTTGTGTGTGTGTGTGTGTGTGTGTGTGTGTGTGTGTGTGTGTGTGTGTGGTGTGTGTGTGTGTGTTTTTTCCCCTTTATGTGTGTGTGTGTGTGTGTGTGTGTGT
>CM031616.1:8357558-8367558 GCA_018398815.1 Conus ventricosus
TAATGCTTCTCAAATTGAGCCTTCAGCAAGCTTATAGTCTCCAAGGGGGAGACAATCTCCAAGAGAGAGGAAACTCACTAACATGTAACTCCTGGTCAGATGTCTGTATTTCGAAACCTGGTTGTTTCTCCTCAGTGACCGCGGAAAGTGGTAACTTGACTCCTCTGCCTTTTCGGTTTTAAGAAGAATGCTATCCCAGAAAAAGGCTGGTGTGCAATACCGTGGTATGTTTGTTGAGTTTTCAAAAAACCAACCAAAGGTGCCACCTAAGAAGCAAAGGAAAATCATGAAATAGCAAAACAAGCTACATTTTATTGTGAAAAGTAGAAGATATAAGACAGAAGACAAGTTTGTTTAAAATTGAAAATTTCCCTTTTAAGTTTTTTCTTTTTGTTTGGTTTCGGGGAAAGGTTTTATCGGTTACTTTTCCTTGGGGGTTTATTAAATTTTTTTTTTAATTTCCTTGCGAATTCATTCGAAAAAAGGCTTCGAAAATTTTGAGTAGTTTGGATTAGGGACTCTCTTGTGTTTTAAAAGGGGTTTTTTTTTTTTTTTTCCCTTTTTCAAATTAAAAAGTGCTTGTTTTGCTCTTCCCTTAAATTTTTTTTTGCTTCTTAGGTAAATTTCAAAAACCAAGCTGCCGGGGTTTGTTGCTGGATTGGTTTATCGGTTTCTTACCTTGGAATTTATTAAATTTTTTTTTAGTTTTTTTTATATTTTTTTTTTTTTATATATATATATTTATATAAAAATTTATATAAAATTTTATAAATAATTTATTTAAAGTGTTTGGGAAAAAGGGGTTTTTTGAGCAAACACCCGAGGAAAACATACTCTTTAATCCCCCAAAAAAGCAAAGCCCACTCGACATTCAAGGTTTTGGTTTGGGGCCCAAACCCAAACCCTTTAGGAACGTTCAATGGAAAACCCCAACGTTGGGGGGGAAATCAAGAAAGGGGTCGGCAAAACCAGAGCCAAAATTTTCACCAGGGCCAAAAAGGAATTTCCTTTCCAGCTTTACAAGAAAGGTCCCCAAATTTCTGGAGTGGTCCACAGGGGGGTGCTGCGTTTGGCTTGGAAAAAACCGAAGATCAGCGGCCCCGTGGATGGGGCGGAGTGGTTTGCACATCCCCAAGGGGCAATAAATCAAGTGACATCAGGGGAGTTCGGCCAAAACACTACTGAAAGTCGAAGGGAAAATTTTTCTTCTCTGTCATGGCAAAACCCCGGCTGACCAAAGTACCTTTATGGAAAACAAAGTACTTTGGGTGTGTTTTGGCCAGAAAAGGTGGCCCTCCCAAAGGGTGGTGGCTGTGGAGAAACCGCCACAAAGATCTGGGGCGCAATTTAAAAAGAAAAAAAAAAAGGGGAGAACCTTTGGGCGTAAAAGGGGGCTTTATCTGGCCAAAAAAACTTTTGGATCTGTGCCCCCTGAGGGATTTCAGTTGGCTATTTAGTTTTACCTTTTGCCCCAAAAAACATCGGACATGCTCAAGAAGTACTTCCCTTTGGCCCTTTCTTTCGGGTTTCTACCAAGGAGTACACAAATGATTGGTTTTTAACTTTGGGAATTTAATTTTTGGGTTTTTTTTTTCTTTTTTTTGGGTTTTGCAATTTCCCCATACTGTTCGTGATGGCAATGGAATCATCTTGAAAGCGGGAAAAACAACGCCCAGGGCAAACAGGGCCTTGGCGAAAGGTTTTTTGTTTCCCCCTTCAAGGCCTTCTGGATGGAACCCCTACGTGATTTTTTATCCCGGGGAAGACGAGACACGTTTATGTGCCGGAAGCGGGCGGGGCGACATCGTTGCCCTTTCCCGAATTTAAGTTCAAGCCAAAAAAAAATTTACGGAAATCCCCCATTGAGGAAAGGAAAAAATGGGCCCCAATCTGTGGTTTCCCGTGTTGCCAAAAAAGGCCAAATTTCCCAAAAGTCCCCAATTGAACCAGTCAAAAAAAACCCTTTGGAAAAATTTGGTTTTTGATGATACGCTGAAAAAAACCCCAACAAAGGCAAAAGAAACCCAAACAGATGGGGGGGAAAAGGCTTTTGGGGACCAATTTTACCAGTGTGGGCTCTGGAAATACAAGGGCCCGGTTTTCTGCCGTTCCCTGCTGGAAAACCAAAAATTATGGCCTTGATTTTTATACGACATCGCACCGACAGTGGAGGGGAAAGGGGAAACCCAAATCAACAAGTTTTAAAAGGGAAATTTGGGGGTTTCCCTTTGGTTTTCCCACCCTGTTTTGACTGACATCGCGCTGTACTGTTTGCCAAACCAAAAACTCAAAAAAACCCCGAAAAACCCTCCTGGGGGGAAATTCAAAGCAGGGAATTTAGGCTTTTAAAGCATGCTGGAGGCTCGGAGACAAAGGGGGTTTTGAAGCAATAAGCCCCAGTGAAGACAGGCGAATAAATTTGGGAAAAATTCAAGAGGCGAAAGGATTTTGAAAAGAAAATTCAAGATCAAGAAATTTAAAAGGGAAAACCACAGACCAAAAAGGACAAGGACTGGGGGGTGAAACCAAAAAAAAATGGTGGTCAAAGGGGCCCAAAAGGAAAAAAACCAAAAAAAGACTTTTTGATTCAGGAGATTTAGGGAAAAAAAGGGAAGACCAAAAAAGTTTCCCTAAAGCGTCCAGCAGAGCCAGCAAGGGGAATGGAAAAACGTGGGGGAAAGCCCCTCCAAAGAAGTCTATACTTGGAATGACATTTGGGGAATGGGCCCCCCTAGGATCAGCTTTAAATTTTCAGATCCCGGAATTTTGACCTTTGCCCTCAAATTTCAAAAACCCGGGGAAATTTGGGGGAAAATAGACCCATCCTGCATGCCCCCTCTGCCATGAAAAACAAAACAGGGTGGGCTTTTTTATGTCATTTAAAGTAAAACCCTGGCTCAAGGAAGGAAACTTTGGGGGCAAACAAAGTGCCAAAGAAATTGTAAAAAGTTGTTTTGGGCTTGTACCAAAACCACAAAAGGGAGAAACAGGGGCTCCAAAAGCCCCCCAACATTCTTTACGGCCGGAGGCCCGCCCAAAACAAAGGCCCAAAAAAAAACAGTGCCCCTTTGAAACATGCAGGGGAGTCTGCTGGATGGGAAAATTTACTGGGAGTGCAATTTCAGGGCCTCCCCGAAAGGGAAGAGTCACCCAGAGATCCCTCAGCAAGGTGGCATGGACCCCCCAAAAAAACAGTCCCCCTCTAAGTCAACCAAGCAAGGTGATCTGATCGAGTCCGGGGGCCAAAATTTTGGAAATGGGAAAAAGAGGCAGTCAAATCTTCAAACTGAAAAGTATGTGTTTGGCCCAAACAGCCTGAGGAGAGTGGCTATAAAGGGCAAAAGGGCCTCATGCCCGAAATTGGAGCTAGGGGATTTGGAGGAAAACTTGCATACGCCTCATGGAAAACAGCTCTCAGTTGCGGGGAAGGAAAAAAACCGAGCCCCTGGGAAGCAATGGCCGAAGCGGCCCGGAGGTGTTCAAGCTGGATTGGTCAAAGGAGGAAAAAAGTGAACTTCATTAAAGGGTTAATTTTTCCCCCCCAAATATTGGGGTCCCTGTGGCTCAGTGGTTAAAGCGCGAGTCATTAAAATAGAATAAAAGAGCATTTTCCGAGGGTTTATGGGTTCGGTTTTCCCAAAAAATGGCTGTCCCCCGATGGGGGAAAAAAAAAAAAAGGGGGCCGCAAAAAGGGGGGGCATCCGGAGTCTTTAAAGGGGGTTGTGGGCCCAAACCCCCCCTTAGGTGTCAGGAGAAAAAGGGCCGGAAAAAACTTGCTTGAAAGGGGGGTTCTCTTTTTAGGGGCTCCCCTGCTGCCCCCGCTTTTCCCGTGTTTTTTTTCTTCCCTTTTTTTATTTTTCTTTTGTGTGTGTGTGTGTGTGTGTGTGTGTGTGTTCATCTTTTGCCAAACTCTGCGTATAAATTTTAAATGGGGGTTTCAGTTTCGAAATTTAAACAAATTTCTTTTAAAAGCTGACTGTTTTCAATTTTAAATAGATTTACTTTCTAAAAGCGCCAAATGTTCCCAACAAGCTGAAAAAAGTAGATACTGGCCAAACTGAACAATGTATTGTCGAAAAAACATTTTTTATTTTAAAGGGTTTTTTTTTTTTAGATGGCTTTCATTTAAAACCCCAAATTTTTTCAAAACCCAGACTAAAAACATGAATTTATTCCCCTTGTTTTATATTTTTTTCGGGTTTTTTATTTATCTTGGCCCCCGAAAATGGGTTTTTTGGGCGTCCCACCCAAACCCGTGGAAACTTTGCGGAAAAAAGTTTAAAAAACCAAACAACTTTTTATTTTACAAACGGCCTTTCTCCCCCCCCCCCCTTCCCCCCCCCTTTAACCCCCCCGCTCGCCCCTTTTTCTCTCTTTCCCCCCCCTCCGCCCACTCGCCCCCTTTCTGTCTTGTCTCTGCAAAGGGGCGTGAAACCTTTTCCCCAAAAGGGGAAATTTTGGGGCGCTTTGGGGACAAAGGGGGCAGTGTAGTGGTATTTCAAAACAGTAATTGACAATTAACCAGGGAAGTTACCCCCCGCCACGGCCGAAGTGGTAGAGACAAAAAAACCCTGGAGGAGTTCGGAACCCGCCCAAGTGGCGAAAAGGGGAAAAGGGTTTTTTAACCACTTCAAATGGGGGGCCCCAAGTGGTGCTAAATTTCTCGGTCGTGAGGGGTTTTTGGGGTAAACCCGTCAGTGAAGAGCGGGGGGGCCTTGGTTTTTTTAAGGGTGGTTTTTTTGCCCTGGGTCACGTGTTGGTTTTTATTGTCGGCTGGTTTAATGCGTGGGGGGTTGTTTGTAAAAACCCCCTTAAGGTTTAATTTTTTTGGGGTTTAAAATGACCCCCGGGGAAAAACGGCGGGAATTTTCGATGTCCATCTGGGGGGGCCCAAGTGTGTGTTTGTAAAAAAATTAGGTAGGGGTGTGTGTAAATGTGATGGTTTTGGGAAAGTCGCCCCAGTGGGGGGAATTCAGGGTACTTGGGGAATTTGGGGGTTTTAGAAGCAGCGGGACCCAAAAGGGATGGCCCCCAAAGGGGAAATTTTTTTTCCCCCCTATTTAACTGAGGGAGAAAAAAACGTGGCCAGAACAAAACCAGGGGGAGGAGGGGAGAGAAGGTGAGGGAGAGGGAGAGAGAGGGGGAGGAATTTAGCAGGACAGAAAAGGGTCGGGGAGGGAAAACGTGGTCTGGGAGATAAAAAGAGGGCAGCCAAAAACTTAGGGGTTTTAAGACAAGCTGGAAGAGAAGGGGGAAAAAAAGTTTTTAAAGCCCCAGGGTGGGTGAAGACGACAAATGAAATTTTAACCCAGGGTGGGGTTTAAAAAAAAACGAAGAAAAAAAGTTTCGAGTCGAGATCCCGAGCGACCCCGAAGACCCCCGGGCCCGAAGGCCCGGGCAGTCAAACCCAAAGGGATCACCTAAGCAAATGCGGAAAAAAGACCCTGAAGGGACTTTTTAAAAACTGTGGCGGGGGTGTGGAAAACGTGGTTGTGTGTGGGGAAAAAAATGGCCAGGTTTAAAAAGTCTTTTTTTTATAACCGGGGTTTAGGAAGTATTGTTTTTTATTTCTGTTTTTTTATTTGTGTGTGATTTTATTGTTCATTTATTAAAATTTTAAGTTGCATTTGAAATTGAATTTTTTTGTTTTCAGTTTGTGTTTTGGAGAGAGACCGGGAAAGCGGGAAAAATTTTCCCCTTCCCCGAGAGGGCGAATGTTTGAAAGGGCGCAAAGGTGTGCATATGCTGTTTTGAGTGCAAAGATAACCTTGGGGTGTTTTTGCCTGACTTAAAAATTCTTTAACTTAGGGAAATTATGAAAAACCCTTTACGATTTCCCCCCCTCCTGGACAAAGTGGCAGACCCCGCCAGGGGTTTCATGGCCCAAAATTTGTTTCGGGGGAAAAAAAAGTGGTTTTAGAGTTGTACTGGGGCGGGAAACGTTTCCCCCTAAAAGGCAATTTTTTTTTGCTCTTCTAATTATTTTTTTTTAGTTTTTTTGAGGGTTGGGGGATTGGGTTGTGTTTTAGGGTGGGTTTTATTTAAACAAAGGTCCCTTCAGGTGAAAAACGAAAAACGAGGTTTAGTCTTAACTCTAAAAGAAAAATGTGGTTTTTAAAATTAAGGCTCCTTTGGTGTTTGAAAAATCACCAATTGGGGTTGGGTGTAATCGTAACGTTTAGTAGATAAAAAATGTTGTACTGACTTTTTCCGGGTTATAAGGTAACTTTTTTTGGGGGTGCTAAAAAAATTTCAAGAAAAAAAAAATGGCTGGGAAAAAAAGGGTTTTTCCCCCCTAGAGAAAAATAGTAAGTTTGGGGGGAAAAAAACTGGGTATACAGGAAAATGAACGCGTAGAAAATTGAAAATCGCAGGAAGGACTGAGAGAGATGGAAAAAAGGGTTGGGAAAAAAGGGAAAAATTTTAAAAGGAAAAATTTTGCAACGGCCAAGGGCAAAAAAGCAGGGTGCAGAGAGGGTTTTGAGCGATGCAAGAGTGCAGCTGCCGGCAAGGCAAAATGAGAGGTGCAGTGCCCGTGCAGCGAGGGCTGGCAGAAGCGGAACTGAGATTTTAGCCAAAAAAAATGAGTTGGGAAAGAATTTTAAAAATTTTGGGGAAAAACGTTGTGAAATTTGACAACCTTTTTTGGTCAGTAGGGCCCCGATAAATTGCGCAAATAGACCTTAAAAACCCCCTGTTCAAGAAGAAAATTTTTTCGATCGTTTTCCTATATCAGTCGGTTTGTTTGTTTGCCGGGGCACGAGGGCTGGCCCCCAAGTTTTATGGGGGAAAAAAATGTCTGCCTTTGGGTTACAGGTCGTGCGTTTCCACAGTATCCCCCCTACCCAAAGGTGTTCAGAGGATTTTGACAAGGTGAAAACGGCGGGGGGTGAAAAGGGATTGGTTTTGACTTTAAGAAGGGTTTTTTGGGGTTTAAATTTCGCGAGGCGAGAAACGAAAAAAGGGTTTAGCATTCACTCCCGTTCGGAGTTAGACTTGGGCCAAATATTTCAACAAAATGGGTAGAACTGAGTGGGTGGCGTGTTTTTTAAGGCCCCAAGACCAAAGGTTTTTAAAGGAAAAGATACTTGGATTTGGTTTTTTGGGAGGGCCCCTTTCCCTCACATTAAGGGAAAAAGGGTTTAAAACCCCAAAAGCTGGGTACTTTAGGGCAGCAGAAAGGGGTTATCGGGAAGCGAGGCGTGATTGGCCCCTGAACAAGGGGGGAAAGGGCCTTTGGGAAACATATTCAGGGATTGCAGGCCCGGGACAGACTCCCCGCAATGAGTCAGCCCTTTCACACCCGTGGCCCACAGCGTCGTGAGCAAACAAAAGGGGGGGAAAAAACCCAAAAGCCTCGGGGGGCTAGGAATTTAGCTTTCCCGTTTTTGTTTCAATTAAAACAGGGCACTTGGTAGGGAATTTTTTTTTTAAGGGCACAGAAGGCAGCCCGCAATGAGGGATAAGGGCCAAAGGGAGGGCAGGTTGAAAAAGATGGAAAAAATTTTTTCAGTGTTATTTTGTTGGATTTTGCTGGGTGTTCACAGATTCAGGCGGTTTCATTTGGGTGTGCACAAAGGCAGAAATGGGGCAATTTTGGTTTTGTCTTTTGGGCTCTGGGGTGCAGGGGGTTTGGTGAAGGAAAATCCCTGGTTGAGAAGGGAAAAATTCACAGGTAAAAACCAGAGGGGGGAGAAAAATTGATTTGGGAAAAGTTTGCAGAAATTTAAAAAAACACTGGTTGGGGAATTGATACACCCTTTTTTAGTGGGGTCGTACAAAGGGTTTGGCTGTTCCAAAAACCACCGTTGATTTGTGTTGGGAACAAATTTTTGGGGCACGTGGGTACGAAAACCCAAACCCTGCTTAAATGTTGAAACAGGGAAAAAAAAATTTTACGGGAGGAGGGGAAAGGGGCCCCCCGGCGGGGCAAAACCCTCCCGGCGCAATGGAGGGGGGTCAGGGGAGACCAACCCCCTTTTAATTTGCGAGCAAAAAAATGGGGGGGCCCAATGCCCCCAGTTAAAAAATTTGTTTTGCCACAAAAGGGGGGGAGAAAGGGGTGAAAGGGGGGTACAATCGGGTTCGAGGGGTTTGAGGAAAAGGCATTTTGTACCGAACTTTTCTCTTTCGCGTTCGGGGAAGATTAAAAAAAAAAAGATCGTTGTGGGCCCCAATCCGCAGGCGGCAGGGTTTTATGTCGAAAAACAATTTTGAGTCAGTCGGGCCATCTCCGGGTTTTAAGAAGGGGCCCCACCAAAAAGGGGTGACGCGGGGGGTACTTAATGGGGCCCCGGGTTTTTTGGTGATGTCAGGCCCTTTTTGTAAACAATTTCGCACTTTACGGGGGGTAGGCAAGGGGGGGTGTGCTCAGAAAGGGGGTTTAAAATGGTCTTTAAACCCAAAAAAATTGGGCCCAAAAAAAAATTTGGGCGGTGAGATTTTTAGTTGTGTTTTCCCCCCTGGTCTTGTGAAATGGTTTGGGATGCGTGCGTGGCTGGTTTAGGAACGGGTATGCGAGTGGGGAAGAGAAATTTTCCCTAGAATTTAAAAATGGGTTTTTATGGCCCCTACGGGCTTAGGCTGGGGGGGGAGTTTAGGTTTTGTTGATTTTTTATTTGGTTTGTGTGTATGTTTTTGATTTTTTCTTTTAAATTTTTTTTTTGCAAAAACCAAATCTTGCTTTTAGTTTTTTTGGTGTTAAAAATAGGGTTTGAGAGGCCCCATTTTAGCACGGTTTTTTTAAAAGGGAAAATTATGGTTTCATCTCCCGGAAATTTTGAAATTTTAGCCAATGCAGGGCTTGTCTTTGAGTGGGGGGAATTTGTCAAGGAGCGTGAAACACTTTAAAAGGCATTAGACGCCCTTTGGGGACAAAAGGCAGTGTACGTTGGGATACAAATCAGTAATTTTTACCCAAAAAAACCAGGGTTTCGTTTTCCCAAAACCCCCAAAGGCCCGAAGTGGTCAGATGAAAAAAAACCCCCGGAGAGAGTTTGGACTTTCCCAGTGGCGGGAAAAGGGGGGAAAGGGGTTTTAACCACTACGCCCCCGGGGCCCCAAGTGAGTGCAAATGGGGTCGGTTGCTGTGGGGGGCTTTGTTTTTAAAAAGTCAGGAAAGAAACAGGGGGGCCCTTTGGATTTTTTTCGTGGTTTTTTCCGGGGGTTTACTGTTGGGTTTGGGTTTATTGTCGGCTGGCTGAATGGTGTGGAGGTTGTGGGAACCCTCCCTTTAAAATTTATTTCTGGTTAACTGAAACCAAAGAGGCGGCCCGGGGAAATTTTTTGATTTTCCATCTGGGGTAAGTGTGTGTTTTCCCAATCAATTAGGTAGGGGTGGGGGAAATGGAAGTTTTGTGGAATGGGGCGGGGTGGAGAATTTAGGGTTTTTTGTGAACCCAGGGGTTTTTGGGAAACAGCGTGGACAAAGGGGATGGCCCCAAAGGGGGGTTTCCTTTTTTTTCCTCCCTAATAAAACTGGGGGAGATCAAATTTGGGCCCGGGAAAATCACCCGGGGGAGAGAGAGAGAGGAAAGGGGCTGAGGAGAGAGGGGAGGGAGAAAGGGGTGAGGGACAGAGAAAGGGTCGAGGAAATTGGTCTGGGAAAATTTGAAGAGCAGCCAAATCTTAGGGTTGAAGACAAGTGGGAAAGGGTGGAAACTAAGTTTGAAGCCCGAGGTGGGGTTTTAAAACAGACAAACTGAATTTGAAAACCCGAGGTGGGGGAAGACAAAGAAGAAATGTTCGGCGTCGAGATCCCAGGACGCCACGAAGACCCAGTCCTGAAGACTGGAGGAAATCAACCAAGGGCATCACCTTTTAAACAGTGCGGAAAAAAAGACGTTTTAAGGCTTTTTTAGAATGTGGTTGTGGTGTTGAAAAAACGTGGTTGTGTGTGTGGGGAAAACCTGGCCCGGTAAGAAGTCATTTCATTTAACCCCGGGGTTAGGAAGTATTGATTTTATGTTTTGATTTTCATTTTTGTGTGTTTTGTTTGTTC